>CM069857.1:17100470-17315470 GCA_036172795.1 Pelodytes ibericus
GGAAAAGGGGGTAGTTAGCAGTAATCCGGGGGAGGGAATCCCGACAGTGGCTCCCCCTAATACTCCGCAGGCAGCGGAAATATCAGGGCCTATGCTGGGTGTGGAGTTAAGTGAGAATACTGCGCAGGTAGGGGATATTTCAGAGGTAGCGAGGCTGGGCGGTTACATGTCATTCGCGGGCCCCTTGGGGGCGCATTTGAGGTCAGAGATTAGGGAAAAAGTGGTGAAGGGAGAATATGTGGAGATTTATTCTCTTCTCCCTCTTGAGGAGTTCCTTGACCTCAAGGAGGAAGATAAAAAGGACTCCAAGAAAGAGGAGGAAGAGAAAAAGCGGAGGTATAGGAAGATTCCCAAGACCTTTGGGACTTGGTTGCGCGCTTTTTGTATCCTGGCAGGCATTACAGTACGAAAGTCCCCCGAGGTATGCGAAGCTTTGTTTTGCTACCTGGATGGGATTTGGGAAGCATACCGCACCTACGGCGGATTGGCGTGGTGGCGGTATGACGAGCAATTTAGGCAGAAGCTGGCAGGGACCCCGGGGATGCGTTGGGATCAGATTGATCTCCCACTTTGGCTAAAATTGATGATGGCGCAAAAAGCGGCGCCCTTTCATGGAGGGGTCGGCGGGGGAAATGCGCCAGCTTCGTCGGCCACACACAAACCGGGGTTTTGCTGGCAGTTCAATGAAGGAATCTGTAAGTGGGGAGCGAGGTGCAAATTTAAACACGAATGCACCTACTGCGGAGGCTCCCACAGTAGTCTGCGCTGCTTTAAGAAGGGTAAGTCCGGTCAGGCAGGGTCCGCCGCAGCTTCAGCAGGAAATGCGGTTCCCATTGGGGGCCACCCCGGTGCGGCTAAACGCGATGCTGCCTTGGCTAAGCCATTACTCTAATGTACAGGATGCAGCGCTGTTGCGGGAGGGTTTTTCCACAGGGTTTTTCATTCCCCATGTTGACAGAAAAGGGGGGCGTTTCCATAGGAATTTGATTTCAGTAGATTCCTACCCAGAGGTGGTTAGGGAAAAGTTAAGGAAGGAAGTCATGTTGGGGCGCATGGCAGGGCCTTTTGAATCCATTCCTATGACAGAGCTTAGGATTTCTCCTCTAGGGGTGGTGCCAAAAAAGGAACCTGGGAAGTATCGGCTGATACATCACTTGTCCTTCCCTTATGGTACCTCTGTGAATGATGATATCGACAGGGATCTCTGTTCGGTATCATACACCTCCTTTGACCAGGCAGTCGATATAGTGAGAAAAGCAGGGCCCGTGCCCTCATGGCGAAGGCTGACGTGGAAGCTGCCTTCCGGCTGCTTCCTATTCACCCTCAATGTCACCATTTATTGGGATGTTGTTTTGAGGGACGGTTTTATGTGGACCTCTGTTTGCCTATGGGGTGTTCCATTTCCTGTTCTTACTTCGAAAAATTCAGTTCTTTCTTAGAGTGGGTGGTCCGGCAGGAATCGGGTAGTCGCAGGATTGTGCACTATCTGGATGATTTTTTCTGCGTTGGGCCGGCGGGCTCTGATGACTGTCGTTTCTTGCTGCGCACACTGGAATGGGTAGCTGGCTGTTTTGGGGTTCCCTTAGCGGCTGATAAAACGGAAGGGCCCAGCACTTGCTTAAGCTTTCTGGGCCTTGAGATTGATTCTTTGGCGGGGGAGTGCAGGTTGCCTCAGGATAAGTTAGCAGCCCTTAGGGACGGAGTAGCTGAGATGCAAAGGGCAAAAAAGGTGACACTGCGGCAGATGCAGTCTTTGCTGGGGAGGCTTAATTTTGCTAGTAGGGTGATCCCCATGGGGAGAGTCTTTAGTAGGAGCCTTTCTCGGGCTACGGCGGGCGTGTTGGCTCCACATCACTTGATCAGAATTACTAAACCATTGAGGGAAGATCTGGAAATTTGGGATACCTTTTTGTTGCACTTCAATGGGAAGGTTTTCTTTCGGAAGGCGATGGTGTCTTCGCAGGATTTAAACCTTTTCACTGACGCTTCTGGCAGCGTAGGCTTTGGGGCATATTTTGGGGGTAAATGGTGCGCTGAGAAATGGCCTGAGGAATGGAAATCATGCCCCTTGATTAGGAATTTGGCGTTCCTGGAGATGTTCCCGGTAGTGGTGGCGCTGGCTCTATGGGGAGACAGGTTAAAAGACAGAAGGGTGGTCTTTTATTCTGACAACCAGGCAGTGGTAGAGGCAATTAATGGGCTTTCAGCTTCTTCTATGCCGGTGATACGGCTCCTTAGGCGGCTGGTGCTTTTGTGCATGTCCCTCAATATAGCCTTTAGGGCAAGACATGTACCGGGATATTTGAATGTCATAGCTGATTCTCTCTCTCGGTTGCAGTTTTCCCGATTTCGGCTGGTGGCTCCGGAGGCAGAGGAGGTGGGGGTGAGATGCCCGGAGGAGATGTGGAAGCTAGGAACATCGTGCTTGCACATTGGGTGAGGGCATCTTTAGCCCCGTCAACTTGGAAAGCTTATAGCAAAATTTGGGGGGAATGGGAAGAGTTATTGAGCCAGGTAGGTGCTGAAGGTTCTTCAACTGATAGATTGGACACCTTATTGTGGTTTATATTTCGGCTAATGTTGGCAGGTGTGTCCCCAGCAGTACTGGAGCGTAACATGTCAGCGTTGGCGTTCCTGTTCAAATTTAAGGGTTGGCCGGATTTCACAAAGAATTTCCTGATCAAATTGGCATTGAAGGGGTTTAAGAAGGGGAAGAGGGCTCCCGATAGAAGAAGGCCAGTATCGGTGGCCATTCTGGAAGGGTTGTTGGAGGCTTTGCATGTTATCTGTGAAGATGCTTATGAGGAGGTTTTATTCTCGACTGCTTATGTTTTAGCTTTCTTTGGGGCTTTCAGAGTGGGGGAGCTGGTAAGTGCGAACAAACGTACAGCTGGTGGGATTCAAGGATCGGATACCCAGGTGGAGTCAGGTAAAGTGCATATCTGGTTGCGGAGATCTAAGACGGATGTTTTTGGGAAAGGTTGTAAGATCACGCTGCATGCCTTACCTGGGCATGCTTGCTGTCCTGTCCAGTGGGTTTCACGGTTTTTGGCTATTCGCCCAGCAGTAGGTCTGGGGGGTTCGTTGTTGATTCATGCAGACGGCAGCTCGCTCTCGAGGTTTCAGTTCCAGCAGGTGTTCAAGAAAGGTTTGGCAAGGTTGGGCCATGATGCTTGTCAATTTGGCACTCATTCTTTTCGCATAGGGGCAGCCACGGAGGCGGCCAGGTTGGGTTTTAAAGAGGATATCATTAAGAAAATTGGGAGGTGGGAATCTCAGCGATTCCGTTCTTACTTAAGGCCTAAGGGTCTGATGTGGTGATGGTTTTGTATCATGTCACTGTTTGAAGTTTCTGTTACAGGTCTTGTCGCATGGATTGTCGGCCACTCTTATGTGTTCTGGGCGAAAAGGAGAGCTGCAGTTCGGATGGCCGGTAGACAACTGGGCTTTCCTGACAACGTCCTGGCCATTAAGTGGTTCGGCTTCAGGGGATATGGCTGGAGTGACATTTGGTTTGAGATGTTTCAAAAAATATTGCAGGGCAGGGTCCCCGATTTGGTGCTGATTCACGCTGGGGGTAATGACCTAGGTTTGATCCCCCAGAGGGAATTAGTACGTCAAATGCAGAGGGATCTGTTGCGTCTGCAGGTTGTGGCTCCCGAAGTGCAAATAGTGTGGTCAGAAATAGTCCCGAGATTAAGTTGGAGGCATGCCAGGGATCACGTAGCGCTCAGCAAGAGTAAGGGTAAGATTAATAAATTGATGGCTAGCTTTATCAGGGCCCAGAGAGGGGTGGTAATCCGCCATTGGGAATTGGGAAAGGTGATTCCAGGGGCATACAGGTATGATGGGGTTCACCTGAATGATGTGGGTCTGGATTTGCTTAATCTGGGTTTCCAAATAGGTCTAGAGCGAGCTTTGGCGCTGCGTGGTGGGGGGGCGCATCCAGTTTGAGGCGTCAATGGATGGCTGGTGGCGTAGATTGCAAGGGTAGTGCACTTTAGGGAGAGTTTTATGTATGTTTGGATATGTTATCCAGTTGGTTGTTGGTGTGTTTGGTGGTTCTGAGCAAGTTGGTAGCTCAAACCGGGTGGGAGGGGGATCTCGGTATGCCCCTCCTTTATATGTGTTTATGTGTGTTATGTGTTTTAGGTGTTTGGTTGTAATATTGTTATTACAAGTTTTGTTATCAGTATGCAAATTATTTTATATCTTTTGGGGTGTCATTGCCAAGTTTATGTGAATACAGGGTGGGGTAATGTTATACTAGGCAATGACAGATGATGTTATTTTAATAAAGATATGGCCATATTTAAAAGTATGGCCATAATTATTTTCCATAAATTCTGGGTCTTTCATTATTGGGGGGTTTATAAGGGGGCATTAACCCGAGAATTGACTATACCCTAGTCAAGATATTCACAGTTCAGTAAACATATGACAAAAATAATGGAATTCTGGTCTTCAAGGCGCATCACATGGAGCAGAGCACTGGGTGACTTAGCCTGTCTGCACTAGAGCAGAGCACTGGGTGACTTAGCCTGTCTGCACTAGAGCAGAGCACTGGGTCACTTAGCCTGTCTGCACTAGAGCAGAGCACTGGGTCACTTAGCCTGTCTGCACTAGAGCAGAGCACTGGGTGACTTAGCCTGTCTGCACTAGAGCAGAGCACTGGGTGACTTAGCCTGTCTGCACTAGAGCAGAGCACTGGGTCACTTAGCATGTCTGCACTAGAGCAGAGCACTGGGTCACTTATGTCTGCACTAGAGCAGAGCACTGGGTGACTTAGCCTGTCTGCACTAGAGCAGAGCACTGGGTGACTTAGCCTGTCTGCACTAGAGCAGAGCACTGGGTGACTTAGCCTGTCTGCACTAGAGCAGAGCACTGGGTCACTTAGCCTGTCTGCACTAGAGCAGAGCACTGGGTCACTTAGCCTGTCTGCACTAGAGCAGAGCACTGGGTGACTTAGCCTGTCTGCACTAGAGCAGAGCACTGGGTGACTTAGCCTGTCTGCACTAGAGCAGAGCACTGGGTCACTTAGCATGTCTGCACTAGAGCAGAGCACTGGGTCACTTATGTCTGCACTAGAGCAGAGCACTGGGTGACTTAGCCTGTCTGCACTAGAGCAGAGCACTGGGTGACTTAGCCTGTCTGCACTAGAGCAGAGCACTGGGTGACTTAGCCTGTCTGCACTAGAGCAGAGCACTGGGTCACTTAGCATGTCTGCACTAGAGCAGAGCACTGGGTCACTTAGCCTGTCTGCACTAGAGCAGAGCACTGGGTCACTTAGCCTGTCTGCACTAGAGCAGAGCACTGGGTCACTTAGCCTGTCTGCACTAGAGCAGAGCACTGGGTCACTTAGCCTGTCTGCACTAGAGCAGAGCACTGGGTCACTTAGCCTGTCTGCACTAGAGCAGAGCACTGGGTCACTTAGCCTGTCTGCACTAGAGCAGAGCACTGGGTCACTTAGCCTGTCTGCACTAGAGCAGACTAATGATTCCATATGACGTCATAGCCACTCCCTCCCGTCAACAAAGGATCCAGAATGTAACAGGGAGGGAAACACAGGAGGGAAACACAGGAGGGATACAGTACCAGCAGCCTGTGCTATATCCACACACAGGATCATACTGCAGCCTGGATAGAAGGAGCACAGGAGGGATACAGTACCCACAGCCTGTGCTATCTCCACACTGAGGATCATACTGCAGCCTGGATAGAAGGAGCACAGGAGGGATACAGTACCCACAGCCTGTGCTATATCCACACACAGGATCATACTGCAGCCTGAATAGAAGGAGCACAGGAGGGATACAGTACCCACAGCCTGTGCTATATCCACACACAGGATCATACTGCAGCCTGGATAGAAGGAGCACAGGAGGGATACAGTACCCGCAGCCTGTGCTATCTCCACACACAGGATCATACTGCAGCCTGGATAGAAGGAGCACAGGAGGGATACAGTACCCACAGCCTCTGCTATATCCACACAAAGGAAAATTATGAATGGAGACTTTGTCTCCTTATAGTTAAAAGCCGGCAGCCTATAAACCGAACGTTCGGTTTATAGGCTGTCGGCTTATGGCATACATGTAATCCTATTGCTATTCTATAAACCGAACGTTCCGTGTAGTAAAATGCCGACAGCCTATAAACCGAACGTTCGGTTTATAGGCTGTCGCCATTTAACTATACGGAGACAAAGTCTCCATTCATAATTTTATGAATGGAGACTCTGTCTCTGTATAGTTAAATGCCGACAGCCTATAAACCGAACGTTCGGTTTATAGAATAGCAATAGGATTACATGTATTCCATAAGCCGAAAGTCTATAAACCGAACGTTCGGTTTATAGACTTTCGGCTTATAGAAAACATGTAGTACTATTGCCTTTCTATGAACCGAACGAGAGTTCCATTCATAAGAATTTCTTATGAATGGGGCTCTCGTTCGGTTTATAGAAAGCCAATAGTATTACATGTATTCTATAAAACGAACGAATAAAAATTAACGAAACGAAAATAATGAACGAATTTCGTCTGAAACTTCGTTTTAGACTAAATAAATAACATTTTCATCCGAATGGACGAAAACTAAACGAAAATTTTAGTTTTGCACATGTCTACTGCCAAACAACAACCCAATATGTGTTCAGCAACATCTCCCGAGTACAGGGATAGCACCCATGCATAGGTTTGTTGGTTTGTTTTTTGGCTAGAAGGCAACATTTGTGAGCTGCACATCTCAAAATTCCAACTTGGAATTTTGACATGTAGTCAACCTGCGTCCGTGTCCTATGTGGGATATATCTTTGAAGCCAGCCAATGTAATTTACCCCCACCAAGCCATATATTTAACGGTAGACACCCATCACTCCTTGTGGCAAGGGCTCAGCAGCCACCGATTCATCACTAGATGATGTATCATAAAGCTGACCAGGGTCAAAATCGAACCCTGAGTCCGCGGCCTCAGAATCAGTGCTTAAGCAGTGATCTCGGGTAAAGAAGGGGTTAATAGCTCTTAGAAGAGCCTATCTAGTACTGTAATACATTACAGTACAAAGAAATTAGTCCATAAAACAGTGCAGACAGCAAAACATACTGTTGCTGTGCAAGATTACTGCTTATACAGTGATGAATGGCAGGGAAGGTGTTAATACACAGTGAAAGACTTTCATAAAACAGGACAATTTTATAAAGCACAGCTGGATCCTTGCATATTTCACATCTATACAGTTGGATCCTTGCATATTTCACATCTACACAGCTGGATCCTTGCATATTTCACATCTATACAGTCGGATCCTTGCATATTTCACATCCACACATACAGACAGACACACACACACACAGTCAGTCACATACAGACAGACACACATACAGTCAGTCACATACAGACAGACACGCATACAGTCAGTCACATACTGACAGACACGCATACAGTCAATCACATACAGACAAATACAAACACACATTCAGTCAGTCCCATACACACATTCAGTCACACACACAAGTCATCAGTTTTCCTGTTGTTTAAGATAAAAAAAGTACATCTATCAATATGTTTTCTTCATGATATACTAATATATACAAAAAAACAAAAACTGTCTGCGCTTGTCAACCTAATAAAGTTGGCAACAAATATATAAATATAAATGAGAGGTTTTGGTTATATGAATTGGCCAAAGCATGATTAAGCTCACCCGCCACGTCAAGGCTCACTCTCAATAGGGTGAGAACCTACTCTCACCTCCTATCTAGTGGGCACACAAAGCAGTTTATACTGCTACCAAAACCTATTTAATGTGTTGGAAGAGGTGCAATTAAACCTCCTCCCAATTAACCCTATAACAGCAAGATGCAACCAGACAATGAGGAGCCAACAACCTCAAATATGTGCAAGCAGGGAAAAGAGAAATGTCGGTGCGCTAAGCTAGTTACAGGCTCAAATAATATAACAGCCGGATCCTTGCATATTTCACATGTACACAGCTGGTTCATTTTAATCTACTGTTAAATGAGTTACTCTGTGTAATTTCATTCTGGACTGGGTCCCCAGGACATACTAGAAAACGGGAGAAATCTCAATGTATTTTTCCTGGTAAAACATTTTCTAAATAAAAGAGAGAGAGAGAGAGAGAGAGAGAGAGAGAGAGAGAGAGAGAGAGAGGGAGAAAGAGAGAGAGAGACAGAGAGAGAGAGAGAGAAAGAGAGAGTACACTGACAGATGTGAGAGATGAGAGAACACATCGTGAGAGAGGAGAAAGAGATATGGATATGGGAAAGAAGACAGATAAAGATGGGAAGGAAGAGGATAGATCAGTGACACACATACAGACAGGCACACACATCCAGTCAAATACATACAGACAGACACACAGTCAGTCACATACAGACAGACACACACACACAGTCAGTCACATACAGACACACACACACATACAGTCAGTCACAGACAGACAGACACACAGACACAGTCAGTCACAGACAGACACACACACGCAGTCAGTCACATACAGACACACACACACAGTCAGTCACAGACAGACAGACACACACACACAGTCAGTCACATACAGACAGACACACACAGTCAGTCACATACAGACAGACACACACACACACACACACATAGTCAGTCACAGACAGACACACACACACACACACAGTCAGTCACATACAGACACACACACAGACAGACACACACACAGTCAGTCACAGACAGACACACACACACACAGTCAGTGACATACAGACAGACACACACACACACAGTCAGTGACAGACAGACAGACACACACACAGTCAGTCACAGACAGATAGACACACATACAGTCAGTGACAGACAGATAGACACACATACAGTCAGTGACAGACAGACAGACACACACACAGTCAGTCACAGACAGATAGACACACATACAGTCAGTCACAGACAGACACACACAGACAGACACACACACACAGTCAGTCACAGACAGACACACACACACAGTCAGTCACAGACAGACACACACACACAGTCAGTCACAGACAGACAGACACACACACACACAGTCAGTCACAGACAGACACACACACAGTCAGTCACAGACACACACACACACAGTCAGTCACAGACACACACACAGTCAGTCACAGACAGACACACACACAGTCAGTCACAGACAGACAGACGCACACACACACAGTCACAGACAGACGCACACACACACAGTCACAGACAGACGCACACACACAGTCAGTCACAGACAGACACACACACAGTCAGTCACAGAAAGACCGACACACACACAGTCAGTCACAGACAGACGCACACACAGTCACAGACAGACACACACACAGTCAGTGACAGACAGACAGATAGACACACATACAGTCAGTCACATACAGACAGAGACACACACACACAGTCAGTCACATACAGACAGACACACACACACAGTCAGTCACATACAGACACACATACAGTCAGTCACATACAGTCAGTCACATACAGACAAATACATACACACATTCAGTCACACAAGTCATCAGTTTTCCTGTTGTTCAAGATAAAAAAGTACATCTATCAATATGTTTTCTTCATGATATACTAATATATACAACAACAAAAAACTGTCTGCGCTTTTCAACCTAATAAAGTTGGCAACAAATATATACCGTATTTGCTCGATTATAAGACGACCCTGATTATAAGACTACCCTATAGGAAAAAAGTTTAACTTGTATATATGTAAATTGATTTTTAATATTTAATAAAAACTTTATATAATACAAATGCATTTATTGTTTTTATTTCCTTTTATGTGCCAATGCGGCCTCTCTCCCCCTCCCCCAGCTGCCTCTTCCCCCCCCCCCCCCCAGCGTTGTCTCTCTCTCCCCCCAAAACCTCTCTCTCTTCCCCCTTCCCCTGGTCTCCTTGTCTGTGTCTCCCCCCTCCAGTTGTCTCTCTCTACCCCCCTCTCCCCTTTTCTCTCTCCCCCCCCTCCCCTTGTCTGTCTGTGTCCTCTGTCCCCCCCGCCCCCCATCCCCCTTTCCTGGTTTCGTTCCCTGGTTTCGTGGCTAGTGGGGGCAGCCGGGGGATGTCTGCACGATACATGCTGGTCCGTCATAATAGACGGATTTGTCGGGCAGCATGGAGGATATCTGCACGTATCGTGCAGACATCCCCCAGCTGCCCGATTCACCCTGGTGCCTAGTGGGGCAGCAGAGGATGTCTGCGCGATGAGCGCAGACCTCCCCTGCTGCTGCCCGGCACAATCGCCGGGACTTCTGTGACGAAGCCGGATGTACCCGGTCGTGCCGGGCGGAAGCAGGGGAGTCGGCGCTCATTGCGCAGACATTCCCTGCTGTTAGAGAGGGGGATCCAGGTCAGATTATTCTTATATTCTAGCAAATACGGTAAATATAAATGAGAGGTTTTGGTTATATGAATTGGCCAAAGCATGATTAAGCTCACCCGCCACGTCAAGGCACACTTTCAATAGGGCGAGAACCTACTCTCACCTCCTATCTAGTGGGCACACAAAGCAGTTTATACTGCTACCAAAACCTATTTAAATGTGTTGGAAGAGGTGCAATTAAACCTCCTCCCAATTAACCCTATAACAGCAAGCTGCAACCAGACAATGAGGAGCCAACAACCTCAAATATGTGCAAGCAGGGAAAAGAGAAATGTCGGTGCGCTAAGCTAGTTACAGGCTCAAATAATATAAATGTAAAAATGATGCTTACCAAACAGGTGTGAGCATGCAGCAAAAACAGTGTGATTGGCTGTACAATGTATACAAAAAAACAAAAACTGTCTGCGCTGTTTTTGCTGCATGCTCACACCTGTTTGGTAAGCATCATTTTTACATTTACATACTAATATATACCTATCATTCATTGGCATCATAAATATTCATCTGTATGCCTGCCTAAGCATGTGAGCTTATTTACTCCACTTCTATCAAATCTGCCACGGGCTCCAGCCCCAGATCTTTTGGGGACCTGGCAACGCCCCTGCATTTATATGTTATGTTGTGTAATAAATAACACAAGGAAGCCCAAAACTGGTTACATGATTCCTATTGCACATGTTCTAGAACCCCCAGGACCAAACGATAAGTGCACTGAGTGGACTATACCATTGCAGAAATCTGATCTTCTTTTTAAAAAAAAAATGTTTTTTATTTTATAAAATTATTTTGGAGAACCAGAATCCAAATGATTTAACAAGTGTTTGGTGTTATATATTTTCTTGCAGTCACGGTGCATGTAAATGGACATGTGTCCGCCGTGTTGGGCACGGACGCTAAACTGGCCTGCTGGGTGGAGACAGAGGAGTACTTGACGCAAGTCACATGGGAGAGGAGAGTAGGGTCCCAGACGGAGACCATTCTGACCCACAAAAAAGATGAAACTCCTTTTGCGAAAGACCGAACGATGTGGGACATGGGGAATGGCAAATACGACGGGAACATCGTGGTACGTAGAGTGACTCTGGAGGACGAGGGGACCTATATCTGCAGCTTCACCACATTTCCAAGCGCGACAACAGAGAAGGAGATTCAACTGGAAATTCTGGGTAGGAACCTTTTTTTTCTATAAATTGTTACATTTCATAAATCCCTAGATCCAGTGAGCCAGAGATCCTAAAATCTCTGTTGCTGGCTCCTATCTTTTTAAATTATTTTGCATGAAACTCCAATGGAAGTATCATTGTCTTTACCTGTGATGTTAAAATATCACCAGCAGTGTTAAGTCCCTCTTCAATAGATGACTGACACTCAAACTCACCATTAGAATTTCTTATGAATCGGGACTCTAGTTCGGTTTATAGAAAGCCACTAGTATTACATGTATCCCATAAGCCGAAAGTCTATAAACCGAACAACATTCATTTTATAGACTTTCGGTTTATAGAATACATGTAATGCTATTGCTATTCTATAAACCGAAAGTCAATAAACCGAATGTCGTTCGGTATTTTCCTCCCCCCTTTCCCAGACGCTCCCCTCCAGCCGCGCGGATCAATAAAGTTTGTTTAAACGGTGGCAAAGGTGGCAACCCTAGTTATGTATGAAAAGTTTTATAAAAAGAGACAATCGCCGTTTGTTATATACAACGGCAATTGCGTGTTTTTTGTTTTTTTTAAATAACTCGTGACACTTTGCAATGTTGGAAAGGGACCTCTGCCAAACAGTGTTTTCATCGCCTGATTTTTTTTATACATCAGCTGCGCCGTGTGCAAAGAGCGCTGACACCACCTAAAGCTACACATTCTGCATTGATAACGCACACATCCTTGAAATTTGTGTTTTATACGTGCCACACAATGTATAGATTTTGTTTCATTTCTTTTTTTTTTTTTTAATTCTCTACATTCACAGAATAAGCAATGTGTAAGTGATGCAGTCCCTATAAATAACATGCTATAAACCTTTAAAATATAACTAATTCAACCTATTTCCTCTTCTTCAAGTGGAACCGACTATCACTGTGCATTTACCGCCTGTCGTTTCCCAAACGGGTCCAAAGAACGTTGCTGAATGTACAGCGGCCGCGGCCAAGCCTGCCGCGCAGATCCACTGGATTATAAATGGCTCTGCCAGGGCCTCTAATGACACCACAATCCTGCATTCTAACGGCACAGTAACGACAAAGAGCCAGCTATGGATGGAGCCTTCACTACGACTGCTTGGGACCCAGGCTGCTTGCTTCATCTCTCAGAGTAACGGGGAATTTCAGCAGGAGAGAAATATCACCCTGGATAATATTCTGTGTAAGTGACAACAAAGCTTGAATATTCAACTACTTTCAATGGGAAGGGTGTAATTTGCATGTCAGACCTCACTGGAAACCCTATTCTTTGTGCCATGTAGCTGTAACGGGGGCAGACATGTTGGCAGATCTCCCTTCATCCAGCCCAAATTTCTAAACAAGATGTCATAATAGAGTTCGTCACTATATGTATTTTCTTCTAGTAAAAGATTTCTATTTAAAATATCTATATTTGAGGCAATCTTTCAATTAAATAGAACATTTTTGTCGACACTTGTCATCACAGACGCATTTAATCCCATAGCGACAGGAATTTTCCCTGTGACTTTCTCTCCGTCACATGGGCTGTTTTAACATTTCTGCAGTGTTTGTGTTTAGCTGTAGTGTTCTTATTTCTCATTTACTGTACCCATGCAAATTTTATATTGTTTAGATAAATGTCATGTTACAAGTTTTCTGGTTTTTTTTTTGCACGTGATAGGGTAATAACTGAAAATAGCAGTTTTTGGTTTCCCAGCCATTTCCACTACAGTGATCTTTTGACCTCCATTCTGACCCTAATAACCCTAATTTAACTGTAACCTTATCCCTTCTGCTAACCATAACCCTAATTTTATTCTAACCCAAGCTATTATGCTAAACCCTAACCCTATATTCATTAAAACAACATTGAATGGATCAGAAATTAATTGTAGACATTGTTAATTTTGTAAATGATTATTGTAGCTCAGGTGTTCCAATGGCACTTTGTGTTAGCTAATTCAAGTTTATCCTTGTAAAAAGCTAACTGATTCTGCGAAAACCTGTTTGCGATTATGTTAGCAGAGCTGAAAACTGTTGTGCTGATTAAAGAACCATTAAAACTGTCCTTCCTTAGATGAGAGCAATCAGCATATGTGGGTTTGATCACAGGTTCAGAATGGACAGAAACAAAGAACTTTCTTTTGTCTATTTTTGCTATCAGCAATGAAGGATATTGCTAACAAAAAACTGAAGATCCCATACAACGCTGTGTACTACTCCATTCATAGAACAGCACTTCTCAACTGGCAGCATCTTTAAATAGCACCCATAAAACACTGACCGCAACCTCAGCAGCGATGCCAGAATGCTGGCCTTCTGGGCAGAGTTGTAAAAAAAAAAAGCCATATCGCAGATTGGTCAATAAATAGAAAAGATTAAGATGAGCAAAACAACACAAACACTGGACAGATGAAGATTGAGACAGAGGAGAAAATTGTTATGGACAGAGGAATCTAAGTTTGAGAACATTTGTGAAACAGAGACCAATTGAAAAGATGCTGTAGGAGTGCTTGACGCCATCTGTCATGGTGATGGTATCGTGGAAGATTTGTACAGGATAAAAGGGATCTTGAAGACGTCCCAGCGCTCAAAAAGAAGCCTGTGGGCAGCTATCAAACACCACTGTGGTTCCCCAACACAAAACTCAACTTATGTAATATTATGAATTCCTCTACAATCTAATTGTCTAATCTACACTCTGTTTGGCCAAATGGAGAATTTTGATATCCCTCTCATTCGTTTCTATGTAAATTTTGGATAAAAGTTATGTCTTCTCAACTGTTTGGAAAAGATCTAGCCTAAATGAAATTACACTTAAAATAATAGTTATATACCGTTCTCTGATGTTCTCAGATACTTGACCTCCCCTGAAAAAGAAACTAAGGAAGATTTGGTCTAGTAAAGCAATAAGTATATATTGTTCTCCCCAATGCGCAAATAAGAAAGTCTGAATTTACCTACTTGGGTCTCCAAGACTGAACTTCCAGACTGTCAAGTTTAATTTCTGAAGAACGACTGAGCAGCTTGAGAGACATTAGGATTCTTGAGCTGTAAAGTAAAATGTTTCTTGTATTATTCAGTTTGTTAAGTTATAGAAATGTTTCTTAAAAGATAAATATGCAACAGAAGGCTAGAGTTCATATTAGTAAAGTACCCCGTCTCTAGTACTCAAAATAAGGGAGCACTGGGCACGAATATTGCCAAGCATAAGATGGTTAAGCGTGTTAAGTTAAAGTTCTACAAAAAGATCTACCTCGCTCAATTTCCTTACCTACCTTCATTATTTTTCTTTTCCTGATTTCGAGAAGTATTGGGTAACATACTGCGAATTCGAAAAAGATCCCATATGCCCAACACTTGACCACTAACCTGCAAAGTTCTACCTTCTGCAAGAAAAGAATGCTGATCAGTAAATGGAAACTGAAGGGATTCTCTATTCGCAAGACCATTGATCCTGTAAGTAACTATTACACCCCAACCATCAAATTACATTTAAACACATATTCATACGAACTCTCACCCACTACAATTAATGTCAGTGAAAATTCTATCCATTAATGCCAAGGGGCTCAATACACCGCATAAGAGAAGGCTGCTCTTCCAAGAGGCAAACAAGGCTAAAGCACAACCAGCCCGAATAGCAACCAAATGGCTTAAGTTGCCCAGCACCCTGGGAGGTCTGGGACTGCCATCAGTTCTAAATTACTATCAAGCAGCCCGAATGAGCCAAAATGTAACATCCCATAGTCTCCCGGGTGAGATAGCATGGGTTGATATAGAAGATATGCAAGTGTTTCCTCATCGCATCGCAGATACTTTACGATCCGCTGCCGAATATAAACATCCAGCTGACATATGGATGCCGAGCTCGATAACTTCAAGATCAATATGGAATAAATATGCAAAAAAAAATACCTGAACTGACAAGATTGAATGCATAATACCACATTGAAATCATTTGACGATCTTAAGATGCAGTTCCAGCTAACAGATACAGAATTCCTCAACTATATGCAAATTAGAAACATATTTAAAAGAATCTTCTCAACTCCAAAATTTTCATAATATTACAATAGCATGCCAGAAGGCATCTCAAGCAAAGAAGATCCTATCGCTGTGCTACAAATCCCTCGAAGATAACTACATGGTTAATGAACTTCCATTCGTAGTGACTTGGGAAAAGGACCTCCAGAACAACCTGTCCCCCACAGCTTGGAAACAAGCGATACATTTCCCAAGATCTATATCCCACAACGCAAATCACACTGAAATTGCGAAAAAAAAATCTTGTACGTGTGGTACATGGTACCCACTAAACTAGCCAAAATATTTCCATCTTCTTCGAATCTATGCTGGAGAAATTGCAAAAATCCAGGAACCATGCTTCATATTTGGTGGGAGTGCCCAGTAATCCAAACATTCTGGGCAAAGATCTATGATCTTATAATAAAAATCCTACAGGTTCAGCTAATACACGCCCCAGAAGTAGCAATTCTGAATATCTTCCCAGTAAGCCTTAAAAAAACGCACAAAGTTATTTAAGGTCATATCCTATTGGCAAGCAAATCGTTGATAGCCAAACACTGGAAAAAAGTCTCAACCCCCCCCCCCCCCCCCCCACCAGCAAGAAGTGATTAATTTAGCAGAGCACAACCTAAAAATGGAACGTCTCTTCTATATCTCAAACAACAAATTACAAGTGTACGAGGAGATCATGGCATTATGGGAGCCACATTCCACAACCAGGAAAGACAAAAATGTACAAATCACCACACCGGGAAACTAAAGTGCAACTAAAACCCAAGTCTCTCATCCCCCTCTCTCCACCGATCTTTTCCCCATGCTGTCAGTCTAACCCTTTCTTTTATATCTCTTAGTTCTTTCTCTTAATTTTATGTTTTTATTGGAATATTTAAAAAAAAAAAAAAAAAAAAAAAGGCAAATGATATATAAGACATGCCACAACAACAAAGTATTGGTTACATCCTGATATTTATATGCATAAAATTGTTATAACAATAAGAAGTCATGTATGCAGTACTATCAACAATGGAGATGATTAATGTCTGATTGCTATTTTGATATGTAATATTTGCCATAATAAAAATGTTATTATAAAAAAAAAAAAACATATAAAAAACACATATAGACAACGTATCAGAGCCCCTTTTCCCTCCTTTTGATTCTCTTTACTTCCCCTTTTCTTCTTCCTTTTTTCTCTACTCTATCTCCTTCCCTCTGTTCTCCTTCCTCCCCTACTATTCATCAGATGTTCGATTAGGAACTGGAAATGCCCTCTGGGCGGCCCTCTTATGTTGTCCCTTCCTACTCTATCCCAAGCTCTTTACCCCCTAACCTCAAAATTCATTGTTATCAAAGACGTCAGCCCATTTTTTTTCCAGTATTGACATTTCTGATAGTTCTCCTTTAAATATGAGCTTATTCCCTTCTCCATAAGACATTGGTTCTTAATCTGGGTCCTAATAGACGGCCATAGCAGGACCTTCACTGACCTCCAGTTTCTAGCTATTTCCAACTGCGTGCAAAATGTCACCCACCTCTGCACCACACCTCCAACAGGATTCGGGAACATTTTTGCTACTCTTATAGGGGTCATATACCAGCGAGCTGAAATCTTAAGTTGTACCTCGTTCAAGTTGAGACAATGGACCATCCCGTAGCATTAAAGCAATGAGATACACCGGTCCACTGGCTTGATACGAAAGTCCACCAGTTCAAGGAAGGTATCTGTGACTTATTTTTACTCTCATTAATAAGATGGGTCAGAGTTAAGGAATTGGCTAAAAGTTTTTTTATAATTAACTTTTACAATTTTTAAAAGTAATATTAGGAAATATTACTTTACTGAGAGGGTAGTGGATGTATGGAATAGTCTTCCAGTAGAAGTGGTAGAGGTAAACACAGTGAAGGAGTTTAAGCATGCATGGGATAGACACAAGGCTATCCTAGATATAAGATAAGGCCAGGGACTAATGAAAGTATTACTATACTGAGAGGGTAGTGGATGTATGGAATAGTCTTCCAGTAGAAGTGGTAGAGGTTAATACAGTGAAGGAGTTTAAGCATGCATGGGATAGACACAAGGCTATCCTAGATATAAGATAAGGTCAGGGACTAATGAAAGTATTACTTTACTGAGAGGGTAGTGGATGTATGGAATAGTCTTCCAGTAGAAGTGGTAGAGGTTAATACAGTGAAGGAGTTTAAGCATGCATGGGATAGACACAAGGCTATCCTAGATATAAGATAAGGCCAGGGACTAATGAAAGTATTACATTACTGAGAGGGTAGTGGATGTATGGAATAGTCTTCCAGTAGAAGTGGTAGAGGTTAATACAGTGAAGGAGTTTAAGCATGCATGGGATAGGTATAAGGCTATCCTAGCTATAAGATAGGGAACTGGGGACTAATAAAAGTATTACATTACTGACAGGGTAGTGGATGTATGGAATAGTCTTCCAGTAGAAATGGTAGAGGTTAATACAGTGAAGGAGTTTAAGCATGCGTGGGATAGGCACAAGGCTATCCTAGATATAAGATAGGGAACAGGGTACTAATAAAAGTATTACATTACTGAGAGGGTAGTGGATGCATGGAATAGTCTTACAGTAGAAGTGGTAGAGGTTAATACAGTGAAGGAGTTTAAGCATGCATGGGATATACACAAGGCTATCCTAGATATACGATAAGGCCAGGGACTAATGAAAGTATTACATTACTGAGAGGGTAGTGGATGTATGGAATAGTCTTCCAGTAGAAGTGGTAGAGGTAAACACAGTGAAGGAGTTTAAGCATGCATGGGATAGACACAAGGCTATCCTAGATATAAGATAAGGCCAGGGACTAATGAAAGTATTACTATACTGAGAGGGTAGTGGATGTATGGAATAGTCTTCCAGTAGAAGTGGTAGAGGTTAATACAGTGAAGGAGTTTAAGCATGCATGGGATAGACACAAGGCTATCCTAGATATAAGATAAGGTCAGGGACTAATGAAAGTATTACTTTACTGAGAGGGTAGTGGATGTATGGAATAGTCTTCCAGTAGAAGTGGTAGAGGTTAATACAGTGAAGGAGTTTAAGCATGCATGGGATAGACACAAGGCTATCCTAGATATAAGATAAGGCCAGGGACTAATGAAAGTATTACATTACTGAGAGGGTAGTGGATGTATGGAATAGTCTTCCAGTAGAAGTGGTAGAGGTTAATACAGTGAAGGAGTTTAAGCATGCATGGGATAGGTATAAGGCTATCCTAGCTATAAGATAGGGAACTGGGGACTAATAAAAGTATTACATTACTGACAGGGTAGTGGATGTATGGAATAGTCTTCCAGTAGAAATGGTAGAGGTTAATACAGTGAAGGAGTTTAAGCATGCGTGGGATAGGCACAAGGCTATCCTAGATATAAGATAGGGAACAGGGTACTAATAAAAGTATTACATTACTGAGAGGGTAGTGGATGCATGGAATAGTCTTACAGTAGAAGTGGTAGAGGTTAATACAGTGAAGGAGTTTAAGCATGCATGGGATATACACAAGGCTATCCTAGATATACGATAAGGCCAGGGACTAATGAAAGTATTACATTACTGAGAGGGTAGTGGATGTATGGAATAGTCTTCCAGTAGAAGTGGTAGAGGTTAATACAGTGAAGGAGTTTAAGCATGCGTGGGATAGACACAAGGCTATCCTAGATATAAGATAAGGCCAGGGACTAATGAAAGTATTACATTACTGAGAGGGTAGTGGATGTATGGAATAGTCTTCCAGTAGAAGTGGTAGAGGTAAACACAGTGAAGGAGTTTAAGCATGCATGGGATAGACACAAGGCTATCCTAGATATAAGATAAGGCCAGGGACTAATGAAAGTATTACATTACTGAGAGGGTAGTGGATGTATGGAATAGTCTTCCAGTAGAAGTGGTAGAGGTTAATACAGTGAAGGAGTTTAAGCATGCGTGGGATAGACACAAGGCTATCCTAGATATAAGATAAGGCCAGGGACTAATGATAGTATTACTTTACTGAGAGGGTAGTGGGTGCATGGAATAGTCTTCCAGTAGAAGTGGTAGAGGTTAATACAGTGAAGGAGTTTAAGCATGCATGGGATAGTTATAAGACTATCCTATATAATATAAGGCCAGGGACTAATGAAAGTATTACATTACTGAGAGGGTAGTGGATGTATGGAATAGTCTTCCAGTAGAAGTGGTAGAGGTTAATACAGTGAAGGAGTTTAAGCATGCATGGGATAGACACAAGGCTATCCTAGATATAAGATAGGGCCAGGGACTAATGATAGTATTACTTTACTGAGAGGGTAGTGGGTGCATGGAATAGTCTTCCAGTAGAAGTGGTAGAGGTTAATACAGTGAAGGAGTTTAAGCATGCATGGGATAGTTATAAGACTATCCTATATAATATAAGGCCAGGGACTAATGAAAGTATTACATTACTGAGAGGGTAGTGGATGTATGGAATAGTCTTCCAGTAGAAGTGGTAGAGGTTAATACAGTGAAGGAGTTTAAGCATGCATGGGATAGGTATAAGGCTATCCTAGATATAAGATAAGGTCAGGGACTAATGAAAGTATTACTTTACTGAGAGGGTAGTGGATGTATGGAATAGCCTTCCAGTAGAAGTGGTAGAGGGTAATACAGTGAAGGAGTTTAAGCATGCATGGGATAGACACAAGGCTATCCTAGATATAAGATAAGGCCAGGGACTAATGATAGTATTACTTTACTGAGAGGGTAGTGGATGTATGGAATAGTCTTCCAGTAGAAGTGGTAGAGGTTAATAGAGTGAAGGAGTGCATGGGATAGACACAAGGCTATCCTAGATATAATGGGCACCTACTCCCTTCTCCCCACAGCCCCTGCCACAACCATTACATAAAACAAACTACAAATATATACCAATACACCCTCTTTGACTCGTCCCCCCCCTTCCCTGGGAAGAGTTCGGTTTCCGAGAGTACAAAGTACCCGTTGGCTACTTCCAATAACGGATCAAAAAATGGAACTCCGCATCCAAGACAAAAAAAAAAAATCCTCTTTGGCCATAATGAAAAAACTCCATAAATCGTCCTTAAATCGTAAAGATTTACTTATCCATAGGTCATCTCTTTGACATGACCTATCTATAGCAATATCCACTCTGAGCATAAGTTCAGACTCTCCGAGGCATCTGTCGGTGGGACCCTTGCTGAGAAAAATTCAATTAAACTTTATTTCCATTGTCAAGAGCCGTATAAAAAGAAGAGAATAGAAAAAACAAAAACAAAACACTATCTCTTTCCTTAATTTTCTCCTTTCTCATTTAAAAGAGCAAAAATACCAAACAATCATACTCTATACATTAATGACTAAGCCATGTAAATGTGAAAGTGCTATGTTTCTCATTCCCTCATTTGTTGAAAGAAAGAGAAAAAAACCCCAGAAAAAACCACAGACAAGAAAGAGGCAAAGGAGGATGCAATACTTCTCGAATACACAATTAGTAAAGGTTGATTAATAAAAAAGAGTGAATACTCCATTATTGTGTCTTATACTAATATCCTTATAACCTTCGCATGATCTCTTCATTCCCAACCCCTCAAAAAATATATTCTTTGCCATTGTGATTATTCCCTATGAATGTTAGATTACAATGTTTCTTATGCCCTAATAGAAAAGAAAACACAATTGTTTTCCTTAATTTTATCTTTTCTCCTTTAAAAGAGCTGAAATACCAAACAATATTAGTCAATACATTAATAACAAAACCGTATAAATGTGGAAGCACTGTGTTTCTTATTCACTCCTTTGGTGAGAAAAACAAAACAAAAAAAAACCCCCGGGCAATCATACTCAATGCAATTATAATCGTCCCGTATGTATACAAAAAAGCACCCTACTTTTTAAACAGACAATTAAATAAAAATGAGTTAATAAAAAAAGAAAAAAGTGAATATCCCTTATTGTATCTTATACTAATATTCTCATAGCCTCCACCTGTTCTCTTCATTCCAAACTCCGATCAGGCCATTAACATATAAAAAAACAAACAATTGTATTCTGTGAAATTTTCCTATGTAAATTGCAATGTTTCTTGTGCGCTCAGAGGGAAAAAAAGAAAATATCTTTCAAGTGAATATAATTTAAACATAGCAGGGGCACATAGGGAGAAAAGAAAAAAAAAAAAGGATGCACGTTATATTCTTTTTACTCTTCAACCAGACTTTCCTTCAGACCTACCGACCATAATCCTCACACCCACAAACAAACATTATCCCATCTTTCATCCTGTGGAATAGTCATTTCCGAGCCTCTAGTTTGTTGTTGCACACAATTAACCTATCTTTAAAGGTAAGAATTAAGCCATCACGATTTCTCCATCTGTATCTGATGAAATTATCTCTAAGGATCCCTGTCAGTGGGACATAAAACTTTCTTTTAAATCGTGTATAGTAAGAGAGATCAATAAAAATTCTTATTTTCTCATGTGGCGACTGCGCCACGGGTTGTCTCTCTGCAATTTCACAATTTGATCTTTTAATCTCAGATTTTTTTTAAATCTGATCAGTACATCCCTCGGGGGATCTTCTCCTTCCTTTGGGCATCTGCCGACTCTATGGCATCTATCCCGGATGTGTATTTTAGGCTCAAATTCCAACTTTGAGAAAAGGGTCATCAAAAAGGTTTCTAACTCCTCGTCACGGATGCCCCTGATCCTCCGATTTAGCCTTCTTGAACGGTCCTCCAGGTCAGCACATTTCTGCTCCAACATGGCGATCTTTGACATTAGGATCCTGATTTGCCGTCAGTTGTGATTCCATCAATGATGATTTATTTTCAATGGCATCCAAACGTGAGCCTAGTGCCCTTACATCAGTCCTTAGTCCGTGCACATTTGATTCAATTTCAAGCTTGATCTTCTTGAACTGACCTTCTAGAGCAATAACAATTTGTTCCTGAATTGTTTCATGAGAATCCGTACCGGGAGATCGATCAGAACCCATTTATAGTACTGCTATTTTGTGAACTTTCATCAAGCTCCTTAGTTGTTCCCTCTCTTTTTCCTGTTTACTTTAGAAAAAGGATAAATGCTTTAAAATTTTTGCATCCTTTTTCTCTCTTTTTGAGAGAGTTTTACTTTCGAGGGTACGTTTGCCGGCCATATATATTATGTGTTGGTGTCTGAACAGACCTGCCAGGGGGTATATTCTCAATGTGACAGGGAAGGCCAGCGGAGGAAGTACATAGGCGGCCCCAAATTTTAATTGTGCCCCAGAATGAGGCAGTGAGCTTCAGGCGCGCAGTACTATATATAGCCAAGGGTCACCAGTCCTAATGAGTTGGGGTTATTGGCCTAGGGCTACAGAAGTATAGGCCTCAGCCTTTTCCTCCCGTTACGGGGTTGCGTTACAACAAGACCAGAGAATAGAGGGTATGCCTTATTCATAAATATGATCCAATTCAGTTGCTCTTTGTATGGGTACAAGTAATTTATTTCGGGTAGAAATCATAATGCAACTGGGGACAAGAGACTCTTAGCCTGTAGGTATCAGTATATCCAATTTTGCTTCTTCCCACCAAAACCAGGAACTCTGAGGGCTATGGACTTAATGCAAAGGGAAAATAAAGTAAATAACCCTTAATATAATTGAATGTGGTGTGTCACAATTGTGTAAGTCAATGCACACAGTCATTAGGTGCAGGTAAGGAAAGGGAAAAAATAAATCCAATCTTACAGGGACCGTCTTTCTCCACACAGGGACAGGGCCTGCCCTCAGAGTCCTCCGGCTCAACATCCGTTGGTAGAGTCCTCTGCCTTAGCGTCCATTGGTTGGATCAGCAGAAGCAGACGTCTGATCTCAAACACTGGCGTCACACAGTGCCCCTGCAGGGGAACACTACCACATGTGTCTGATGACACAAACCTCTCCGGCGCTCGTCGGGTCCATAAGACTTCCGTCTGGTGCTTCTCACTGGGGAGATTCGAGTTGGAGCCGTCGGCGGGTAGCCTCAAGTTCGCGCCATCATGACCTCACCCCGATCTTAGCCGCCCCTACGTGCTACGTCATCGCACCACCTTTTACTCTACATGACAAAAAAGTGACATTAATATTCTTAGATACATATTTGTACATACTTTAACAATAAAAACAAAAAACATGATATTTACAAAAAAAACCTGCTTTCAGATTACCCACGGGTTTATCACATTACATGCCCCCATCACTCACATTGCACACACATTAAATGTCCCATTACCCCATTACATTCCTTCATCATCCACGTTGGACACACATTACATGCCCCCATTACATGCCCCCATCACCCACTTTAAATCCCCCATCACCCACATTAAATGTTCTCATCACCCCATTAGATGCCCCCATCTCCCCATTACATGACCCCATCACCCCCATTACATGACCCCATCACCCCCATTTCATGCCCCCATCACCCCCATTACATGACCCCATCACCCCATTACATGCGTCCTATTACCCCCATTACATGTCCCCTCATTATGTCATGGTTATTAGGGGTTTGTTGCTGTTTCGTCTTCAGCCTCTAGTGGCCGCTATTCTAGGGTGCCCATTCTCCTCCTGTTGTCAGCTGCCTCATTATCTTCAGCCCTTCCCTCTATAAACCTGCAGCTTATGGCAATCAGTAAAAAAAAAATCTGCTTGCTTTCATGCATTAGATCCTCCTTTTGACGTTCGTATCGGTGTTCATAAAACTCCTGGTGGAGAACTGAGGCTTGAATGTCAGGCTAATGCCAACCCGCCAGCAGCCTACACATGGAAGAGGTAAGAGAAGAGATTCTTCTTTAACAGTAAACAGCAAGAATTTATGCAGAGTATGCCTGCATTTCACGATGGTAAAACTCAGAACTAGGTAGAACCTCTGAGACAGGACTGGGCAGGTGGCGCTCGTAGACAGGACTGGCAGGAATGCCGAGGGTAGGAGACTTTTAAAAGGAGACAAACTGGAACCCATCCCTTGGTGGATTGAGCCCCCAACTTAGTGGTCCCAGGTCCATCCTGCTAAGACCTCCTGGCAACCACAGGTCTTGTTCAGAGTAGAAATACCCAGAGTCCAAGACAAAAATTTACAGGATAACAAGGAGAACATATACCATATTAATAATAATGCAAAGGCACAGACTGCAGGAATAACCAGTTATTTAAGTCAGAGCAGCAGGCAATTTTAGGATTTTGCTAAGTCATGACGTAAAATCATAATTTATAAGTACACGGTGGCGAGTATTATGCATCAACTCTTCCTTTATTCCCTCAGCAGCAAGAAAAAAAATTACCATAAAAAACGTTTAACCAATCAAACAGTAGATATCATAACACCTGCCTCTCCTTCCATAAAAAACCCAATATCCAGGAAGTGCTCCTCCTCTTTCTTTGATGTAACAAAACAATCCAACGACTTGACATTTTTGAATCACAAAAAACTAAACCAAAACTTCTTAACTCCAAATATATAAAAAAAACACAACTTGTATAAAAAACTTCAATAAATAGAAAACTGATTTAATAGATGTTTTTGTACATCTGGATATATCGAATATAACCCCATCTGGAGAAAAAAAAACGTGAATTCACGTCCAATGCGCTAACATCTGAAACGCTTTTACATGAGATCAGACACCATAAGAAAATTAATTTAGCTGATAGCTGTTTCAGTGAGATGTCTGCACTGGGTGGCCACCCATCTAACAGCCTTAAAGGTAAATTGACATCCCAGAGATCCGAATATCTGGGTAGTGGAGGTCTAGAGAATCTCATACCTTTAAGCAATCGACAGACCAACATGTGTTTACCAGCTGGATACTCGTCGAAACCCATGTGGCTGGCCGAGATTGCTGACCGTAGGACAGTGTTCCATGAACCAATAAGCCCATGACTTCCAGGTATTACTATATGATTTGTGAGTCCCTGGTGCTCAAACTCCTGCTGAGAGCACTCTAGTCAATTGTGAAACAAATCGTTAGCACCAGGGTCCCTTGAATTCATCCATACTACCAGATTCAGTTCTCCCTTCTGGGTCCATCAGCATGTTCGGTAATGACGGAAGAAGACAAGGCCAATCTATGGACATCTCCAGCAGAATCAGGAACCATGGTTGTGTTTCACACCAAGGTGTAATTAGTATGAGCGATGCTCCACACCGTCATCCTGGTGATGAGACAGAAGGGAGGAAAAGCGTAATGTCTGTTCCTCGGCCAGTTCTGTAGGAAAACATCCATCACAGCTGCTTCTGGATCCGGCCTCCAACTGTAAAATCTCGGAAGATGTTTGTTTAGTCGGGATACAAACAGGTGTATGACCAACGCACCCCATAACGGTTCTAAATGTCGAAACACTCAAAGACACTCCAATTGCCCATGTCTTTGAGGTGTTGTAAACTCCAGTCCGCTACTGAAATCACCAGTCCTGGAATATGCGTAGCCTGTACAGACATGTTGTGTTCTAGACGAAAATGCCAAAAATCTGCCCAAGACTAGAATGAGTGGTCAATCTTGTGCCGTCCAATGGTTGATACACTGAACCACTGACACGGTGTCCATACAGAGTAACAGTGAGCAGCCTGGTAAATTGTGTGTAAAACTCTTGACCGCAAAGGAACCTGCCAACAATTCCAGACATTTATCAAGAAAGCAGACATGCACACTGAAAATGTATATGTTAAGTATATATAATTATTTTGTTACAATGTATTGTCGACCAAATAGTAAAAAAACAATATATGAAGGGTACAAAAACTGTACAAAAAAAAGGCTACCAAAAAAACAAAACAAAAACAGAAGACAAAAAAATGTAAAACTGAAAATAATGTGTGAGTTGCTTGAAAAGATGGCAACTGTCTCAACCATTCAGGAGTATGGATGAGTGGTTTGAAAAGATGGCAACTGTCTCACCCATTCAGGAGTATCAATTCCGTGAGTCTGGTTGGGTTCCCTGAAATAAAAAAAGTTGAACAGTAGGACATGGACGCAAAAGGTAAATTAGCAATAACCAACCCCAGTGTCAGAGCGTAATAGGGCATGATGTTCTAAAGAAAGTCTACCAGCTCATAGTCCCCATTGAAGTGAGATGGTATCAAGGGTATTGATCCTTTTTGTTTCTTTCTGCTTAAAGGTCTTTTCGTCTCCTTTGATGACACTATAACATTGCTTACAGCTAAGGCATGGGAAGGTACCAAATTGTGGCTCAGCTAGAAATCTGGTTTTAGGTTTTTTGTTTCCAACATCTGCTGTAACCAGGACCTTCCAAAAGTTATGAGACCTTGAATCAGAAAAGAGAGGCGGGCTATGTAAGGAATCTTGAAGGTTAAGTTGGATTGTACTATGTGCCAATATTTCATAATAACTTTCTTGACTTTAGGACTGACTTGTATACTGATTGTATACTGATTTGTATATGGTGAAACACAGAGTATACGTGACATAGTGGTATCTCTAGTTTTTGGTGTCATAAGTTTGTCTCTTGGGATTGTAGTCAGACGAATTCTCTGGATGTGTTATAGGTCTTGGTCATAATGGCGGTCAGTAATATCTTCGGACTTCTGATCCAGATGTGTCTCCAATAGTGTTGGATTACTGACTATTCTTTTGGTACGCACAAGTTGGCTGTAGGGAAGACCTCTTTTTGAGTGTTCCAGATGGTAACTGCTGTAGAGGAGCAAGTTGTTTTTATCAGTTGGTTTGGTGTAGATGTCTGTCTCTCCAGAAGGATATTGATACTTTGGAGAGAGTTCAGAGAAGGGCTATTAAACTGGTTCATGGGTTGAAGGATAAAACTTACCAGGAAAGGTTAAAGCATCTTAACATGTATAGCTTGGAGGAAAGACGTAACAGGGGGGATATGATAGAAACATTTAAATACATAAAGGGAATCAACGCAGTAAAGGAAGAGAGTATATTTAAAAGAAGAAAAACTACCACAACTAGAGGACATAGTCTTAAATTAGAGGGGCAACGATTTAAAAGTAATATCAGGAAGTATTACTTTACTGAGAGGGTAGTGGATGTATGGAATAGCCTTCCAGCAGAAGTGGTAGAGGTTAACACAGTCAAGGATTTTAATCATGCGTGGGATAGACACAAGGCTATCCTAGCTATAAGACCGGGAACGGGGGACTAATAAAAGTTCTAAAAAAAAATTGGGCAGACTAGATGGACCGAATGGTTCTTAACTGCCGACACATTCTATGTTTCTATGTTTCTAGCCTGTCTCCCACACATACAGGGAGTGCAGAATTATTAGGCAAGTTGTATTTTTGAGGATTAATTTTATTATTGAACAACAACCATGTTCTCAATGAACCCAAAAAACTCATTAATATCAAAGCTGAATATTTTTGGAAGTAGTTTTTAGTTTGTTTTTAGTTTTAGCTATTTTAGGGGGATATCTGTGTGTGCAGGTGACTATTACTGTGCATAATTATTAGGCAACTTAACAAAAAACAAATATATACCCATTTCAATTATTTATTTTTACCAGTGAAACCAATATAACATCTCAACATTCACAAATATACATTTCTGACATTCAAAAACAAAACAAAAACAAATCAGTGACCAATATAGCCACCTTTCTTTGCAAGGACACTCAAAAGCCTGCCATCCATGGATTCTGTCAGTGTTTTGATCTGTTCACCATCAACATTGCGTGCAGCAGCAACCACAGCCTCCCAGACACTGTTCAGAGAGGTGTACTGTTTTCCCTCCTTGTAAATCTCACATTTGATTATGGACCACAGGTTCTCAATGGGGTTCAGATCAGGTGAACAAGGAGGCCATGTCATTAGATTTTCTTCTTTTATACTCTTTCTTGCCAGCCACGCTGTGGAGTACTTGGACGCGTGTGATGGAGCATTGTCCTGCATGAAAATCATGTTTTTCTTGAAGGATGCAGACTTCTTCCTGTACCACTGCTTGAAGAAGGTGTCTTCCAGGAACTGGCAGTAGGACTGGGAGTTGAGCTTGACTCCATCCTCAACCCGAAAAGGCCCCACAAGCTCATCTTTGATGATACCAGCCCAAACCAGTACTCCACCTCCACCTTGCTGGCGTCTGAGTCGGACTGGAGCTCTCTGCCCTTTACCAATCCAGCCACGGGCCCATCCATCTGGCCCATCAAGACTCAGTCTCATTTCATCAGTCCATAAAACCTTAGAAAAATCAGTCTTGAGATATTTCTTGGCCCAGTATTGACGTTTCAGCTTGTGTGTCTTGTTCAGTGGTGGTCGTCTTTCAACCTTTCTTACCCTGGCCATGTCTCTGAGTATTGCACACCTTGTGCTTTTGGGCACTCCAGTGATGTTGCAGCTCTGAAATATGGCCAAACTGGTGGCAAGTGGCATCGTGGCAGCTGCACGCTTGACTTTTCTCAACTCATGGGCAGTTATTTTGCGCCTTGGTTTTTCCACACGCTTCTTTCGACCCTGTTGACTATTTAAAATGAAACGCTTGATTGTTCGATGATCGCGTTTTTAGAAGCTTTACAATTTTAAGAGTGCTGCATCCCTCTGCAAGATATCTCACAATTTTTGACTTTTCTGAGCCTGTCAAGTCCTTCTTTTGACCCATTTTGCCAAAGGAAAGGAAGTTGCCTAATAATTATGCACACCTGATATAGGGTGTTGATGTCATTAGACCACACCCCTTCTCATTACAGAGATGCACATCACCTAATATCACCTTAATTGGTAGTAGGCTTTCGAGCCTATACAGCTTGGAGTAAGACAACATGCATAAAGAGGATGATGTGGTCAAAATACTCATTTGCCTAATAATTCTGCACTCCCTGTATTACCATGGTGTCCAGAATTGAAATCTTTTGGACATGGAGAACACTGGTAAAGTTTATGTGTGTATTGAGATTATTGATCTCTAGGACAAACTGAGTGAGCTCATCTTGCGTGCCATTCCAGCATATGAACACATCATCGATGTACCTTTTATATATGATGCATTGCTTGAAAAGGGGAGTTTAATGAAACCCATTGACCTCAAGATGGTCCATGTAGATGTTAGCATACGTGGGCGCAACATTGGAGCTCACAGCATTACCGATTTTTTTGTAGATAAAATTGGTCTGCAAACAAAAAGTAGTTTTCAGTGAGTTCAACTCGTGCACACCGAGAACACCTTAGTTCGGCTTCCGTCGTCCAAAATCCTCGACACTACGGTATCGTGAGACGGGAACACAATGAGAGTGCAGGCATCTTAAGATCGACCAGGGGAGACAATGGGGTCATATCAGACCAAAATCGGCCCACGATGGGGGACGGGCGGTCATGAACTGCAGCAATCCGGGAATGCTGCAGGCAGCCAGGAAACAGAGGTGGGAGGGAAAGGGGACAGACCTCTCTCGGTAAAATAAGGGGCAGTGACTATTATGCCCGCACCTCTAGGAGATCGCCCGCGCTACCCTAGGGGGGTCCCCGCCTGTGCACTCCCAGCACAATACCTTGCCCACACAGCTGAGTCCCCCTGTCATCACGCAGAGACGATTGCCCAGACTGTGCGTCCGTCGGCTGGCACTATGCGCGCGCATGCGCACTGCACATAGGCTGCTTCAGCAGCGTCTCCACGGCAACGGCCACACCCCTGTGAAACAATCACTGAGGCATGTGACTTAGCCTATTTAAACCCTCCTCTTCCTTTCTCTCATTGCTCCCTATTTTCTGTGATTTCCTGGCTCCCGGACCTCGGCTCTGTTATTGGATTTGTGATTTCCTGGCTCCCTGACCTCGGCTCTGTTATTGGATTTGTGACTTCTGGCTCCCTGACCTTGGCTCTGTTTTATATTACCTACTGCATTACCATCGGTATCCTGAGTCCTGCACCAGTGTTCCTCAGTTCCTGCAGTACCATCGGTATCCTGAGTCCTGCACCAGTGTTCCTCAGTGCCTGCATTACCATCACTATCCTGAGTCCTGCACAAGTGTTATTCAGATTGCTGGCTACCCTAGTCCGTTCCTGGTATCCTCAGTCCTGCACCAGTGTTCTTCAGTTCCTGCATTACCATCGGTATCCTGAGTCCTGCACCAGTGTTCCTCAGTTCCTGCAGTACCATCGCTATCCTGAGTCCTGCACAAGTGTTATTCAGATTGCTGGTTACCCTACTCCGTTCCTGGCATCCTGAGTCCTGCACCAGTGTTCCTCAGTTCCTGCATTAGCCACGGTATCCTGAGTCCTGCACAAGTGTTATTCAGATTGCTGGTTACCCTACTCCGTTCCTGGCATCCTGAGTCCTGCACCAGTGTTCCTCAGTTCCTGCATTACCATCGGTATCCTGAGTCCTGCACAAGTGTTATTCAGATTGCCGGTTACCCTACTCCGTTCCTGGCATCCTGAGTCATGCACCAGTGTTCCTCAGTTCCTGCAGTACCATCGGTATCCTGAGTCCTGCACAAGTGTTATTCAGATTGCCGGTTACCCTACTCCGTTCCTGGCATCCTGAGTCCTGCACCAGTGTTCCTCAGTTCCTGCATTACCATCGGTATCCTGAGTCCTGCACAAGTGTTATTCAGATTGCCGGTTACCCTACTCCGTTCCTGGCATCCTGAGTCATGCACCAGTGTTCCTCAGTTCCTGCAGTACCATCGGTATCCTGAGTCCTGCACAAGTGTTATTCAGATTGCTGGTTACCCTACTCCGTTCCTGGCATCTTGAGTCCTGCACCAGTGTTCCTCAGTTCCTGCAGTACCATCGGTATCCTGAGTTCCATACACAGTTCATTCATGCTTGTAACTACATCCAGGGTTTCTGTTCCATTTCAGATTATTTCCTGTGTGTACTACTCTAAGCGAGTCTGTCCATCTCTGCATTTGGGCTCCTCATCTGAATCGTGAGTTTTACCTAACACTGACTCTGTTGATCAGGTTCAGGGGCCTGAGTTAAAGGCAACAGACAGGATAACAGTGTCATGGCAAAATATATAGTACTTATCTGAGAGAGCAGCAAAGATAGAGGGAGGTGTCTTGGGTTTAACTACTTTCGATTAGTTTACATGTTATGTTAATTTTTCTTTCTTGCTGCTGAAGGAATAAAAGAAGCGTTGATGCATAATAGGAGCCTCCCGTGTATTTATAAACTGGATGCAAAAAGGCCCAACTAAAGCTATTAGCGTAGAAGTACCAAATATGCATACAGAGGCAGAAATTGGAAATAATCTCATGCTCCATACAGAAACCTTGAATACAGACTGTAACCATGACACTATCTCAGCTACTGTATTTTTTTATTCTCTACGTTCACAGGAATCACAATGGTTAGTTTGAGTGAGTCCCTTTAATCATGGAGCGGAACCCACAAGAACTTCCTTCAGTAATTAACCCCATTCGCTACCTTATGACGAGTTAACTCGTCATGTAGTTAAGCTGGCTAAGCACTCCGCGTGCACCGCCAGCCGATCTGAAATGGGTCCAGGACTCTGCCTCACACCTGAGGCAAAGCTCCTGGACCGTTTGGCTGGTTTCCAGGCATGTGATAACATGCAAATTAGATGGCAAAGCCAATGTGTTCACACATTGACTTTGCCTCTAATTCACTCCCTGTGCTTCACCTACTTATAGTGAAGCACAGAAAGTGACAGGCAAGTGTAGTAGAAGAAAAAAAAATGTTTACTGAAAAAAAAGAAAAGAAAAAAGTTAACCCTTTCCTTGCTGATCACAGTTTGTTACCGTGATTAGTTTCCTTTCGACTTTATGGCCCTAAACTTTTTTTTTTTTGCAATTTTAATGTTTTTTTTTTTTTTTTTAATAAATACATTTTATTGTAATATATTAATTTAATTACAGTTAACCCCTGCGAGACCGTTCTGTGATTCTTATGGCTCTGACATTGCACTGGTCATCAGGAGTTTTTTTTTCTGGGTTTTTTTATTAGGGGGTTTTGTGAACCTATATTTTTATTTTTTATTAGTTAATTAGTTGGGATGAGTGAGTTAGTGGTGTGCTAGTTGTGTAGAAAATAATGGGAAATTTTTTTTTTTGTGCCCCCAAATTTTCCCATTTTACATGTATTTTTTAATACTAAATTGTAGATCATTTTTATGTATAGGGTATCAAACGAAAGTTCTAACTCTCCTTTAAAAACCAACATATAACTTGTATGGGTGCGTTAAATGAGAGAGAGGAAAATTATGTTTCAACAAACACATATTAAAAATTGAAAAATCACCCTGGTCCTTGACCATGGAAAATCCCTGGTCAACTGAAACATTGCTTAAACTGTGAATATAGAGAATAAAATAATGAAGGAAAAGATCTATTCATTATATAAAAAAAATGGGTAAAATGCATAAAATAAGAGAAATATCTGTTTTAAATGTGTCTGTGCTGAATCCTGCGTATAACATCACCTTTGGCTTGATATGCTAATGAACTTATTTCAATGGAAATGTGTTATATTTATAGCAAGCCAGCAGAATATAAATATTTTTCTTTTATTTTATCAGTCCCTTTACCCTATGAACTCCTCTGTATGTATTATAAATTCTTCAGGGCAACATATCAACAACATCATGTTAAAAAGATGGCTGACCATACATTGGTATGCATGGAATGAAAGGTGGGAGGAGTTAATATAAGTTGTATTCATATTTGTTGCAAGACTATGGGAGAAATTCAGTAAGTGTGTTGAGAGTGATGGCTGCTTAGGACACAATTAATTATTTTGTTTGTTGCATAGAGTGGGTCTTTATTAATTAACCCCTTCGCGACGCATGGTGTTTGCCGCAAGCACCAAAAATGTGCCACTTTTCGTTCCTGGCCACCGATCACAATTGCAGAGATCCAATCAAGTTCTTAAAGGGTCAGCCTAGCCCCTAAACTCACTTTGGGGCAAGATGAAGATCACTGCTTGTATAGTGCACAATCCAAAAACGAAATATACGAGACCCAGCACTAAGTGAGAGTTTTATTCACACACAGACGACGTTTCAACCCTCACAGGTTTTTTTCAAGCCTAGCGTAAGATGTTTCAACCAACTTTATATACAGTACACACAATTGACAAACGTCTATCAATCAGAAAATCAAGTGAATCAATCATTTCAATAAACATTTAGTGTATTATCCTCAATAAATAAATGTAGCAACATACAAAAATATGTGATACAGTAACGATATATAGAAAAATGTTAAAAGTGATGTAAAGGAAGCTGTAATCATTTGGAAAAATGACAGGCATTTAAATGGGCATAACCTTATATATTTAGTTTCTTATATATTCAAAAAAACATAAATGTGTATATATATTAACATACAGTGATATATATTAGGTGACAAACTGTATAATGATTTAAAAATGAAATAAAATAGAATAACCGCAATTGCAATCATGCCTGGTCACAAACGGAATGTTATCATATTCATAAATGTAGCTATCTGTATACTTTCAATTGAATATTCGACATAATTATAATGACTAAATGTATTGGCACTCAACAATTGCGATTAAAATGAGCAGTGCGATCACCATGCATACACATACAAACAAATCTAAGAAACATTTCTTTCAAAAGTGACCAATATTTAAAGGTACTCATACCAACCTGTGCTTCAACTTTGTCGGTCTCAAATATTTCTTTCTTGGATTGTGGAGACTTGGCATCTTTGGACTTTAGCACCTGATTTATTGTTGTGCCGATCTGAGCAATTGCATTGCTGTATAATGGACAGGCTTTTCCCAGTGTGATTTGATGCAGGCATTCTGCATAAATCACATTTTTTTCAATATTTGACTCAAGCCCTCCCCCAGTGATTACTCTGCATGTTTACTGCCGGTGCGGCAGCACTGATTATATGGACACTGAGGATATAAAGTTTTGTTTCGTTTAGTCACTCCCTGTGCTCTTCGAATTGCAGCGGGATCCGAGCACAACTCATAGCAGGGAGCCGCGATGATCGGTTAGCAGGAGGACGTTCTATGCCGTACTAGCATCATATGGGACCATAAAAATAGGTTCATACCTTTTTAATTCATGTGTTTGCTTTTTAAAGGGAAAATGGATCCAGTACTGATGTCACCGGCCACCAATTAACGCAGACTCTGACTCTTTCCACCGCCGACCTCCACGAGACTGACTCATATATTTGTGAAGCAGATAATATCATTGGGAGGACACCAGTATATATTTACCTTTATAATAAACAAGGTACATTTCTCTTTTTCAAACCATTGAATCGTAACGTGCGTGTTAATGTTCCTGTTTTTTGTGTTCCATGTGTTCTCTCTGTAAGGTGCAGCTGCTTGTTTAGCTGATGATCCATAGCTTGGATATTTACATCTGTTTCCTTATGTATTGTCTCCACGCCATGCGTGTAGTGTGGGGGTGATTTCTTTGTCTGTATTCCATGTTGGGTCCATCAGCATCTGTTTAATTGAAAGAAAAACACAAACACCATGGGAAAATAATAAAATGAAATGGATATACTCTCCTAACTAAGGGGGAGGCACCCCCCAGAGTGCTCCTTCAGCATTAAAAAATTGTAAAAAAATCTCCACAATGGAGACATTGTGGCACATGTAGGAGACGAAATATATACAGAATATAGTGATATATGATATAGTACTATACATTGAAACAGGCTCCTCATATAATTTTTTAAAATTCTTTGTGTCTAAAAGATATAAATACAGTGCCATTGTTTGCTGTATCATTCAGATAAGTGGTAAGAGTAAAGTATTGCACTTACAACTGGATATGGCAAACAAGCAGGACTGGCCTTATCTGTTCAGGCACCCTGTACACCTCCTCTTCTCTCTCCCCATATCTGTTATCACCCCCCCCAAATCTGTTTTATCTCTACCTCCCCACCCGTCTCTGTTCTCTTGCCCCTCCTCCTCAATATCTGTTCTCTCTCCCACTCCTCCCCATCTATGTTCTCTCCCCCCTCCTCCCCCATATCTGTTCTCTCCCCCCATATTTTTTCTCTCTCCCCCTACTCCTCCTCCATTTCTGTTCTCTATCCCCCTCCTACTCATCTCTGTTCTCTCTCCCCTACTCTCTCCTCCCCATATCTGTTCTCTCTCCCCCTCCTCCTCCATTTCTGTTCTCTCTCTCCCCCCCTCCTCCTCCATTGCTGTTCTCTCTCCTCCTCCTCCCCATATCTGTTCTCTCCCCCATATTTTTTCTCTCTCCCCCTCCACCTCCTCCATTTCTGTTCTCTATCCCCCTCCTACTCATCTCTGTTCTCTCTCCCCTACTCTCTCCTCCCCATATCTGTTCTCTCACCCCCTTCTCCTCCATTTCTGTTCTCTCTCTCCCCCCCTCCTCCTCCATTGCTGTTCTCTCTCCTCCTCCTCCCCATATCTGTTCTCTCTCCCCCATATTTGTTTTCACTCCCCATCCTCCCCATCTCTGTTCTCTCTTACCCCCCCTCTTCTGTTCTCTCCACCTCCTCCTCTGTTCTCCTTCGCCTCCCATGCTTACTTGAAGTAGGCATATGCTCTGTGTGCTGTGATAATGCAGGGCATCAGAAATTCGATGCCCTGCATCATCACAAAGTGTGTGGAGAGGTGGGGTGAGGCCCACCCCCTCCCGGATCCTTCAGGACCTCTACCAGCAAATTTTTTTCTTTAAATGGTGCCCCCTGGGATGTTGCGCCCTGTGCACTCGCACAGGTTGCACACCCCAAAGGCCGGGCCTGCACACAAGTATGCAAAAGTGCAGAGTGAACAAAGTGGCAATCATGTGAAAGACAGGGATAACATCCACACTATATTATGTATATATTTTGTCTGCTACATGTGTGTGATTGTGCTTCATCTGACCCAAGATTCTAAACAACATGTCTACCCCTTTATAGAGCTATACAAGCAAACAAGTAATTGTATTGTTCCAATAAAGCCTTTCTATTTCAATTTCCTTCACTTAATGCAATCATTCAACTAAACCTAGCTTTCTTTTTACAACCGTTATACTTTACAGCAATAATTTCAATAACAGAAATGTGTGCGCCCCATGCTGCAGAAAGAGCATGCAACGTTCAGCCTGGCAGTGTGGATACACACACACTGAATCCAATTATATTTAAAAAAAAAATCTATTTATACATTTTTGTTGAAACGTTTGCATATAACAGACAAAAACAAAGTAGGTAAAGGGTACAGAACCAGAGGCGTAACTAGAAACCACCGGGCCCCTGACCCCACCATGCAACTCCACCCCAGAAATGCAACTTACATTCCTCCCAACTGTTCTGCTTTGTGCCGGCTTTGTCTTATATCTAGGATAGCCTTATACATAGCCCATGCATGCTTAAACTCCTTCACTGTATTAACCTTAACCTCTACCACTTCTACTGGAAGACTATTCCATACATCCACTACCCTCTCAGTAAAGTAATACTTTCATTAGTCCCTGGCCTTATCTTATATCTAGGATAGCCTTGTGCCTATCCCATGCATGCTTAAACTCCTTCACTGTATTAACCTCTATCACTTCTACTGGAAGATTATTCCATACATCCACTACCCTCTCAGTAAAGTAATACTTTCATTAGTCCCTGACCTTATCTTATATCTAGGATAGCCTTGTGCCTATCCCATGCATGCTTAAACTCCTTCACTGTATTAACCTCTACCACTTCTACTGGAAGGCTATTCCATGCATCCACTACCCTCTCAGTAATGTAATACTTTCATTAGTCCCTGACCTTATCTTATATCTAGGATAGCCTTGTGCCTATCGTATGCATGCTTAAACTCCTTCACTGTATTAACCTCTACCACTTCTGCTGGCAAACTATTCCATGCATCCACTACCCTCTCAGTAATGTAATACTTTCATTAATCCCTGGCCTCATCTTATATCTAGAATAGCCTTATGCTTACACTCCTTCATTGTATTAACCTCTACCACTTCTGCTGAAAGGCTATCCCATGCATCCACTACCCTCTCAGTAAAGTAATACTTTCATTAGTCCCTGGCCTTATCTTATATCTAGGATAGCCTTATACCTATCTCATGCATGCTTAAACTCCTTCACTGTGTTTACCTCTACCACTTCTACTGGAAGACTATTCCATGCATCCACTACCCTCTCAGTAATGTAATACTTTCATTAATCCCTGGCCTCATCTTATATCTAGAATAGCCTTATGCTTACACTCCTTCATTGTATTAACCTCTACCACTTCTGCTGAAAGGCTATCCCATGCATCCACTACCCTCTCAGTAACGTAATACTTTCATTAGTCCCTGGCCTTCTCTTATATCAAGGATAGCCTTATGCTTATCCCATTCATGCTTAAACTCCTTCACTGTATTAACCTCTCATCCACCACCCTCTCAGTAAAGTAATATTACTTTTCTGGACACAAAAAAAAATGTTAAAATATTTCCAGCCTTTTCAAAAGCATGAGGTGGACCCCAAATATATGTATATACCTAGCTGCATGTATACTTATATGAACGTTTTAATATTATATTCAACTATTTTCATACTCATGTTAATTCCTTTTTTTTATTACGTTCCTCTGCACCCACATTGCACCTAAAGGTCTTAACACAGCACTATACAGTACCCACAGCACTTGGCTTGTACTCATATTGCACCCACACAATTTGGCATGCCTCAGTATAAATTTGCCCACCAGAACATACCACAGTGTCACTTTGTCCCACTGAACTGCCCCTGCAGAACATGCCACAGTGTCACTTTCCCCCCATAGTACATGTTATTTTACCCCACAAAACATGGCACAGTGTCACTTTCCCTCATAGTACATGTTATTTTGCCCCACAGAACATGCCACAATATCACTTTGGGCACAGCCAATTTGCCCAATATGCCACGATTAGCCTGCCCATTAATATGCCACAGCCAGACATCCATATTGCCCATTAATATGCCACAGCCAGACATCCATATTGTCAATTAATCTGCCACAGTGGCATAATAATGGGGAAAATGACTGTGGCATATTGGCAATCTGGCGGTGGCATATTGGCAATTTGGCTGTGGCATATTAATGGGCAGGCTAATAGTGGCATAATAATGGGGAAAATGGCTATTAGCCTGCACATTAATATGCCACAGCCAGATTGCCAATATGCCACAGACATTTTCCCATTAACCTGACAGTTATTTTGCCCTTTTGCCATTTATTTTGCCCATTTGCCAGTGTTATTTTGCCCATTTGCCAGTTATTTGCCATTTGCCAGTGTTATTTTGCCCATTTGCTAGTTATTTGCCATTTGCCAGTGTTATTTTGCCCATTTGCTAGTTATTTGCCATTTGCCAGTGTTATTTTGCCCATTTGCTCTTTATTTGCCGTGTTATTTTGCCCATTTTCCAGTGTTATTCTGCCCATAATTTTCCAGTTATGTGCCCATTTGTCAGTGTTATTTTGCTCATTTGCCAGTGTTATTTTGCCCATTTACCAGTTATGTGCCCATTTGCCAGTTATCTGTCAGTTATGTGCCCATTTGCCAGTGTTATTGGCCCATTTGCCAGTTATTTGTCCATTTGCCTGTGTTATTTGCCCATTTGCCAGTGTTATGTGCCCATTTGCCAGTTATGTGCCCATTTGCCAGTGTTATGTGCCCATTTGCCAATGTTGTGTGTCCATTTGCCAGAGTTGTTTGCCCATTTGCCAGTTATGTGCCCATTTGCCAGTTATGTGCCCATTTGTCATTTATGTGCCCATTTGCCAGTGTATTTGCCCATTTGCCAATGTTATTTACCCATTTGCCACTCGTGCCCCTTTGCCCGTTATGTGCCCATTTGCCCATTACGTGCCTGTTATGTGTCCATTCCCCCCCCGTACATACCTGTATGCTGCTCGTCGCTCCCGTCCCCTCCACAATGTTTCCTGCACGCACGCTGCGTGCAGGAAGTACAGTCACCGTAAGTGACATTTCTGGTGGAGTGAGGAGAAGCCAGGTCAGATGGATGCGGATCTCAGGGAAGCTGCCTGATAGTGACTGTCTCCGTGTGAGACAGTCACATGGGCACCGGGGGCCCACGGGGCACACATATTTTGTGTGCAGGGGTCTCAGGGAGGCAGGGCCCGGTCGCAGCTGCGACCCCTGCACCAGTGGTAGGTACGCCAATATACAGAACATATAATAGGGAGGTTTACAGTACAATGGGGAAAATAAAAATAATCTTAAAGTTAATGCCTGTTTTTTTATTTATTACAATTTAAGGTTATATAGTAATATTGTAGTTTATAAATTAACTATAAAGCCAAATCTATAGAAAGTTTAATGGTAAACTGTAGTAAAAAAAGGAACATATTCAGAATGAGAAGATTACATAAAAAGTAGACTTTACATGTTGTTTGGAATCTTGGGTCAAATCTTCCTTCATCCATACAACATGTCCGCCCCCTGCTTAAGCTACATGGAGCACAGAGGGATGAAGAAGGTACTTTATTTGTATTTTTTAATTACGAACATCTACATTTGATGCAATCTTTCAATTAACCATACTCCAAGTGAGGTCTCACCAGTGCTCTGTACAATAGCATGAGCACTTCCATTTTTATATTGCTAATACCTCTCCCTACGCAACCAAGCATTCTGCTAATACCTCTCCCTACGCAACCAAGCATTCTGCTAATACCTCTCCCTATACAACCAAGCATTCTGCTAATAACTCTCCCTATACAACCAAGCATTCTGCTTATTCCTCTCCCTATGCAACCAAGCATTCTGCTAATAACTATCCCTATACAACCAAGCATTCTGCTAATAACTCTCCCTATACAACCAAGCATTCTGCTAATACCTCTCCCTACGCAACCAGGTATTCTGCTAATACCTCTCCCTATGCAACCAAGCATTCTGCTAATAACTCTCCCTATACAACCAAGCATTCTGCTAAAACCTCTCCCTATGCAACCAAGCTTTCTGCCAATACCTCTCCCTATACAACCAAGCATTCTGCTAATACCTTTCCCTATACAACCAAGCATTCTGCTAATAACTCTCCCTATACAACCAAGCATTCTGCTAATAACTCTCCCTACACAACCAAGCCTTTTGCTAATACCTCTCCCTGTGCAACCAAGCACTAGTAACAAGACCTTGCATCGAATATACTCTATCGACTACAACCCTCTGTTGCCTGTCACTCAGCCATTGTCTAATCCATTCAACAATATTTGAATCCAAACTCAAAAATTGCAGTTTATTGATAAGCCTTCTATGTGCCAAAAGCCTTACTGAAATCTAGGTAAGCAATGTCTACTGCTCCACCCTGATCTATTATTTCAGTAACCCAATCCAAATATATTCTATAAAATTAGTTTGACATAATTTCCCTGAAGTAAACCCATGCTGTCTCTGATTTTGAAATCCAAGCGACTTTAGATGTTCAACAATCCTATTCTTTAACAAGGTTTCCATTATTATCCCCACTACTGAAGTAAGACTTACTGGTCTATAGTTGCCCCCCTCCTCCCTACTACCTTTCTTCTGAATGGGCGCAACATTTGCTAATTTCCAATCTTCTGGGACTACTCCCGTTACCAATGGTTGGTTAAATAAATCTGTTAACGATTTTGCTAGTACACTACTAAGTTCTTTTAATAACTTTGGGTGTATCCCATCAGGGCTTATTTGTCTTCACTTTAGACAGCTGAAATAAAACCTCTTCCTCTATAAACTCACATGTATCAAATGACTCATTATACGTGTATATACACATATATAAATAAATATACATACAAGTATGTACTGCCAGCATGTCTGATACAATGCAACTTATTAAACATGTAGAAATAATATACATAAAAATATGTACTGAGAGCATGTCTGATACAATGTAACATATTAAACATATATAAATAAATATACATACAAGCATGTAGAAACATAGACGGAAGTTGCAACATAGGTTGTGTATGCACTTTGGGGTAATGTATAAAAGTTTTTAATAATAATACAAAATTGCCATCACGCTGAAGGAATTTCCACAGTATCATTGGTGATTTTTCTTTTTTTCTTCTTGAATCAGATGAATTGGAATAAAATGTTTTTATTTTGTTAAATCTGATGAACTTTCTATACATATGTTGTAAGTATAATACATGCCTATATATATATCCCTCCAAATTAAAGGGACAGTGCCACCTAAACATTGACTGAATGAAGAAGAAAAAAAGATTTAAAATGATCTATACATTTGTTTTTAGATTTCTTTTTTTAAATACATTTTTATTTCATTTTCCCAGATATAACAAGGGGACAGTGTAAAACATCACAACATAATTCCTTGTTCTTCAACATTTACATACATACACAATACATTACACCATAAATTACCCTATTTTAACCTTATGCAACCCATTTCAAACCCTCACCCATTCCTAACCCCTCCCTACCCCCCCCCCCCCCCCACACCTGCTCTTCCTCCTTTAATTGACATTTCTAGGTATCACTGTAAGTGTTTATTCACAATGATCTACCTTTTCGGTATATTTTGTATGTGGAAAAGTAAAAAACAGACAGGTATCTATTGCTAAGATCCATCCCCCCTAATCTATCTGGAGCGAATCCCTGTATGCAACTCATGGTTCCCATCCTATATGGTGTTCCCTGGACCTTCCTTGACCTGCCATTATAATTGCTTCCATCTTGAATACTCTCTCAACTTCCTTTATCCAGTATGTTCTGGAGGGGGGCTCTCTTTTTTTCAAGTTTCTGGGGATTAGTATTTTTGTTTTTGTATATGAGCCTAATTGATAATGAGCTTTTTATATATTTTTAAGGAGTGATCTGTATGATGGATAAAGAGTGCCAATGGGTCTATCTTTATTTTTAGCTCTCCAACCTCCTGTATTGATTTTATGATCTAATTCCAGTATGGTTTAAGCTTAATACACGACCACCATATGTGTAAGAAAGTCCCCTACTCTATTCCACATCGCCAACATCTATCAGAATATTGGAGCAATTTTATGAAGGAGTGATCTATACATTGTGTTAGCAATCCCTTCAACCCATGGTGTGGTCACTAGGGTTACCACTTTGGCCATATTTTACCGGCCACATATAACTTAACTTAACACATAACAATATGGGGACCGTAAAAAAAAATTAAAAAAAATGGAAAAAGCAGACTAGTGGTCACCCCAGTCTGCTTTCACTAGATAATCATTTACATTCATAGGCGATGTAATTAAAAAAAAAAAAAACTTATAAAATTATATATATATATATATATATATATATATATATATATATATATATTCTACTGTGTTTGATATAGAAAGTACATCCTTTTCAGCATTGCAAGATGCTTTTATAAGGCAATATAGTAAAGATATCACATCCGGAGAAATCCCCATGAAAACAAACAAATGAGCTGGGAAGAAGGTAAGGCTACATCCAGTTTCAACAAAATTGTATTGGTTTCATCCCATATGCACAAGTGGCAGGCAGGTTAATAAAGTTAACAGGACTCCCTGTAGGAGACGGGTCCATCGGCATGGAAACCAACGGAATGTTCGTACCGAACTTTTAGAACTTTGGTCTTCATAGCTAAACCCCCATTTTGTTTATGCAGTAAAATCACTCTGCCCTTTTCTAAATGTCATTAAAGGACAATCATCCAACCCTCATTTTTTTTTGTTTTTTTACTTTTTTTTTAGATCATGATAGCCGTTGTTATACAGGACTGTGTGCTGCATTCATCTGCCTGTTTTTGATATTCATCATCATTGTTTGTTGCTACTGCTGGAAACATCAATGTTCACAGATAGAGAGCAGGTAAGTGCATTTTGCCCCCATCGCCCATGATAAATAGTGATGTCAATATGAGGTATTGGGACACACAGTGTAGAATGAAAGTTATATAAAATGATTAAAATAATCACTGCATCACACCCTCCTTCTGTGTCATTTACAGTTTATTAAAAAAAAAAGAAAAAGAGAGCCACCCACAGCCAAATCGGAACTGGGAATAATCCTCTATTAATGGCATCAACTAGAGCCACCCACAGCCAATCGGAACTGGGAAGAATCCTCTATTGATGACACTAACAAGAGAGATGGTACTCTCAAAACCTAGTACGAGGCGAATAGCTGCTCGGCTGTTTTAACCACTTCCCGCACCAGGATGTTCTATGTTGTCCTAACATACATGGCTCAATTGATCATGAGGATGGTATAGAAGAATCCAGAGGGTAAATAATGATCTGAAATGGGGCTCTACCACTGTGTCCCTGGGGCCAGGAGCTCAAAATCGCATTTTTACAGATAAAAGCACCCTTAGTGACATGACCTTATGACCTTGTCTGTTTTGACATTTCTGTTGTGTTTGTGTTTAGCTGTAATTTTCTTCTTTCTCACATCACATACTGTACCCACACAAATTATATATTGTTTTTATTGCCATAAGAAGGGCTTTCATTAGAGACCATTATGTTCATCATATCTTATTATTTGCAAAAAAAATAATAAAATATGATGAAAAAAATAAAAAAAACACCTTTTTCAACTTTGACCTAAAAAATAATTTACACAAGTACAAAACGACCCCATCTAAATAGTTTCTAAATTCTGTCACGAGTTTAGAAATATGTTCCATATTTTTTTTTGTTTTTTGCAAGTCATAGGGTAATAACCAAAATAGTGTTTTAGTGTTTTATCAACATTTTCACCTAACCCTAAATTTCACCCTAACCCTTATGATAACCCTTAATGTATACTACCGTATTTGCTCGATTATAAGACGACCCCCCAAACTTTGGATATTCCTTTAGGAAAAAAACTAAAAGCCTGAATATCAGACTACCCTATAGGAAAAAAGTTAAACTTGTATATATTCACATGTAAAAATAAAATATTATATAAAAAAAATGCATTTCTTGTGTTTATTTCCTTTTATGTGCCAATGCTGCCTCTCTCTTTCCCTTGCCCCCAGCTTTGTCTCACTCCTCACTCCCCCCTCGCCTGTCTCTTCCCCCCCACATGTTTCTCTCTGACCCCCTCCCTCCCTTTGTTGCTCTGTCCCCCCTTCCTCTGTCTCTCCCCCCTTTCCTGCTCTGTCCCCCCTGTCTCTCTGCCCCCCTCCCTCCCTCCCCCTGTCTCTCTGCCCCCCTCCCTCCCTCCCCCTGTCTCTCTGCCACCCTCCCTCCCTCCCCCTGTCTCTCTGCCACCCTCCCTTCCCCTTACCTCGATCCCTGGTGGCTAGTGGGGGCAGCCGGGGGATGTCTGCACGATACTTGCAGACATCCTCCATGCTGCCCGACACGGCAGTCTATTATGACGGACAGCTGGTCCGTCATAATAGTCTGCCGTGTCGGGCAGCATGGAGGATGTCTGCAGACATCCCCCAGCTGCCCGATTTACCCTGGTGGCTAGTGGGGCAGCAGAGGATGTCTGCGCGATGAGCGCAGACCTCCCCTGTGCCGCCCGGCACGCTCGCCGGGACTTCTGTGACGAAAGCGGAAGTACCCGGCTTCTTCACAGAAGCCCCGGCGGTCGTGCCGGGCGGAAGCAGACTTCCCCTGCTGTCATCGCACAGACTTCCCCTGCTGTCAGAGAGGGGGATCCAAGTCCCCTGCAGCTCTGCTGGGGACCTGGATCCATGTCTTATAATCTGACCTCAATTTGAGGTCAGATTATAAGAAGACCTCGATTATAAGACGAGGGGGATTTTTCAGAGCATTTGCTCTGAAAAAAACCTCGTCTTATAATCGAGCAAATACTGTAATTTTAACTGAATTGTAACCCTATCCCTTATGCTAACCCTAATTTAATTGTAACCCTAACCTTTATTCTAACCCTAACCCTAGATTTTAGCCAGTGAAGTCTTTTTTTATTGCAAAGTTGCTGACGGCCTCTAGGGGTAGTCTAGCAACAGCATCAGACCAACAGAAGTGAATTTTTTTTCACTTCCGATGCTCTACCCACAAGAGTGCAGCATGCTGCTCTCCCTGGAGCGATCGTGGGTACCCCAAAATAAACATTTTGCCTAATGCCTCGACATCTAGGTATTAGAGCAGCAATCGTTGATTGCGAAAACCGATCGTTCCACCACAGGACGTGCCGGGCACGGCCTTTGTCACATAGGGGTTAAAGGACATTTGAACTTTTTTTTTGTTCTTGTTAAAACAACATGTCCTGCTTTTCCATAGTATACCCGAAGTGTAGATAAATAGATACATGTGGTTATGTCTACCAGGTCTGGAGGCTGGTGCATGCTGACACAGCCAATCATGGGTCTGCGGGGTCTCTTTCTACTTATCCCAGGCAACAAGTGTCTCTCTTTGTGCTAGCAGAGAATAAAAGAATAAACTGACATTACTGTTACATATGTTCATGCCAGTTTTTCCTTACACTATGGACAACTACTGTATTTGCTTGAATATAAGACAAGTTCTTTTTAGAGCAAATGCTATGAAAAAGCCCACTCGTCTTATATTCAAGGTCGTCTTATAATCAGACCTCAAATAGAAGTCTATTATAAGACTAAGGTCCAGGGATCCAGGTGTCCCACAGAACTGCAAGGGTCCTTGATCATCCTCACAGGTAGTTGGAGGATGCCAAACAACGCTGAAATAACCTGTCCTACAGGATGGTGCATACTCGGGAGGGGCATCACATGCTCACTGTTACCATTACAAAGGAGACCTCTCCATTAACATATCAGACTAATCCCTCGAAGGGTGGTCCAGGACCAAAATGCCTGGCAAGCCTCCTCTGCACAAGGAGCACAGCAACCACAGGCATACGTTTCCGCCTATCATTGGCCTCGTCAGTGTGGTATGGAAGAGGGAAGTGCTCATGCCATTGTACAGAGCACTGGTGAGACCTCACTTGGAGTATTGTACGCAGTACTGGAGACCATATCTCCAGAAGGATATTGATACTTTGGAGAGAGTTCAGAGAAGGGCTACTAAACTGGTTCATGGGTTGAAGGATAAAACTTACCAGGAAAGGTTAAAGCATCTTAACATGTATAGCTTGGAGGAAAGACGTAACAGGGGAGATATGATAGAAACATTTAAATACATAAAGTGAATCAACACAGTAAAGGAAGAGACTATATTTAAAAGAAGAAAAACTACCACAACTAGAGGACATAGTCTTAAATTAGAGGGGCAACGATTTAAAAGTAATATCAGGAAGTATTACTTTACTGAGAGGGTAGTGGGTGTATGGAATAGCCTTCCAGCAGAAGTGGTAGAGGTAAACACAGTCAAGGATTTTAAGCATGCGTGGGATAGACACAAGGCTATCCTAGCTATAAGACCGGGAACGGGGGACTAATAAAAGTACTTAAAAAAAAAATTGGGCAGACTAGATGGACCGAATGGTTCTTATCTGCCGACACATTCTATGTTTCTATGTTTCTATGTATGCCTGGTGTCCCTCTAGGTTTAGGGATCCAGGGATCCACTTGTGGACCTATCCTAATAACACACTGAGCATTAAGGAGTTCATCTTTAACATATGGTTTACCTTGGGGAGGTGAAAAGAGTTTTTTTTTAAACTTTTGCTTCTATTAGTGAAGCAACGTTAGGGGGAAAACTAACAAACAAAAAACTCCTTTTCGTGTTGCATTTATGTTCTCAACCCTTCTGTATCCATCAATAACACACAGGGATTAATCATAACAAACATTTGCTCACTTGGGAATTTCGAAAACAAAATATACCAAACGGCAAACAGAGTTGGCAAACATTAAAGGGACTCTCCCACCAAAAAAATGAAAAAGTTTTTATTTTGTAAAATTTTGCATTTTTGATTTCCATCGTCTTTTGTTTTTGTTATGTTGGTTTATTTAATAAAATATTTTAATAAACAAGTGTGTCACCCCACAGTTACTTCACAGCACTAGTATCTCACTATGGCCTGGGGACACAGAATGGGAGTCAAACAACGGGAGTATAATGTAACTATTACATCACAAAGGGGCTTAGCTATGATAATGTTTCACTCACTTCTCGCTTCTATAAATATTAACTTTTTGTGTTGGAAGGGAATGTCAGGCCCCTGACTAGATGCTTTATGTCAGGGACGGGTCCAGGAGGTTATGGGACCCTGAGCGCCCGATGCAGGAGTTCAATGTGTTGGAAATGGAGACACAGGGCCTGGTGCTGGGTAACTGCAATCCCTCAGTGGTTTGAGACCCCAAGTTCATGCAGCCATGTTCCCAGGCCCTGTGAAGCAGCTGTTGAATCCAGTGATGCCTAGGGAATAACTGACGTGATCCTGCAAACATCCTGCAGCAAGCATGGAGGATCACTAGAACAGGTTAGCAGGATGTAGCAGGATAAAGCAAACAGATGAGCCAAGCAGAGAGAAACAAGTACAAAGGGACTGAGGCAGAACAGAGCAGAGCAGAAATACATAGTGCAGGGCAGCAGGACAGACCAAGATGTAAAGAGAAAAATAAAGCATACAAGGAAAGGCAAAGGATAAGCAATAACTCAGTGACCAAGCAAGGCAAGGTTTGCCACTCTGTGGGGGATACCACTATGTAGCCAAGCTAGAGAGGGGTGCCACTCTGTGGGGGATACCACTATGAGGCCAAGCAAAGGAAGGGTTACCACTTTGTGGGAGCGCCACTCTGTGGCCGAGCGAGAGAGGGATGGACAAGGTACATGTATGCTAAACAAAGCTAGGAACGAGAATAGGTAATAAGCAAGACAGAGAGGAAAGCAAAAGCTGGAGCAAGCATAGGAAATAAACAAGCGAGCAAAGCAAAAGTACACTGAGATCACTGGAACAGCTTGGATAAGTCTGCAAACTGGGTGAGGCCTTACAGTACCCCCTTCTCAAAGAGCAACCTCCGGGCACGACCAGTACCATCGCCTAGAAGACAACTTCCTCCAAAAATGGTACAAAAAAAACCAAAGGTGAACCCAGCGCTGCAATCTCAGCTTTAGCAGCACTTAGGCAGTGAGCCTATGATTAAGTGCTTTTGAAAGCACGAAACGCGTAAGGCGTCTTTTTTCACTGTGTCCTGTCCAGTTTCTTTTTTTGTACTAGCCTTTTACATGATTTATTAAAATGGCTTAATTTTGGCATTCCCTGTCTACTGTGAGCTCCCTCCGCAAACTGTTTGTTGCTTCTAACTTTGATTGATTAAAGATTCTTGCCTAACAAATTAAGATTGATTTAATTCTGCATCAAATGTAGGCATTTAAAAAAACGAAATGCTTTAATCAAATAAAACAAATAAAGTACATTATTGAGCACTCTTTAGTTGTATAGTTCTATCAAGGCGCAGACACGTAGGGTTAGATGACGGAAGATCTGACCCAAGATTCTAAACAACATGTCTGCCCCCTGACAGAGCTAGAAACAGTAAAGAGGGCTCAATAAGGTACTTTATTTGGAAAGTATTTCCATTAAAAATGGTTACACTTGATGCAATCTTTCAATATCCCACAAAGTAATTTTATTGTCGACAGTTCTTTAAAACCTTTCACTCACACAATTTTTGGCAGAAGTCGATTTAAATCCATATTAAGAATCGATTAATATTTTTTTCACCGAACCATACAATTGGTGCTTTAGCTGGGATCAGCATTTAAAACTACAGCTGTTTTTCAGTTTCTCTGGGTCATTGGAAGACTCCAAACTTTTCTTTTTTCTAAATCCACCAAGTAGTTCAGCTGTGATGTTCTGTTGTATGGTAGAGCACAGAAGGGAGAGGGAGGTATCACATGATACCACAGGACTGGAATCCAAATATTGGGGGAGCTGATTCCACATGGGGAAGGGCCCTTAAAATCGACAGGGTTCTTCCTAGATAGAAGTTGGAGTGAGAATTGTATTCATTCCAATTAATGGTAAAAAAAAAAAAAAATACTTTTGGTTATGGCGGTGCATGTGTAAAGAATTTACTCTTCATGCTATACACCAGTCAACATCCTCAGCCTAGCAGTTTGACACAAGTAATAATCTGTGTAACCATTTCTATAATGACAGTGTATGAAACAGACCTATCATTGCAATGCATGAAACCCTAAAAGTAACTTAAACGGGCAGGCGTGGAAAGCTTTAAATGCATGTTCAATTTAAGGCATTGGTGGGCCCTGAACAGAACTTTTAAAATGAGGCTACTCGTCCTATCCACACAAAGTGTCCCTAAGTTACTAAGTGTAGAGCCCCTTAGTTTACTCTGACCCTGGGAAGTTGCATTTTTGGGGGCAGCTGTATCTTTGTGGAGCGTCTGGTTAATAGAATCATTGTGACTCTAATATGGCGCTATGCTACCTGTGTAGGGTCAGATAAACTAGCCATACACATTAATATATAGCATGTTAACACTTCTCATTTTTAAACACCCCACCACCTGTTCCTTTTATCCATCTCCCCTCTCCTACTCTATCCTGCTCAATATTTTCCCTTCGATCTTTCCATTGTCCGATTTTCCCTATAACTTGTCTTCTACGTCTACTGTGTCTGTCCGCTGCTCTGTTTCTCCATATTTCTGATTTGTCTCTTAACGGTATTTTAGTTGCTGCTGTTTGTGTCTTTCTTTTCCATACAGAGCAGAAGAGACTGAGTTAGCGGCGGGCGAACCACCCCCTGACACATGAAAGGACCCGCCACAATACAACGAGTCAATGTTCCTCTCTGTGGTACAACCTTGTCACGAACAGGATGGTTTTAAGGCAGTTAGATGTTATCCAGAGTTAGGGGACAAATAGTAAAAAAAAAAAAAAAGTCCATCACTATTCCAAAAGTAAATTAGCGAGCCACAGAATTCTTTCTTAATAACTACAGTGGCTATGAGCCCGACATGGTCAATTTATCCTTAAAGTCCATTCAGTTTCTTTTGGAACATAATTTTTTTCTGTTTGATGGTTTCTTAGATTTCTAGAGACATGGGTACGTCCCCCGTCCCCCTCTCCTCCTCATATGCCAACCTTTTTATGGCTCGTGGGAACAGTCCCACATTTTGGGTGATGAGAGTCCCTATGGTTCCTCGACTGGTACTCCAAATATAGCAATGACTTTATTGTCTGGGGGTGAGGCTGCTCTCCTATGTTTTTTAAAATACCAGTGATCTTAATTTGCAGCTTGCTTTGAATTTCTCTCATGAAACCGTTTCTTGACATAAATCTCTCATAAGTCCGTGAGGGTAACATTGTAACGGCAGGGTATTGAAAGCCGACAGTAGGTAATACTTGGTGGTACTATACTAGTTGTCATCCAAGTCATGGGACCAAGATTACCCCTTTTGGAGATTTCTTACACCCTAGAAAATATTGTTCCCAAATCTTATCCATTCATTATGATTTATAGGGCCTACTGTAAGCAACACAACGGAACAGATCCACTCATTTGTTTGATAAACAGTCTAAATGTCGACAGTCTAGACTTTGATAAAATCAAGGACATAGTTCAAGCTTTGCAGTAGTTTTAACAAAAACTCTTGAGTTTCGAATTTATTGCCAGAAAGGCATGTTCACTGCATACTATGCTTTACCACAGTTACCTACCTTCTAATACAAATTCCACTGGTGACTCTGATTGGTTAAGAACTATCGGAATGGACTGAGGATCCCAGTTAATATCGACTCTTTGCTGTGCTACGGTCTTTTTATTGGATTATCCACTACATGATCATTGGTTTTCCTTGCAGACTACCAAGTTTGTCAGGTTTCTGCCCATTGCTTGGATTACCTTCTCTGTTTTGATTGCCGCCTGCCCTGATCTATTGGACTGTTCCTAACTACGTTTTTGGATGACCCATTTTGCTTTTCATGCTTTCATCCCTACCAGGGTGTCCTGCCTGACTACCTCTGTGGGCCAACTGGTAAGGTTGTCTGGCAAGAGATAGCATTCCCTGCTCCAATGTTTCTAATTCAACCCTGTTGGAATTTTCAGTTGGACATCTTCTTGGAGCTGTGGCACTATTTGGCTGTTTGGGCAACCTTGGAATCCTGAGGACTCTTTGCCACCGATCCCCCAGTGTGGTCAGGTGATCCCTGACGAAGCTACCGTATGGCGTATAGCAGAATCATTTGCATGAAATAGTCACCTTTTGGTGTCGTGTGTCTGCTGGAAACAGCGTGGTGAGGTGCGGATAAAATCATAAGGGACTAAAATGCCAGCTTGTAATTTTTATTTTTGGTCACTTTGTTGTAATTCTAAGAACTGATAATAAGAGTATCAGTACAAATACTACAAATGTATGTGTACCCGCTGACGTATAATTATAAATATCGTGAAGGCACTGAACAGTTTTTAGTCGCAAATGAGGGGTTGCAAGTCGGCTATTAACATCCTCTTGCACTTCATACAGGATCTCCGGGAAGTATGTGTTTTAAATTGACTTTAGGTTGTAAATATGTGATGTATTTATTTTTTATGGATTTTTTCAGCTCTGTTGTAACTGAGAGCTTTGCAGTTTAATAATTTGTGAAGAGGCTGTAAATAAACGTACATCCAGCGATTACACTATCTCTTACCCCATCAGTTCACAAGATATTTGGCAGTGATATTGGGCTACTGTAATTATCTCGTGGCTGCACTTAGCCTGTATAAGAAGAAGCTCCCATGCCAGAGTGTAAGCCTAATCCCAGATCTAGACTGTGCAGTTGAATAATTTCTCTTGCAGGTTTGGAATTTGCATGCTGCTTTGCGTAAAGTGTAAGTAACGTGAACACACACCTGGGTTACAGCTGACCTCACCCAAACATACCAGATTCATTGTCGTTAAATTTCAAACATACTGGCTGCATGAATGATCACTGGGCCCTCCGACAAAAAACAAATGGCAAAGCTAACAAATTACATGTACCGTATTTGCTTGAATATAAGACAAGGTTTTTTTCAGAGCAAATGCTCTACAAGACTGGGATCCCACGCGGAGCTCCAGGGGACATGGATCTGCCTTAGAAGCAGACATCCTGTCCATTGGAACTTCCATGACGGAAGCTGGGAGGTCATGTGAGTCTGGGGGAGGGAGGAGGGGAGAGACAGCATTGGGCAAGTCTGGGGGAGGGAGGGGGGGGGGGGAAAGGAAGCATTGGGCAAGTCTGGGGGGTAGGGACAACATTGGATAAGTCTGGTGGGCAAATGGCTGTGGGGGGCAGATGGGCAAATAACAGGAAATAAAAACAAGAAATGCTTTTTTTATATCATCATTTTTATTAAATATGAAAAAGCAATTTACATGTGAATATATACAAGTTAAACTTTTTTCCTATAGGGTAGTCTTATATTCAGGCTTTTAGTTTTTTTTCCTAAAGGAATATCCAAAGTTTGAGGGGGTCGTCTTATAATCAGGGTCGTCTTATATTCGAGCAAATATGGTATTCTGGTTCTGAAATTCAGTGCGCCAGAAATTTCTAAACCTGTTGCAATATGTTTTGAATACTTTGATGGACTTCCAGTGGCACCCAGAGTTTTTGTGGGTGACACTTGATGTCAAATCTTTGTAATCAAGTATTCCACATGGTTTGGGCTTTCTCATCATAAAATACCAATTGGATAAATAGAGCGATTATGACCCAGCTTTTCAAATGCTTTCTTTCTAATGCCATTGATTATTTATTGAAGAAAAATTTGTTTCTGTTTTACTCCAGGATATACCAGAGGTGTGGGACAGCCAGGACCGCCATCAGAAATTTCAGGGCCCCTTACTGAAAAAAATTCTGGGCCCCCCCCATATCTCCCTCTCGCCCCCCTACCCTCCCAAAGTCATTTTATCCAGGTCTTTGTATATCATGCCAATGATTTAAATACACCCCAGGACATGCCCTATCACATTATTGTATTGTATTTTACATCCTGGATTTGCTGATGCCCCATTACCCGCATTGCACATCCAAGTCTTAATATGCCACAGCCAGTGTTAGTTTATCCATTAATATGCCCCTGATATTTTGACCATTAATATGCCACTGATAGTTTGCCCATTAATATGCCACTGATAATAATGTGTCCATTAATATGCCACAGAGAATTTTCCCAGTACCCAATGTATTTATTATTTATTTGCTAAATTTGTTTTGTTTGAGTGACACTCTGACTCCCAAGCTCCACATCCCCCCCCCCCCTCCTTGGCAGGTGAGCATACAACCTAAACCTCCCTTATAATATCCACCTATAATAACAGTAATAATATCAACAAAGATTTGTAATTGACCGAAAAAGGGTTCAATCCTTGCAGAAATCTCTAATGTTGTCACATAATAGGGAACTTTTTTCAAACAGAAACAAACAAACAATTTACCAAACAGTTTCCATTGCTGGATATATAAATCTATAATGTTGTATATCTCGCATGCAGTGGGAATTTCCCAAAGCTGGTGACCTTTCCGAAACATATTTTCCATTAGTCTATTCCGAGGTTGTTTTCATGGACTACCTGGGTAATGGATGTGCCATAGCACTATACGTTAATATTGTTAGTTATTTATATTCTGTTAGTGTATTGGTTTATGTGTAATGTTTAATTCTGTGAGTAGACCACTCTGAAGGTTTATAATGTGACAGTGACTCCAATAGTTTACTCCAACATCCATTGTTCTGTATTAACTGTATTAACTGGTAAACTGATTGTGTTGTGTACATTACTGTGTGTATTGTAATTAGGTCTACTCACTCTATGTTAATTCCTATTTGGTTTGCAGTCTGAATGTCTAATGTTTTCCTAGCCCCAGTTAATTGGAGAACTATGTTTAGTTCCACCCCCCCCCCCCCCCCCCCCCATTGTATACTAATGTCTGTGATGTCATGTGTATGTCTTTATATAAGTCTGTGTTGTTTAACAAATAAAGGAGTTGTTCAATCTTGCTGTACCTAACTGCTAGATGTCCTGTCTATTTGGGTACAAAGAGCAAGGGTCCAGGAAAGACTTGCTGGGTGTGACGGTCCGTTACAATAGCTAACAGCTTTTAAAAAAAGGCAACAAAAACAGGGTATTGAAGAATGTTCTCTGCAGTAAATCAGTCAGTTCTACAGAGATCCAACAGAACAAAAATCATTAGATACATGTCAGATCCATGAAGGTGTCAAACGTTTGTAGTATGAGATAAGTCCACTGCAGCAATACAGTATTTGTAAAAAGAATATTAGTCAGGTTATATCTGGGGATGAATTTACTGTCTCTAGTAAGGCCAGTGATTAAGGCCTTAAACTGGCATATTAATTTGATGGCCTAGCAACTAGGTCTTGAAGGTTTGCAACCCAAACTCTCAGTTAGCCAATAAATGGTATCATTTTAACCTTACTTGTTTTCTGTTTTAAATTATTCTTTGTAAGTTCTCAGCCAATCAGAGAGAGGCATAGCGGCCTCTCGGCGGAATTCTGGCTGCATCAGGGATCATATGGCATGGGGCACTAAAGGGAGAGCGGTGTTCTGGTAATTCAGGGAATATGCAAGCTTGTTATGGCACCCCAAGTTATGATGCAAAAGTAGAAAAGTGATTTAATATCAGTGTGAAGATTACCGCAAACTCCATGGAATATGTCATATGTACTGTTAGGGAGATTGGTCTTGATCAAGAAAGCAGAGAGCATGGCTGCACTTAGAGTGGCCACAGATCAATGACCGGCAATAATATCTTACTACTCATTGCTTTGTTGCTGTTAAAAATTGTAATAGCTAAAAGTGGGAAACTCCCACATTCCTTTTTCTGGTTTCTGTTTTGAAATCATTGAATGCCTGGCCTTGGAGCTTTAATGCTCTGCTTATTTGGAAAACTCCCTAGTCCAAAACAGTTTCAAATAAGCAGAAACTTCTTTTTAACTCAGTGGTGTAAAAGTAGTGATTGTAGTATGATACTTTAATCTTCAGACAAAGTTTAAGTTCAAAATTATTACTGAGTGGGAAACTGGTTTGATGTAAATGCAACTGTAATTGATGTAAGTAGTATCCATATGTTTTGTCTATATGTGTTTTACTATGTTTTTGTGATATTTATATTTGTATTTATTGCATGAGCTGTGCTTGGACAGGAGCGACTTCCTGTGTGACTACAGCAGCTAGTCTATGCCAAACAACTTTTATGTGCCATCTTAGCCCGCAAACACAATGTCTATCTTAGCCCCCAACCTGTATGTGTCATGTTTGACCCAGCCAGCTTATTAGTACCATACTTATCTTTATTTATTTATTTATTTTTATTATGAAAATACAAAACACATACAGTAAGAATAATATCAAACAGTAATCGATACACATTGATGAGGTTAAGCTTTTTTAGTTTTGTAGAGGATTCATCATGTTTGTTTACCTGCCACAATGGAATGAGGCATTATCACTTATGAACAAACATAAAATCAGACATAAAGGGCGATGCTATAAGGGGGGAGTGGCGTGGGGGATAAAGCCCGACTTTAATTATCTAGGGCTGAAATTCTGCTTAACCAACCTTCCCAGAGACTAATTTTTGGGTTACAGTAGGCGGTTTATCTCAAGATTCCCATTTCCATCTAAATCTGCCAGATTAACTGGTTTTTAATTTCCTGCCATGAAGGGATTTTTGAAGATTTCCATTGGCCGGCAATTGCTATTTTAGTTTTCCTTCAGCAAAAATTATAAGTCTTGTGGGGAAACCGCACATATCTTTTATATCATGTTTCCTTAGGATCTGTGTTGCTGGATGGAACAATCTCCTTCTCTGTCTCGTTTGAAAGGAGAGGTCTGGAAAGATTCTGATATTTGCATTGTCCCCTTTGATTAAAGTCTGTCTGGCAAGCTTCATGATGTTTTCTCTCATAATATATGAGTGGCAACAGATGATCACATCTCTTGCAGCTCCTGTAGGTGCGTTTTTGGCTTTATACAATCTGTGAACTCTTTCTATATAGTTCGTTTCTTGTTCCATTCTTATCCCTAGCTCTTCCAGAAAAATTTTAACATAGGCATATAGTTGTCCCTGTTGGACAGATTCTGGGATGTTCCTTAGTCTCAGATTGTTACGCCTAGATCTGTCTTCTAATTCTGTGATTTTGCTTTCCAGGGTGGTTATTTTCTGTTTCTGCCTTTTCACGGTGTCTTTTGTGTCGGCCATCGAAGTTTCTAGGTTGTTAAACTTGACTTCTAAACGTTGTATTTTTTGGCCGATTTCCACAATGTCTGATTTGATATCAGCGCAGTTCTTAATTATTTCTTGCTTTATCAATTCCCGCTGGGCCTGGAGACATGATTTTAAATATTCTGGCGATAAATTGTTTCCTGGATCTGCGTTGCATTCTGTATCTTCTGAAGATTTTTTTTTTTTTTTTAATCTTTGTTCGCAGGACTGATAGAGCCTGCGTCCAACATGCTTCTGTCTGTTTGAGATGAAAAAAAATATCAAAAGCTTTTTTCCTTCTTTTGATCTTTCCTTGTCATTTTTCTTTCCCTTTCTCTCTCCACTGCTTGCTTCTGTTCTTTTTTTACTGGTCATTTTAGACTTCTATAGGCGGTCTAGATTGGGCTATAGTAAGTCGGCCAGATATGCCCTGATTTTATTCCTTTATTTTTTATTACTTCTACCGAAGTTAATTTGCAGGCTCTTTCTCTTTGTCTCTCTACCCTCGCTTGGGGTAGTAAGCTAAGCTCTTATTTTATCTGTTCCTCATTTATTGGATTTCATTTATAATCCCCCAGCTCCTTGTTTCTTTAATTTCCCTTGCCTCTCCTCTGCTTGATTGCTTTCCCCGCTCTTTTTTCTTTACTTTTCTCCTTTTTTTTTTTTACTCCGGAGGATTTAATGGGAGCCTGGAGTTGCCTCGGCTGGGTTTCTGTCTTGCGCAGGGACTGGGTTTGAGTCTTTTTTGGGGGGGGGGGGGGCACAGGGATACCTCTGCGCTCTTCCCCCTTTTCCTCTCTTTAGGAAATTAATACTTTTAGCAGTAAGAAATGCTCCTGGACCCAATTAGCCAGCAGGTTCTTAGCAACGCCTGGTCACTCAGGGACCGTTTGTGTCCTTATATTGTTACAGTTAGGATGGTTGGGGTAGTTACTCAGTTCCGCTCCCCCTTCCCTGTGTGTTTTTCACTCAACAAGGGTACTACAGGCTACCCCTCAGACCATGAGATTGAATACAGTTCTCCTCTACCTTCTTAATCATACATTTGAATTTGGGCGGAAAACAAAGGGGCTTTTCTCCCTCCTTCCCTCTTCCGTCTGTGTTATTTCCCTTTTATTTTTTTCCCTTTAAGCTGCAAGGTGTCACCGTCTCTTATCAGAAACTATCAGCCCCAAGAGTTAAACAGGCATAGACCAGTTCTGTTTCTTACCGTTAAATTTGAATAAGGCAGTTTCAATAACAGTTCCAAGAAGACCTTTAGATTATGTTGATTAGAGGAGCCTTGCAGCTATTAATTCTCATTTTTTTGCAGGGTTGTAGGATGAAATGCAGGGTTTGAATGATGTTATCATGCGTTATCTAGCAAGCACATATTTGTGTAATAACGCAGAACCTATTTGGTATACTTCTTTTGCAGATTTAAATGACGGTGCAGCAAGAAAAATAAAAGCTGTGCAATGTCAGGCAGAGGAAGAGTGTAATTTTTTAACTGACTCACGGTTCCCCGAGTACCACAGGGTTTAGTCTTCGCGCTGGTAAGGAGCGGGGAGTCGCACATCTGCATCCATTAAGTGTTGCCCGTGACAATTAAGTGACAAGCGCTATAAAGTGTATAAATTACAGCAAACACTAGTGCATTCCCTCCAGAGGGCACAGGTAAAAAGATAAAAAAAAAACGACATCTAGCATAAAAGAACAATTAAACAGGATCGGAAGCAAAATCACCCTCATAGTGCGAAACGCTTCGCGAGATTTGTGACGTCCCAACGTGAGCTGCAATCCCGGGAGCTTCTGCTCTCCACCACACCGACGAGACTGGGGACTGTTTATTACAATTATCGGCCCCGGATCGCCTTGCCTCTGCAGGAACTCTGCCAAACGGACTAGCCTGGTGATTTTGCTTCCGATCCTGTTTTTAATTGTTCTTTTATGCTGGATGGCGTTTTTATATGTAAGATTCTATACTCCGGGGGGAGATTAAAGTTTGTTTGTATTTTGTATACTACAACCGTATCCCTCTGTTTATATTTCTTTATATATCATCGTGACTCCCCTGATGAACGAGCATCTTACTATAGAGATTCCACTCTGAGATTGGGGATCATAGGATTTAGAGTCCATCGCCTAATACACCTAGAGCCGGTTATTTAGGCTCTATATATTGTGAGTACATTTCCAAAGGGGGAAATATTTACTGGTACCACTGATTGAAAATACTGCACATTATTTTTGTATCATCCTTTCTTCACATGTACCTGGATTATCATACTTACCGCTGATAAGTAGTAATTTGTCATTATATAATCTCACCTGGCGCAACACTTTATCACTTTTCATTAAGTGTTGACCGTTCAGGTGGTCGGAGGGAGAAAACCTTTATCCGCCGTTTCGCAGGATTTCGTTGGGGCTCTTTATCCGAGGTCAGTATGCTGAATCTCCAAAATCTCCTGTGGTCTGAAGCTTCATCATAGGGTGATGGCGCTTCATCCGTCGCGGGGGGGGGGGGGGGGGGGCTGCACGAGCTCAGCGGACTCCACCTCCTGACGTCATTACGTCATCTTGACTGTCTCCGTCCGAAATAAATAAAACATACTTATCACCAGTCTGTATGTGCCAATTTAGCCCTGAAACAGCTTGCCTGTGCCATATTTGCCCCAAAGAGCTTGTCTGTGCCATCTTTGCCCCTAAAGCAAGTGTGTCTGTGTCATCTTAGCCACAAAGAAGTGTTATATCTGTCCCTAAATATCCCTAAATATCTTGTCATCTTTTCTACCACACAATATGTGTCATCTTTGTCACCAGACAGCCGTGTGTGCCATATTTGTCCTTAAGCTGCTTGTTTGTGCCATCATAGACCCAAAACAGCATGTATATGCCATTTTTTACTCCCCGAACAGTCTGTATGTGCCATCTTTGTCACCAAACAGCTTGTGTGTGCCATTTTAGTGCCAAAACTTATTTTCTGAGCCATCTTAGCCCCAAACAGCTTGTCTGTTCAATATTTGTCCCCAAACAGCTTTTTTAGTCCCCAGCTTCTCTGGGAGTTGCAGATGAGATGAGGTGGGATGAACATTTCTTCATCACTTTAGCTATACAGTGTGCAGGTACAAAACATGTACATGTTTCCCAGTAAGCAAACTTACCAGGATTGTCCAAGCACAGTGTATAACGAAATTGGTGAGATGAAATGTTCATCTTACCTTTTAGAGAATAGACACCTCTGTGTCATCTTTGGTCCCCCAACAGCATTATGTGCTGTATTTAACCCCCCCTCCAACAAAATGGCTCTGCCATCTTTGTCCCCAGTTTTCCTGGACCATCTTTGTCCCCAGACAGCTTGCTTGTCCCATCTTTGCCCCCAAAACTTGTGCCATGTTTGTCACCAGTCTGTGTGTTCCATCTTTGGTCCAAAACAGTTTGTATGTGTCATATTTGTCCCCAAACAGCTTCTTGTGCCTTTTATCCCTCCCAAACAGCTTGTCTGTGGTAAACAGCCTGTTTGTGTCATCTTCTTCCCTAGCTTGCCTATGCGATCTTAGCCCCCAAACTGCTTGCCTGTGCCATGTTCCCCAAACTGAGGTCACCTGGGCACCCTACATTGGCAGCCATGGTTGCAGTTGCAAACACTGAGATCAGGATTGTTACGCACCTGAACACAAACAATAGCAGCAGAAGCCCTGGAGAAACCAAGAGTAATCACTAAGCAGTGTTCATTTGTTCAGATAACCTTTAGATTAACATATGTTTATGAGGGTCATCAGGGGCCGTGTCAGACCCCATAGAGGAGGGGTGGCTTTACAGATCAGGTCTTCTGTTTATCATTGTGTCTTGTAAAGAAATGAATGTGACCTGTTAATAGATATTTTTTTAAATTTGCAAAAACATACCAAACTCTATACACAGGAGCAACAAGACTGACACAGTGCATACCTGCCAAGAGACAAGGGCATGTGGGGGGTTACATGATGTTGCATGACCCAGCAGGATTGACCTTCAGCCTGCCAGGAACAGGTTCTGATTGTCTTCTGCTCACTAATTCAGGTTTAAACTATGTAAGTCTGGGGAGGATCAGTGGGAGCTGCAGACCTGATATTTAGAATACAGATAACCGGTTTTGTTTTTGTTTTGTTTTTAAATAGTTTTCACATTTTTTTCTCCAAAGTCAATAATAAAGTCAAAGACGGCTGACAATAACAGATATAAAAGTAGCATGACTAAGAAATGCTTGGCTGAGGGTAATGGAAAATATCAGCAGCAACACCTACCATCAACAATATCACATTATTTTAGACGCCCAGCTGATTATATAGTCTATTGGAATATATTGCTCAGTAATTTTTTTTATACAAATTCAGATTGTTTTATTGCTGATGATGTAATATCCACGTATGTTTCCATTGTAACGGGTACATTCGAGCTTTGTAGCGTAATGGATCCCACTGAAGCCCTCCCATTAATATTTAGCACTTGAAATCTAGAGAACCAGGTGAAAGAATGCAGTATCCCAAACTGTCATACATGTTATAACTACAGTGTTACATGTGATCTATGTAGGAATCCATGTTCTCTCTTCCCATTCATGGATGGACCCAACGGACAAGTGTCAGCAAAAAATGAACTTCTTTTTAACTGAAAGATTGCATCAGTGTTTGAAATAATACTTTTCAAGCTGCATCATGTAAAGCAAAGAAAGCTAATCAGTTTTATTTTCTTATATCCATAAAACTGCATATACAGTGTCCTGGCTGTATAAACAAACCCTCCCTTTCTCTCCAACCCCTTCTGATTGGAAGTCACTCAATTGCAGGGCCCCAGTAACATTATTTTCAATGGAAAACTATAGGAGAAATGTAAGGGCATGTCACATATATCAGACACATGTGTAACATACAGAAAATTAGGTGGACCAGCCCCTTTAATTAAAATATACAAATATAGAACTTCATTAGGTCCTCTTTGCTTCATATTGACTAGATGGACAGAAGTATTGAGATATGCCTCTTAATTATTGAATTCAGGTGTTTCAAACAGATCCATTAGCGCAGGTGTATAAAATCAAGCACCTAGCCATGCAGTCTGGATTCATAAACAATTATGGTCTGCAGATGTCAGTGAATTCAGACATGGTACTGTGATAGGTGCCACCATTGCAACAAGTCAGTTTAAGGAATTTCATCCCTGCTAGATATTCAGAGACCACTTGAAGTCACAGTGCGGGGTCACTGAGAGCTGAGGTGCTGGGTGTGTAGAAGTCGCCAATGCTCTGCTGAATCCATAGCTAAAGATTCCAAACTTCCACTGACATTAATATCAGCAAAACAAACTGTCCGTCGGGAGCTTCATGGAATGGGTTTCCAAGGCCAAGCAGCTGCATACAAGCCTCACATCACCAAGTACAATGCCAAACGTTGGATCGAGTGGTGTAAAGCACCCCACCACTGGACTCTGGAGCAGCTGCATGCAAGCCTCACATCACCAAGTACAATGCCAAGCATCGGATCGAGTGGTGTAAAGCACCCCGCCACTGGACTCTGGAGCAGCTGCATGCAAGCCTCACACCACCAAGTACAATGCCAAGCGTTGGATCGAGTGGTGTAAAGCACAATGCCACTGGACTCTGGAGCAGCTGCATGCAAGCCTCACACCACCAAGTACAATACCAAGCATCGGATCGAGTGGTGTAAAGCACGCCACCACTGGACTCTGGAGCAGCTGTATGAAAGCCTCACACCACCAAGTACAATACCAAGCATCGGATCGAGTGGTGTAAAGCATGCCGCCACTGGACTCTGGAGCAGCTGCATGCAAGCCTCACATCACCAAGTACAATGCCAAACGTTGGATCGAGTGGTGTAAAGCACCCCGCCACTGGACTCTGGAGCAGCTGCATGCAAGCCTCACATCACCAAGTACAATGCCAAACGTTGGATCGAGTGGTGTAAAGCACCCCGCCACTGGACTCTGGAGCAGCTGCATGCAAGCCTCACATCACCAAGTACAATGCCAAGCATCGGATCGAGTGGTGTAAAGCACCCCACCACTAGACTCTGGGGTAGTACAAATGTGTTCTGTGGAGTGACAATCACTGGCAGTCTGATGGAGAGTTTGGGTTCGGCACATGCCAGGAGAACATTGCCTGCCTGACTACATTGTGCCAATGAGATAATTGTGATTATAAGACATGGATCCAGGTCCCCAGCAGAGCTGCAGGGGACCTGGATCCCCCTCTCTAGCAGCAGGGGATGTCTGCGCAACGAGTGCAGACTCCCCTGCTTCCGCCCGGTGTTCTGACGAATTACTGGAGCAAATTCTCCTGCGCAATCGCAGGAGAATTTGCTCACTGCGCATGCGCATAAAGTTACAGCTGATAACTCAGCTGTAACTTTATGTCCACCGCGCATGCGCGAGCTGCGCAACCCACAACCCGCCCCCCGCACACCCCTTCTTACCAGATGATCGGACAGCGGCGGTACACAGCGCATGCGCGCGGCTATCAAGCCGTGTGGGAATGCGCTGTGTCCGTGGCTGGATTCAAACAAAACGCTGGTAAGTAACACGGGGCGGGGGGGGGGACATAAGGAGCCAACAGAGAGGTAAGCACCCTGGTGAGGGCTGCCTCATCTTCATGGGAGTTGTGATCCTCCTGCTGTATTAATTCGTCAGAACACCGGCACGACCGCCGGGGCTTCTGTGAAGAAGCCGGGTACTTCCGCTTTCGTCACAGAAGTCCCGGCGAGCGTGCCGGGCGGCAGCAGGGGGGGTCTGCGCTCATCGCGCAGACTTCCTCTGCTGCCCCACTAGCCACCAGGGATCAAGGTAAGGGGAAGGGAGGGAGGGAGGGGGACAGAGAGACAGGGGGAGGGAGGGAGGGGGACAGAGAGACAGGTGGGAGGGAGGGGGGCAGAGACAGAGTCAAGGGGAGGGAGGGGGTTAAGAGACAGAGACAAGGGGAGGGAAGGGGTTAAGAGACAGAGACAAGGGGAGTGAGGGGGTTAAGAGACAGAGACAAGGGGAGGGAAGGGGTTAAGAGACAGAGACAAGGGGAGTGAGGGGTTAAGAGACAGAGACAAGGGGAGGGAAGGGGTTAAGAGACAGAGACAAGGGGAGTGAGGGGGTTAAGAGAAAGAGACAAGGGGAGGGAAGGGGTTAAGAGACAGAGACAAGGGGAGTGAGGGGGTTAAGAGACAGAGACAAGGGGAGGGAAGGGGTTAAGAGACAGAGACAAGGGGAGTGAGGGGGTTAAGAGACAGACAAGGGGAGGGGAGAGAGAGAGTGAAAAATGGGGGCAAGGGAAAGAGAAAGGCAGCATTGGCACATAAAAAGAAATGAAAACTAGAAATACATTTTTTGATATCATAATTTTTTATTAAAAAGCAATTTACATATGAATATATACAAGTTGAACTTTTTTCCTATAGGGTAGTCTTATATTCAGGCTTTTAGTTTTTTTCCTAATGGAATATCCAAAGTTTGGGGGGTCGTCTTATAATCAGGGTCGTCTTATAATCGAGCAAATACGGTATTATGTGAGTCTTTATCAGATTGGAGCAATTTAAACGGAGTCCAGGAGAAATGGTATTATCTATAAATTGCACAACAGAAAATTGCATTAGGCTTGTCAGTAAGAGCAAAAAATTGAAGAAACCACTGTGGTACTCTGCAGAGGTGGCCAAAATAGTAAAATACAAAAAGCTAGCATTTAGTAATTATAAAAATACTCAGAGTGAGGAAGATAGAAAGATCTATAAGAGTAGGCAGAAAGAGGCAAAGCAAGCTATAAGAGCTTCCCAAGCACAAAAGAAGAGAAAGTAGCCCAGTCAGTAAAAAAGGGGGATAAAACACTTTTTAGATACATAAATGAGAAAAGGAAAGTAAAACAAGGATTAGTTAGATTAAAAACAAAAGAAGGACACTATGCAGAAGAGGATAAAGGCCTAGCAGACTGCCTTAATGAATATTTTTGTTCAGTTTTTACAAATGAAAATAAGGGTAAGGGACCTCATTTAGAGAAAAAGACTAATGAGTCTTTTGACATGTGAGTTCACAGAGGAAGAGGTTTTACTTCAGCTGTCTAAAGTAAAGACAAATAAGTCGATGGGACCTGATGGGATACATCCAAAGTTATTAAAAGAACTTAGTGGTGTACTAGCAAAACCGGTAAAAGATTTATTTAACCAATCATTGTTAACAGGAGTATTCCCAGAAGATTGGAAATTAGCAAATGTTGTGCCCATTCACAAGAAAGGTAGTAGAGAGGAGGCGGGCAACTATAGACCAGTAAGTCTTACTTCAGTAAGTCTGTCTTTCTCTCGCTCTTTCTCTATGTCTGTCTTTCTCTATGTCTGTCTTTCTCTATATCTGTCTTTCTCTATGTCTGTCTTTCTCTATGTCTATCTTTCTCTCGCTCTTTCTCTATGCCTGTCTTTCTCTCGTTTTTTCTCTGTATGCCTTTCTCTCTCTCTCTCTCTCTCTCTCTCTCTCTCTCTCTCTCCCTCTTTCTCTATGTCTGCCTTTCTCTCTCTCTTTCTCTATTTCTGTCTCTTGAGGGGGGGGTAGTGTCTGAAGTTAGTCATACCTAGCACAAAACCAAAAAATACGGTACAAATGATGAGTACTCTGTGACCCAAGATTTATAACCGCACTCGCGGAGAAAAAAACCGATATGCAAAAATGAAACCTTTAGTAGTAGATGGCGCTGCTGGGAATAAAATACTCCATCTGAAACCTGCTTATATCTTCAGTGAAGTGTCCTGAGTTGACAGAGCAGTGTGCAGCAGGTTTCATTTTTGGTTTCGTTCATTTATTCACACTAACACTGTCTTCTAATAAAGGTTTTATTTTTGCATATTGTAATTTTTTCTCCACGAATGTGGTTAAACATCTGGGGCTGAGAACTCAGCATTGCCGGACTGGGAATAAAAACCAGCCCTGGAAATAGTTTTAATAGTTAGCATAGTAGTTACCATAATGTCATTATACCAGCCCCATGGCATAGTGTCATTATACCAGTCCCATAGCATTGTACCATTATACCAGCCCCATAGCATTGCGTCATTATACCAGCCCCATGGCTTAATGTCATTATACCAGCCCCATAGCATAATGTCATTATACCAGCCCCATAGCATAATGTCATTATACCAGCCCCATAGCATAATGTCATTAGGCCAGCCCCATAGCATAATGTCATTATACCAGCCCTATAGCATAATGTCATTATACCAGCCCCATAGCATTGTACCATTATACCAGCCCCATAGCATTGCGTCATTATACCAGCCCCATGGCTTAATGTCATTATACCAGCCCCATAGCATAATGTCATTATACCAGCCCCATAGCATAATGTCATTATACCAGCCCCATAGCATAATGTCATTATACCAGCCCCATAGCATAATGTCATTATACCAGCCCCATAGCATAGTGTCATTATACCAGTCCCATAGCATTGCACCATTATACCAGCCCCATAGCATTGTACCATTATACCAGCCCCATAGCATTGCGTCATTATACCAGCCCCATGGCTTAATGTCATTATACCAGCCCCATAGCATAATGTCATTATGCCAGCCCCATAGCATAATGTCATTATACCAGCCCCATAGCATAATGTCATTATACCAGCCCCATAGCATAATGTCATTATACCAGCCCCATAGCATAATGTCATTAGGCCAGCCCCATAGCATAATGTCATTATACCAGCCCTATAGCATAATGTCATTATACAAACCCCATAGCAAAACAATATTTTTTTTGTTCACGAAAGGGAAAACCATCCCTAGAAAAGGCACATCTGAAGAGTGTATTATTTATAGATAAGACTGATATATATCTCTGCATACTGAAACATATACCCATATACTCCAGTATGTACACAAGATTATATCTCACACACTGCTCTGATATATACCCCATGCACAGGGAAATACAGAGGCCCCAGTATGTACACAAGTTTATATGAATTACCCTGTGCATGGGGTATATATCAGGGCAATGTCTGGGATATAATCTTGTATATATACTGGGTGGATATATTGACTTACCCCAGCACCCAGATTGTGCTCACAGGCATTGCCCCAGCAAGCAGATTGCACTCACAAGACTTTCCCCAGCATGCAGATTACACTCACAGGACTTTCCCCAGCATGCAGATTGCACTCACAGGACTTGCCCCAGCATGCAGATTGCATAAACAGAACTTACCCCAGAATTCAGTTTGCATCACAGGACTTACCCCAGCATGCAGATTGCACTCACAGGACTTACCCCAGCAAACATATTGCACTCACATGACTTGCCCCAGCATGCAGATTGCACTCACAGGATGTGCCCCAGCATGCAGATTGCACTCACAGGACTTTCCCCAGCATGCAGATTGCACTCACAGGACTTTCCCCAGCATACAGATTGCACTCACAGGACTTGCCCCAGCATGCAGATTGCATTCACAGAACTTACCCCAGAATTCAGATTGCACTCACAGGCCTTTTCCCAGCATACAGATTGCAATTACATGACTTACCCCAGCATGCAGATTGTATTCACATGACTTACCCCAGCATACAGATTGCACTCACAGGACTTTCCCCAGAATGCAGATTGCACTCACAGGACTTGCCCCAGCATGCAGATTGCACTCACAGGACTTGCCCCAGCATGCAGATTGTGTTCACAGAACTTACCCCAGAATTCAGATCTATAAGAGTAGGCAGAAAGAGGCAAAGCAAACTATAAGAGCTTCCCAAGCACATGCAGAAGAGAAAGTAGACCAGTCAGTGAAAAAGGGGGATAAAACATTTTTTAATACATAAATGAGAAAAGGAAAGAAAAACAAGGATTAGTTAGATTAAAAACAAAAGAAGGATGCTATGCAGAAGAGGATAAAGGCCTAGCAGACTGCCTTAATGATTATTTTTGTTCAGTTTTTACAAATGAAAATAATGGTAAGGGACCTCATTTAGGGAAAAAGACTAATGAGTCTTTTGATGCATGTAAGTTTACAAAGTAAGAGGTTTTACTTCAGCTGTCTAAAGTAAAGACAAATTAGTCAATGGGCCTGATGGGATACATCCAAAGTTATTAAAAGAACTTAGTGGTGTACTAGCAAAACCGGTAAAAGATTTATTTAACCAATCATTGTTAACGCGAGTAGTCCCAGAAGATTGGAAAAAATTAGCAAATGTTGTGCCCATTCACAAGAAAGGTAGTAGGGAGGAGGCGGGCAACCATAGACCAGTATGTCTTACTTCAGTCAGTCTGTCTTTCTCTTGCTCTTTCTCTATGTCTGTCTTTCTCTCGCTCTTTCTCTATGTCTGTCTTTTTCTCTCTCTAGCTCTTTCTCTATGTCTGTTTTTCTCTCTTTCTCTATGTCTGTCTTTCTCTCTCTCTTTCTCTATGTCTGTCTTTCTTTCGCTCTTTCTCTATGTCTGTCTTTCTCTCTCTCTATTTCTCTATGTCTGTCTTTCTCTCTCTCTTTCTCTATGTCTGTCTTTCTTTCGCTCTTTCTCTATGTCTGTCTTTCTCTCTCTATTTCTCTATGTCTGTCTTTCTCTCTCTCTATTTCTCTATGTCTGTCTTTTTCTCTCTCTCGCTCTTTCTCTATGTCTGTCTTTTTCTCTCTCTCGCTCTTTCTCTATGTCTGTCTTTCTCTATGTCTGTCTTTCTCTCTCTCTCTTTCTCTATGTCTGTCTTTCTCTCGCTCTTTCTCTATGCCTGTCTTTCTCTCGTTTTTTCTCTGTCTATCTTTCTCTCTCTCTCTCTTTCTCTATGTCTGTCTCTTGAGGGGTGGTAGTGTCTGAAGTTAGTCATGCCTAGGGCAGCACAAAACCAAAAATACAGCACTCACTACCACTACCGATGAAATGATGAGTACTCTGTGACCCAAGATTTATAACCGCACTAGAGGATAAAAAAAAAAACGATATGCAAAAATGAAACCTTTAGTAGTAGATGGCGCTGCTGGAAATAAAATACTCCATCGGAAATCTGCTTATATCTTCAGTGAAGTGTCCTGAGTTGACAGAGCAGTGTGCATCAGGTTTCATTTTCGGTTTCGTTCATTTATTCACACTAACACTGTCTTCTAATAAAGGTTTTATTTTTGCATATTGTATTTTTTTCTCCACGAATGTGATTAAACATCTGGGGTCTGAGAACTCAGCATTGCCGGACTTGGAGTAAAAACCAGCCCTGGAAATAGTTTTAATAGTTAGCATAGTAGTTAGCATAATGTCATTATACCAGCCCCATGGCATAGTGTCATTATACCAGCCCCATAGCATTGTAACATTATACAAGCCCCATAGCATAATGTCATTATACCAGCCCCATAGCATAATGTCATTATACCAGCCCCATAGCATTGTACCATTATACCAGTCCCATAGCATTGCGTCATTATACCAGCCCCGTAGCATAATGTCATTATACCAGCCCCATAGCATAATGTCATTATACCAGCCCCATAGCATAATGTCATTATACCAGCCCCATAGCATAATGTCATTATACAAGCCCCATAGCATAATGTCATTATACAAGCCCCATAGCATAATGTCATTATACCAGCCCCATAGCATTGTACCATTATACCAGTCCCATAGCATTGCGTCATTATACCAGCCCCATAGCATAATGTCATTATACCAGCCCCATAGCATAATGTCATTATACCAGCCCCATAGCATAATGTCATTATACCAGCCCCATAGCATAATGTAATTATACCAGCCCCATAGCATAATGATGTCATTATACCAGCCCCATAGCAAAACATAATTTTTTTGTTCACGAAATGGAAAACCATCCCTAGAAAAAGCACATCTGAAGAGTGCATTATTTATAGATAAGACTTATATATAACTCTGCATACTGCAATATGTACCTCCAGTGTGTACACAAGATTATATCTCACACACTGCTCTGGTATATACTCCATGCACAGGGAAATACATAGGCCCCAGTATGTACACAAGTTTATATGAATTACCCTGGGGTATATGCATGGGGTATATATCAGGGCAGTGTCTGCGATATAATCTTGTGTATATACTGGGTTGATATATTGACTTACCCCAGCACCCATATTGTGCTCACAGGCATTGCCCAAGCATGCAGATTTCACTCACAAGACTTTCCCCACCATGCAGATTGCACTCATAGGACTTGCCCCAGCATGCAGAGTGCATTCACAGGACTTACCCCAGAATTCAGTTTGCATTCACAGGACTTACCCAAGCATGCAGATTTCACTCACATGACTTACCCCAGCATGCAGATTGCACTCACGGGACTTGCCCAAGCACACATATTGCACTCACAGGACTTGCCCCAGCATGCAGATTGCACTCACAGGATGTGCCCCAGCATGCACATTGCACTCACAGGACTGAGCCCCAGCACCAAGATCTGCACTCACAGGAATCAGTCCAAGCACCCATATCTGCACTCACAGGACTGAGCCCCAGCACCCAGATCTGAACTCACAGGAATCAGTCCCAGCACCCAGATCTGAACTCACAGGACTGAGCCCCAGCACCCAGATCTGAACTCACAGGAATCAGTCCCAGCACCCAGATCTGAACTCACAGGACTGAGCCCCAGCACCCAGATCTGCACTCACAGGAATCAGTCCCAGCACCCAGATCTGCACTCACAGGAATCAGTCCCAGCACCCAGATCTGCACTCACAGGACTGAGCCCCAGCACCCAGATCTGCACTCACAGGAATCAGTCCCAGCACCCATATCTGCACTCACAGGACTGAGCCCCAGCACCCAGATCTGAACTCACAGGAATCAGTCCAAGCACCCATATCTGCACTCACAGGACTGAGCCCCAGCACCCAGATCTGCACTCACAGGAATCAGTCCCAGCACCCAGATCTGCACTCACAGGAATCACTCCCAGCACCCAGATCTGCACTCACAGGCCTAAGCCACAGCACCCAGCTCTGCACTCATAGGCCTCAGCCCCAGCTTGGGTTGCCACCTTTTTCTAAAAAAAATAGCATTCGGTGAGGGCGGAGCCACACATGAGTGGGGTTACAATGGGTGGAGTCAGGGCCGGTGGAAGGATTTTTTTCTGCAAAGGCGAAAGTGCTTTTTGGTGCCCCTCCCACTCGCCTCCCTCTCCCCATATATCTTATCTCTCCTTCCCCATATCTCTTTCCCTCTCCCCATCTCTGTTCTCCCCCCCTCACCTGTTTTCTCACCCTCTTCTGTTCTCTCCCTCATCTGTTCTCACCCCTTCCTCCCCCATCTCTGTTCTCTCCCCCTCTTCCCCCCTCCTTTGTTCTCTCCCCCTCTTCCCCCCTCCTTTGTTCTCTCCCCCTCTCCTTTGTTCTCTCTGCCCTCCCCTGTTCTCTCCCCTTCCACCCCATCTCGGTTCTCTCCCCCCTCCCCTGTTCTCTCCCCTTACACCCCATCTCTGTAATCTCCCCACCCTCCTCCACCAATTTATATTGTACTTACAGAGCGCATGCTGCTTGGCTCCCTGTGAAGCAGATGCTACTCTGCTTCATGGGGAGGGGGCAGACCTCGCGCCCAGTGAGATCCACCCCTTCCCGGGGTCCTCCACTCCGGCCGTGTAAAGGGCTGGTGAGGGGAGATCATCTCCCCAGCCAGTGCCTCTACTGGCATTTTTTTTGTCCCCTCGCGGGCCCTGGGTGGAGTCACTCAATGTCTCTACCAGTATAAGTTTCAGGCTCCTTGGTACAGGTACCGGGTGCCTGGAGCCAGGGGCGGATCCAGAGTCTGATCTCGGGAGGGGCACATGTCAGTCTGTCGTTTCCTCTCCCCATGTCCGTCTGTTGTTTCCTATCCCCATGTCCATCCGTCGCTCTCCTCTCCCTTCCCATGTCTGTCGCACTCCTTTCCCTTCCCAAGTCCGGCTATCTCTCTCCTCTTCCTTGCCATGTCTGTCTTTGTATCCTCTTCTTTCCAATGTCTGTCTCTCTCCCATCACTTTCCTTGTCTGTCTCTCTCCTCTTTCTTGCCATGTCTGTCTTTGTATTCTCTTCTCTCCCATGCCTGTCTCTCCCCCATCGCTTCCCATGTTTGTCTGTCTGTCTGTCCTCTCCCTTCCCATGTTTGTTAAATCAGAGAACATCCTTTTAGCATTTAAACAGATGATATTGTTTGTATAATTGTTTATAGTTTATGTAGTTTTTTAAGTAATAAAAATATATTTTTAAGAAAAAAACTTTCAGAATTGTGATTTTCCTTATTAAATAAAAAGTTCTCCTGACACCATACCACTAAACAGGCTATGGGAGTTATTTATTTTAAAAAAATCAAATCTGGAGCAAACACGTACAACCCTGCCACTCTCACTTGCACAATCTGGCACTCACTCAGACACACACCTGTCACTCTCAGATGCACATTCTGGCACTTACTCTCACACACGTGTAATCCTGCCATTCTCATATGGCCAATCTGGCACTCACTCAGAAACACACGTGCAATCCTACCACTCTCACATGCACATTCTGCCACTCACTCAGACACACACGTGCAATCCTACCACTCTCACATGCACATTCTGCCACTCACTCTCACACTCGTGTAATCCTGCCACTCTCACATGCACATTCTGCCACTCAGTCAGACTCACACGTGCAATCCTACCACTCTCACATGCACATTCTGCCACTCACTCTCACACGCGTGTAATCCTGCCACTCTCACATGCACATTCTGCCACTCACTCTCACACTCGTGTAATCCTGCCACTCTCACATGCACATTCTGCCACTCACTCAGACACACACGTGCAATACTGCCACTCTCACATGCACATTCTGCCACTCACTCAGACACACACGTGCAATACTGCCACTCTCACATGCACATTCTGCCACTCACTCAGACACACACGTGCAATACTGCCACTCTCACATGCACATTCTGCCACTCACTCAGACACACACGTGCAATACTGCCACTCTCACATGCACATTCTGCCACTCACTCAGACACACACGTGCAATACTGCCACTCTCACATGCACATTCTGCCACTCACTCAGACACACACGTGCAATACTGCCACTCTCACATGCACATTCTGCCACTCACTCAGACACACACGTGCAATACTGCCACTCTCACATGCACATTCTGCCACTCACTCAGACACACACGTGCAATACTGCCACTCTCACATGCACATTCTGCCACTCACTCAGACACACACGTGCAATACTGCCACTCTCACATGCACATTCTGCCACTCACTCAGACACACACGTGCAATACTGCCACTCTCACATGCACATTCTGCCACTCACTCTCACACGCGTGTAATCCTGCCACTCTCACATGCACATTCTGCCACCCACTCAGACACACACGTGCAATACTGCCACTCTCACATGCACATTCTGCCACTCACTCAGACACACACGTGCAATACTGCCACTCTCACATGCACATTCTGCCACTCACTCACACACGCGTGTAATCCTGCCACTCTCACATGCACATTCTGCCACTCACTCTCACACTCGTGTAATCCTGCCACTCTCACATGCACATTCTGCCACTCACTCAGACACACACGTGCAATCCTACCACTCTCACATGCACATTCTGCCACTCACTCAGACACACACGTGCAATACTGCCACTCTCACATGCACATTCTGCCACTCACTCAGACACACACGTGCAATACTGCCACTCTCACATGAACATTCTGCCACTCACTCAGACACACACGTGCAATACTGCCACTCTCACATGCACATTCTGCCACTCACTCAGACACACACGTGCAATACTGCCACTCTCACATGCACATTCTGCCACTCACTCTCACACGCGTGTAATCCTGCCACTCTCACATGCACATTCTGCCACTCACTCAGACACACACGTGCAATACTGCCACTCTCACATGCACATTCTGCCACTCACTCTCACACGCGTGTAATCCTGCCACTCTCACATGCACATTCTGCCACTCAGTCAGACACACACGTGCAATACTGCCACTCTCACATGCACATTCTGCCACTCACTCAGACACACACGTGCAATACTGCCACTCTCACATGCACATTCTGCCACTCACTCAGACACACACGTGCAATACTGCCACTCTCACATGCACATTCTGCCACTCACTCTCACACGCGTGTAATCCTGCCACTCTCACATGCACATTCTGCCACTCACTCAGACACACACGTGCAATACTGCCACTCTCACATGCACATTCTGCCACTCACTCTCACACGCGTGTAATCCTGCCACTCTCACATGCACATTCTGCCACTCAGTCAGACACACACGTGCAATACTGCCACTCTCACATGCACATTCTGCCACTCAGTCAGACACACACGTGCAATACTGCCACTCTCACATGCACATTCTGCCACTCGCTCACACACACGTGCAATACTGCCACTCTCACATGCACATTCTGCCACTCACTCTCACACGCGTGTAATCCTGCCACTCTCACATGCACATTCTGCCACTCACTCAGACACACACGTGCAATACTGCCACTCTCACATGCACATTCTGCCACTCACTCAGACACACACGTGCAATACTGCCACTCTCACATGCACATTCTGCCACTCACTCTCACACTCGTGTAATCCTGCCACTCTCACATGCACATTCTGCCACTCACTCAGACACACACGTGCAATCCTACCACTCTCACATGCACATTCTGCCACTCACTCAGACACACACGTGCAATACTGCCACTCTCACATGCACATTCTGCCACTCACTCTCACACTCGTGTAATCCTGCCACTCTCACATGCACATTCTGCCACTCACTCAGACACACACGTGCAATACTGCCACTCTCACATGCACATTCTGCCACTCACTCAGACACACACGTGCAATACTGCCACTCTCACATACACATTCTGCCACTCACTCAGACACACACGTGCAATACTGCCACTCTCACATGCACATTCTGCCACTCACTCTCACACTCGTGTAATCCTGCCACTCTCACATGCACATTCTGCCACTCACTCAGACACACACGTGCAATACTGCCACTCTCACATGCACATTCTGCCACTCACTCAGACACACACGTGCAATACTGCCACTCTCACATGCACATTCTGCCACTCACTCAGACACACACGTGCAATACTGCCACTCTCACATGCACATTCTGCCACTCACTCAGACACACACGTGCAATACTGCCACTCTCACATGCACATTCTGCCACTCGCTCAGACACACACGTGCAATACTGCCACTCTCACATGCACATTCTGCCACTCGCTCACACACACGTGCAATACTGCCACTCTCACATGCACATTCTGCCACTCACTCACACACGCGTGTAATCCTACCACTCTCACATGCACATTCTGCCACTCACTCAGACACACACGTGCAATACTGCCACTCTCACATGCACATTCTGCCACTCACTCAGACACACACGTGCAATACTGCCACTCTCACATGCACATTCTGCCGCTCACTCACACACATGCAGTCCCAGTTAATTATTGGTAGCACTGCACCGGCAAGTTTATTCAGAAGTTAACCTTAATCATGAGGATAAGGGGTAGCACAAATTTTTTTAGTATGGTACTTGAACTATATGTAACATACATATAATAAATAATAATATTATTAATATGGTAAGGGGTTAGCATAAACTTTATTTAGCGGGCAGGGGGGGGGGGGGGGACCACTAACTCATCTATTTTTAGTATGTCTATTCAGTGGTTTCCCCTGCCCTGTCATTATCATAGTAATACAATGATTATATTTATTATATATAATTTTATTATTATGTTAAAGGGGGCATCATAAATCTTATTTAGAGGGCAGTGGGAACCAGGGGACCAGGGGGGCAGCAGCATAAACCATAGAAGGCAGGGGAAACAACTACATTTTATTACAAGGGGGGGGGGGGGGGGGGCAGCAGCAAATACTTTAAATAACAGCTACACCATTACCTCCATCTAAGAGCACAGACTCCAGTCTCCTACTGGGCTTGTTGTTAGCAGCAGGATGTGGATCTTCTCCTCATCCTATACACTGCAAGAAGAGAGGAGGTGCTGGATGGGAGCAGATCCACCTCCAAGTCCTTGCAGGGAAGGGTCACATGTGAGAGAAAACTTTCACCATGTGACCCTTGACCCTGTATTCACCTCTGCATTAATAATGAAAGTTCACTGTCTCTTGGACAGTGAACTTTCATTTTTTCCCCCAACAAAGCGCAGCGCCTGTCAATGTCCTGCACTCCTCCTATACGGCTGGAGGAGCGGGACAAACTCCCGTCACGCGTCACAGTGTCGACAGCAGTGAGCCGAGCATCGGTGCTCGCGATCACTGTGTACGCTGCTGTGACGCCGGGAGAGAAGCCACAAGATTTTTAAAAAAGCCGGCAAGTGCCGCATAGCGAGCGTTACTGCTCGCACAGCTGATTAAAAAAAAAAAATCCACTGCCATCTCAGCTGCGTCCCCTTCCCTCCTCACCTCCCTGCCACCCGGGTGGGGATGGAACGACCCTGCGCCCACCCCAACCCGGGTCTGCTCGGGGGGGGCAATTGCCCGTTGCCCCCCCCCCTGGATCCGCCACTGCCTGGAGCTCAATTTTGATAAAGAATTGTGGATATTTTAAACACATAACCTCTCATGTCATGTAACTGCTGATATCTCCTGATGGTCTCACTTTCCCATCTCCCCTTATGTCTGTCTCCCTTTTCCCTCTCCCCTTATGTTTGTCTCCACACACCGCTTGTGAGTACAGTGGTTGATCCTTTTGCAGTCCGCACACCACTTGTGAGTAAAGTTTCTGGTCCTGTTGCAGTCTGCACACCACTTGTGAATAAAGTTTCTGGTCCTGTTGCAGTCCGCACACCGCGTGTAAGTACAGTGGCTGGTCTTGTTGCAGTCCGCACACCACTTGTAAGTACAGTGGCTAGTCCTGTTGCAGTCCGCACACCACTTGTAAGTGCAGTGGCTGGTCCTGTTGCAGTCCGCACACCACTTGTAAGTACAGTGGCTGGTCCTGTTGCAGTCCGCACACCACTTGTAAGTACAGTGGCTAGTCCTGTTGCAGTCCGCACACCACTTGTAAGTACAGTGGCTGGTCCTGTTGCATTCCGCACACCACTTGTAAGTGTGGTGGCTGGTCCTGTTGCAGTCCACAAGCCGCTTGTGAGTACAGAAGCTGGTCCTGTTGCAGTCCGCACACTGCTTGTGAGTACACAGGTTAGTCCTGTTACAGTCCGCACACCACTTGTAAGTACAGTGGCTGGTCTTGTTGCAGTCCACACACCACTTTTAAATACAGTGGCTGGTCCTGTTGCAGTCCTCACACCACTTGTGAGTGCAGAGGCTGATCCTGTTGCAGTGGCAGCCCCCAGTTTTACTTTGGAGTAGTGTCATTGAGTTTTTACCTTTTGCTTCTATTAATGAATGTTACAACCAAACTTAGTGCTACTTTAAGTGCCACATCGCCATCTAGAGGATGTTCTATGACTTGCTTGTTTCAAGTTATCCAAAGGCTACTTAAAGGCTGCATCAGAGCAAGTCAGGATCAAGTTGTTTATAAACTACAGTGTGACGGAACATTCCATCACTTGGGTTCTTGGAGAGAAATAATAATAAATGATGGACCCTGGCACTGAAAAGGGGTTCTGTTTTTGGGGAGATGGGCACAGTGGGTAAATTTGCACTTTCTATTGATTACAGTTTGTCACAGTTTAGTCCCTCATCCATTGTTCTGTGTTAATTGAATTTACTGTTAAACTGATTATGTTGTGTTAATTATGTGTCTGTATGTGTCTAACATGGGTGCTGTGTAATTATGTTTACTCATTGTATCTTAATTCCTATTTGGTTTGCAGCCTGGAGGTACATCTGATGGAAGAGCCCCATTGCCCCCTCTCCTGGATCCACCACTGGGTCCATGGAGTGCATGCTGTCTGGCTCTGTCTTGCATATCTTGCGCAGAATGCTTCCCTCACAGCACACGGCCTGGCTGAACAGATGCTGGAGCTGGTCTGCGGACCCGGTGGTTGGGGACCACTGCTTTAGGGGAGGCAGTTTAACAATGAAGTCCATGGATATGGATCCCCAGGGGTGATGAAGGTGATCCCCAGAAGGCGTACTGGTGAAGAGTGAGGAATCTTATTCCTAGCACATACATCACAAGAGGACACATACTTTTTCACATCCTCATGATATTTAGGCCACCAAAAGGATCTGCACAGTAGTTCTTGTGTTTTTTTGGATTCCAGGATGAACCGCTGGTCTGGAATCATGAAATAAACGTAAGAATTCCAATCTTACAGATTCTGGTACAAATAGATGCTGTTAAAACCCAAAATCCATTGAGCATGGTCATATGAAGTTCAGGTGGAGGGTCAAGAAAAATGGGATCTTTTTCCCATTCTGCAGTTTTGTCCTCAAACTATTCCTTACACAGAGCATCACACACAGCTGGTTAATACTCACAAACTCTGTAACACATCAGACTCTTACCCAGAGAATTCCTTACACAGAGCATCACACACAGCTGGTTAATACTCACAAACTCTGTAACACATCAGACTCTTACCCAGTGAATTCCTTACACAGAGCATTACACACAGCTGGTTAATACTCACAAACTCTGTAACACATCAGACTCTTACCCAGTGAATTCCTTACACAGAGCATTACACACAGCTGGTTAATACTCACAAACTCTGTAACACATCAGACTCTTACCCAGTGAATTCCTTACACAGAGCATTACACACAGCTGGTTAATACTCACAAACTCTGTAACACATCAGACTCTTACCCAGTGAATTCTTTACACAGAGTATCACACACAGCGGGTTAATACTCACACACCATGTAACACATCAGACTCTTACCCAGTGAATTCCTTACACAAAGCATCACACACAGCTGGTTAATACTCACACACTCTGTAACACATCAGACTCTTACCCAGTGAATTCTTTACACAGAGAATCACACACAGCTGGTTAATACTCACACACTCTGTAACACATCAGACTCTTACCCAGTGAATTCCTTACACAGAGCATCACACACAGCTGGTTAATACTCACACACTCTGTAACACATCAGACTCTTACCCAGTGAATTCTTTACACAGAGCATCACACACAGCTGGTTAATACTCACACACTCTGTTACACATCAGACTCTTACCCAGTGAATTCCTTACACAGAGCATCACACACAGCTGGTTAATACTCATAAACTCTGTAACACATCAGACTCTTACCCAGTGAATTTCATACACAGAGCATCACACACAGCTGGATAATACTTACAAACTCTGTAACACATCAGAATCTTACCCAGTGAATTCCTTGCACAGAGCATCACACAAAGCTGGTTAATACTCACAAACTCTTCAGCACATCAGACTCTTACCCCATGAATTCCTTACACAGAGCATCACACACAGCTGGTTAATACTCACAGCAATACATTGCACTCACAGGCCTTACACATCACTTAGACTACACTCACAGGATTTGTCCCAGCATCCAGGACTTACTCCAGCACTTAGACTGCACTCACATGATTTGCCACAGCATCCAGAACTTAACCCAGCACATAGATTGCACTCACATGACTTACATCAGCACTTATACTGCACACTCTTACTTTGGGTGTTGCACTTTCCATTTATTCCAGTACATGGCAAGTTTGTATAGTGGTTTTTCCTCCTATGCTTGCTTGAACTCACCACAACTCTTTGGACATAAATGATGCAAGAAGGAAACTCCAGGATAAAAATTAGTTTCATGTCAAACATGGAGGCCCCAGGGGGGCAAAAAACGATTTAGTTGGCATTGTGCCATCCACCCGTTATCGTCACACATGGACAAAAACAGACAGGTAAGACAGATATGCTCTCAAATCAGGTACAGAGATGATCGATACACAAGACAATGGGATCGCTAGAGTAGTGTTTTCAGGTTCCATGGAAATAGGGAATCAGTCTGTTCAAAGCAGCTCAGTACTTTAACAGGTGCAGGTTCCCTTTACTACTCTATCAAAGAAACAGATACAGAAACTAATAATGGAGTATGCAACCCAAACAGTGAATAGTAACAAAGAAATTACTCACATTAGAAACTGTGTATGGGATATGTAGGTTTGTTTCCAAAAAAGGATCAATTATTTCAGCTTTGCAGGGATTGGAGAAGAAAAAAAAAGAGAAAAATAGTGCTGCATATTCTCATAGAGACTGATCCCCATGTGGAATTAGAGATCTACAAAATCTGTGCTGGAGAATGATATGTCAATGCATGACAATTGAGCAGTAAGAGTTGTGCTCTGCAATGTGTCTTTAATACAGGGGTTATATCTACCTGTGAGAATATAAAGTGTGCACTATTTTTCTCTGGTTTTTCTTCCTTTTTTTTTGGTATGGTGTTCCTCTCTAAGGACCCCAGGATATGCCACATCACCCACATTCCACATCCAGAACTTACCCCAGCACCCCAGGACATGCCCCATCTCTAGGGTGGCCACCTTTTCTTCAAAAATATACCGGCCTTGGTACTGTCTCCATAGACTTAACATTGGCCTGATGCCAATTTTTTACCGGCCTGCCGGTAAAATACCGGCCAGGTGGCAACCCTACCCATCTCCCACATTGCACTTCAGTACATGCCTAATCACCCACCATGCATACCCAGGACTTAACCCAGCCAGCACCCACAGCTCTCTGGTGTCTAGTGGAGGTAGCTGCAGGAGCACAGACATTCCCATGATGCCTCTCGCACTGCCTGGACTGTTCTGAAGTCTAAATGTAGGCAGGTCACATGACCCCAGACCAGAACCGGACTATAAAAAACAACAACCCTGGAAATAATTGTATAACAGTCCCATAGTACAATGTCATTATTTTCTTGTTCTTAAATAGAAAAAAAACATACATTTTAAAGCACATTTATGAACTTACCCTAGAACTTAGATTGTACTCACAGTACTTACACCAGGATTTACCCCAGCACTTAGATTTGACTCACAGGATATGTCCCAGCACCAATGACTTGTCCCAGCACTTATATTGCACTCACAGAACTTACCCCAGCACTACATTGCACTCACAGGCCTTGCCGCATCACATAGACTGCACTCACAGGATTTGCCCCAGCATCCAGGACTTACTCCAGCACTTAGATTGCACTCACATGACTTATCCCAACACTTAGACTGCACTCACATGATTCGCCCCAGCATTCAGGCCTTAACCCAGCACTTAGATTGCAAATGCTTACTTTGCGGGTTCCAGTTTCCATTTATTCCACTAGATGGCAAGTTTGTTTACTGTTTTTTCCACAACTCTTTGGACATAAATGATGCAAGAAGGAAACTCCAGGATAAAAAGTAGTTTCATGTCAAACAGGGAGACCCCAGGGGGGCAAAAAACGATTTAGTTGGCATTGTGCCATCCACCCGTTATCGTCACACATGGACAAAAACAGACAGGTAAGACAGATATGCTGTCAAATAAGGTACAGAGATGATCGATACACAAGACAATGGGATCGCTAGAGTTGTGTTTTCAGGTGCCATGGAAATAGGGAATCAATCTGTTCAAAGCAGCTCAGTACTTTAACAGGTGCAGGTTCCCTTTACTACCCTATCAAAGAAACAGATACAGAAACTAATAATGGAGTATGCAACCCAAACAGTGAATAGTAACAAAGAAATTACTCACATTAGAAACTGTGTATGGGATATGTAGGTTTGTTTCCAAAAAAGGATCAATTATTTCAGCTTTGCAGGGATTGGAGAAGAAAAAAAAGAGAAAAACCAGAGAAAAATAATGCACACCGTATATTCTAATAGAGACTGATCCCCATGTGGAATTAGAGATCTACAAAATCTGGGCTGGAGAATTACTGCTCAGTTGCCATGCATTGGCATATAAGAGTTCTGCTCTGCAATATGTCAAATCAAAAGCAATGTGGCTTACCTGTACCGTGAAACAGGAAATGCAAAACAAGAAAATGGCATTCAAACATTATAAAAGCACGGGATCAACATTATCATTTATAAAATACAAAGATGCCAACAAAGCCTGCAAAAAGGCAATTAAAATGGCTTAATTGGAAAACGAGAAAAGGATTGCCAAGGAGAGTAAAATTAACCCCAAAATTTTTTATAAGTATATAAATGGAAAAAAGCTAAAGAGGGAAAATGTTGGGCCCTTGTTATCCCAAATGGGAAATTTGGTAAGTGAGGACAGAGAGAAAGCAGACATTTTAAATACTTTTTTTTCTTCGGTTTATACTAAGGAAGAACAGATGGATGAGCCCCTGCTACCGGAAGTTACGGAACAGTCACCACAAACATGGGATTGGCTGACACAGGAAAAAGTGTTTATGCAATTAAACTCTGTTAAGATAGACAAGGCCCCAGGGCCAGATGGTATACACCCAAGGGTACTTAGAGAGTTAAGCATAATTCTGGCCAGACCAATATTTATGATCTTTAGGGATTCGTTCAGTTCAGGTATAGTGCCAACAGACTGGCGAAAGGAGGATGTCATTCCAATATTTAAAAAGGGATCAAAATCTCTGCCTGGTAATTATAGGCCAGTGAGCTTGACATCTGTAGTGGGGAAATTATTTGAAGGATTGCTAAAGGTGTACACCCAAGAATACATCTTGAATCAGAATATAATTAGTAAAAGTCAACATGGTTTTGTGAAAGACAGGTCTTGTCAAACAAACTTAATAACATTCTATGAAGAGGTCAGTAAAAATATAGATCTAGGTGTGGCAGTTGATGTGATCTATTTGGATTTTGCTAAAGCCTTTGATACAGTTCCACACAAAAGGTTACTCTACAAATTGAGAGAAATAGGATTGGGGGCAAATGTATGTATTTGGATTGGAAATTGGCTAAAAGATAGAACACAGAGGGTTGTTGTAAATGGTAAAGCTTCAAATTGGACCAGGGTAGTGAGCAGAGTACTTCAGGGGTCTGTTTTGTGACCTCTTCTTTTTAATCTGTTTATTAATGATCTCCTACGTTGTGCTGAGTGCCATGTCTCAGTGTTTGCTGATGACACAAAATTAGGTAAGGTAATAAAGACTAATCTTGATTTTTTTTCTTTACAGGAAGATTTGGACAGAGTAGGGAACTGGGCAAGAAAGTGACAAATGAGGTTCAATATAGACAAATGTAAAGTTATGCATTATGGGAAAAATAATAACAAAGCAACATATACGTTAAATGGTATTTCCCTGGGAAAAACTACTAACGAAAAGGATTTAGGAATCACTGTAGATAACAAACTTGGCAACAGTGCCCAATGCCAGTCAGCAGCTGCAAGGGCCAATAAGATATTGGCATGTATAAAACGAGGTATAGATTCACGGGAGGAGGACATCATCTTGCCTCTTTACAAATCAATGGTATGACCTCACCTTGAATATGCAGTACAATTCTGGGCACCAGTCCTTAAAAAGGATATTAAGGAACTAGAAAAAGTGCAAAGGAGAGCTACAAAATTAATAAGGTGGATTGGAGGATCTTAGTTATGAAGAGAGACTTAAAAAATTGCATTTATTTACTTTAGAAAAAAGGCGTCTTAGAGGGGATATGATAACATTATATAAATATGTGCAGGGCCAATATAAGGAGCTCTCCAGGGACCTGTTCATTAATAGAAATGTACAAAGAACAAGAGGTCACCCCCTGAGACTGGAAGAGCAAAGATTTCATAGGCAGCAAAGGAATGGATTCTTTACGGTAAGGACAATAAAATTATGGAACTCCCTGCCAAGAGAGGTAGTGCTATCAACCACAATAGATGCATTTAAAAATGGTCTGGATGTTTTTTTTAGAAAAGCAGAACATACAGGGGTATTAATAATAGAATGAGCATTAATAATAGAGCTTTTTGATCCAAGGAGGAATCTGATTGCCCTTTTGGAGTCAAGAAGGAATTTTTCCCCCTAGGAGGCAACATTCGAAAAAGCTTCCTTAGGGGTTTTTTTGCCTTCTTTTGGATCAAAACACTGAAATGATAGGTAGAAGGGTTGAACTTGATGGACTTGTATAAAACAGAATGGCAAATAGTGCGCTTAAAGCAAACTGTGGAACATATAAAATTAAGTGAATGATTGGTGAGGAAATATTTCCAAATATGCCAGGAAAAAAATCTTGATACACTCACAACACTTTTTTGAGCAGGAGATATTTAGATATATATACAAAACATCCGTCAGCTCCAGCTGATGTTCTTCTGTGATACAAGCTCAAAAGAACATAGCCACAAAGTATCCAGTTAGTAGAATATAATAATTACATTTAATAGGAAAAACATATCTGCAAGGCTTGATGGACTTGTGTCTTTTTTCAACCTAAATTACTATGTTACTATGTTACTATGTTACTATGTTAGTGTGGTTAATACAGGGGTCATATCTACCTGTGAGAATATACAGTGTGCACTATTTTGCTTTCGTTTTTCTTTCTTTTTTATTTTTTTATGTGGTGTTCCTCTCCAAAACCTGCAAAGCCGAGAGGGCACATCATTGTTTGAAAGAAACCTGCAAATCCCATACAAAGATTTCAGATTTTAGTAATTTTTTCTTACTAATTGTATTACAGTGCTCCATTATTATTTTTTTGTAGCAAAGACAATGAGAATGGTAGAAAGAAAGTGCTACACACTGGGGTCTATTCACTAAAGGTGAGTTGCAAGTGAGATGAGGTGAGTTGAGTTGAGGTGAGATGAGGTGAGTTGAGGTGAGATGAGGTGAGGTGAGATGAGTTGAGGTGAGATGAGATGAGATGAGTTAAGGTGAGATGAGATGAGTTAAGGTGAGATGAGGTGAGGTGAGATGAGGTGAGTTGAGATGAGGTGAGGTGAGATGAGTTGAGGTGAGATGAGATGAGTTAAGGTGAGATGAGATGAGTTAAGGTGAGATGAGGTGAGGTGAGATGAGGTGAGTTGAGGTGAGGTGAGTTGAGGTGAGATGAGGTGAGGGCAGATGAGATGAGTTGAGGTGAGATGAGGTGAGGTGAGATGAAGTGAGTTGAGGTGAGATGAGTTGAGGTGAGATCAGGTGATTTGAGGTGAGATGAGGTGAGTTGAGGTGAGATGAGGTGAGTTGAGGTGAGATGAGGTGAGATGAGGTGAGTTGAGGCGAGTTGAGTTGAGGTGAGGTGAGATCAGGTGAGTTGAGGTGAGGTGAGGTGAGATCAGGTGATTTGAGGTGAGATGAGGTGAGGTGAGGTGAGATGAGGTGAGGTGAGATGTGGTGAGATGAGGTGAGGTGAGATGAGGTGAGTTGAGGTGAGATGAGGTGAGATGAGGTGAGTTGAGGTGAGATGAGGTGAGGTGAGGTGAGTTGAGGTGAGATGAGGTGAGGTGAGATGAGGTGAGGTGAGGTGAGATGAGGTGAGCTGAGATGAGGTGAGTTGAGGTGAGATGAGTTGAGGTGAGATCAGGTGATTTGAGGTGAGATGAGGTGAGGTGAGGTGAGATGAGGTGAGTTGAGGTGAGATCAGGTGAGATGAGGTGAGATGAGGTGAGTTGAGGTGAGATCAGGTGAGATGAGGTGAGTTGAGATGAGGTGAGTTGAGGTGAGATGAACATTTAGTTCTTCAATTTAACTATACATTGTGCAGGGAGAAATGTAATGAGTTTCCACCACTAAGCAATCTCACAAGGATGAGTCCTGCACAATGTACAGCTAAACTGGTGAGATGAAAGGTTCATCTCACCTCATCTCACCATAGTGTATAGTGTATATGTCCCATTGCATAGTGTATATGTCCCACTGCATAGTGTATATGTCCCACTGCATAGTGTATATGTCGCACTGCATAGTGTATATGTCGCACTGCATAGTGTATATGTCCCACTGCATAGTGTATATGTCCCACTGCATAGTGTATATGTCCCACTGCATAGTGTATATGTCCCACTGCATAGTGTATATGTCCCACTGCATAGTGTATATGTCCCACTGCATAGTGTAGCCACTTTTTCTTAAAAAAAAAAGTTATTCCCTCCATAGTATTTTTTAACACCTTATACCTATCAGTACAATCCCTTTCCAAAGCCAGTAAAACACCCTAAGTATCTCCTTTAATGAACGCTGCTTGGTTTCTATGGTGCTAGTAATGTGTTTACTGACAAGGGCTAACTAATAAGAATGGATTGGTTAATGGACAATGTGCTTTTTCGCACGTTTGTGATTTTTTTTTGTACATCATCATACCTCCCAATAACACGGGACAGATCCTGATTTAGGAGGTATGTCCCGCCGCACTCTTCGTATGTCACTCTTTTCGGGACAAAGGTAGAGCTGAGAGGGACAGCGGGAATCAGGACACCAATCCCGCGGTCCTTATGGCATTCTCGGGTGTCCCAGACCCCAAACAATGCTTACTGGGCGTGTGCAGCATTGTGCACATGCGCAGTAGTGATCCTCGCTTCAGAAGCCAGGATCAGAAATGGGTGACAGTGTTACCGCACATGAGCGCAAGCACTGACACCCCCCTCCCCAGACTCCATCCCCTGATATCCCGCCCATGCATAGACTCCACCCCTCGGTGTCCCAAATTCTCCGGGAGGCAAAGTTGGGGGGTATGCATTATCACTCTATCTTTTGCTTTTTTTATTCTTTCAGTATTTCTTTGGGGAAATTGATAGTAAGCAGTAGTCACATATTCTGTTTTTATATTTTCCCTCTTCCTAGCACGCATTCTTTATTGTAATCTTGAATAGAAATTCTCTAGGAGATTCTAAGCCCCAGTCCAAACCCTATGCTAGCTAGCCCTGGCCATGTGGAACAGGTATAGGCCACTACATTTACCATTTCCTGGTTAAACACTTAATTATTATTATTAGTATTATTATTATTATTATTATTACTATTATTATAACAACTGTGAGATCAAACAGCAAATCAAATTGGGAGTTATGCAGAGCAGAGGTGCACATGGGGAGAGAGCCTGGCAGTGGTGACATCCAGGGATTGGCTGAGAATAAATGGCAGCTCTGAAAAAAGTTGTATACCAGCCCCATAGCATTACACCATAATACCAGCTCCACAGTATCACACCATAATACCAGCCCCATAGCATCACACCATAATACCATCTCCACTTCATTGCTTTATTATACCAGCCCAATAGCATTGCACCAATATACCAGCACCATAGCACTGTACCATAATACCAGCCCAATAGCATTGTATCATTTTACCAGCCCCATAACATTGCATCATTATACCAGCCCCATAGTATCGTGCCATTATACCAGCCCCATAGCATTGCAGCATTATACCAGCCCCACAGCATGTCATCATTATACCAGCCCCACAACATGTCATCATTATACCAGCCCCACAGCATGTCATCATTATACCAGCCCCACAGCATTGCACCATTATACCAGCCCCACAGCATTGCACCATTATACCAGCCCCACAGCATTGCACCATTATACCAGCCCCACAGCATGTCATTATTATTCCAGCCCCACAGCATGTCATTATTATACCAGCCCCACAGCATTGCATCATTATACCAGCCCCACAGCATGTCATCATTATTCCAGCCCCAGAGCATCTCATCATTATACAAGTTCCCCAGCCTTTCATCATTATACCAGCCCCATAGTATTGCACTATTATCTCATTGTTCAGAATAGTGTAAACCATAATTTTTACCAGCAAAAAAAGTCTAGGATGAGCAATCCGGTATCGCTCCAGGTTTTTCCTAACACCAGCTGCTTAGGAATAAAAAAATGTCCATGCAGTGTGGGTTTTATCTGTGTTATATGTAAAGAGCAAATGTTGGTGCAAAGTGTAAAAAGTGGAGCAATCAGCAGGCATGAGCCTTTCCCACAGCAGGAGGCAGGGATAGCCACCAACATGGTGGTCATTTACTGGAGTCTGTGATCGACTATTTAATGATTCACAGACCTTGCCAGGGTGTATCGCCCGTCACCCCCTGATGGAGGCCCCGCAAGTGTTTTCCTGTAAGATTTCTAGTGTTGTAGTTTCCATGTGTTCCACTAGATGGCGAGTTTGTATATTGGTTTTCCTCCTGCTCTTGCTTGAATGACATTATATTTTTGGAGAGATGAAAGAAAGAAAGATAGTGCTACACACTGGATAAGGTGCCCACCTTTTCTTCAAAAAATGTGTTTTATTACCTCCATACACTTAACACCGGCCTGCCTGTAAAATACTGGTTGGGTGCCAACCCTAGCACTGTGGCATTTGAAAGTGAGAGGTGGTACAGTCCCAGCTGATTTAGTAAGGTTAGAGAGCAGCCCAGAGGGCAATTGGCCTCCCGCCCCCCTTGCTTGCCTTTCTCCGATAGCAGGGATCCTAGATCTTCCGCTGTGAAATGCATCAGGTTTTGCTAGTTCTGCCCAAAACTAACAGTTCATATATTATCCTTTTTGTGGGTTTTTTCCTCCCTACATTTTAATAAATTATAGATAATTTGAAAGTCTATAATTAATATGCGTGATTGCCTTTTCATGGAGATGTGTTGGCATATTCCTTTTTCCATTTTCAATTACATTTGTGAATCCACATGTGTAGCTTTACTGGCGTTCTCAACAGTCTCAAAACACCAGAAGTAACAGAAGAAGCCAATTCCCTTATAAGTAATAAAAATACAACACAGGATTTTACATGGGCGGTTGGTCACATGATTTGCCCCAGCATCCAGGACTTATTCCAGCACTTAGATTGCACTCACATGACTTACCCCAGCGCTTAGACTGCACTCACATGATTTGCCCAAGCATTCAGGACTTAACCTATTTACTTAGATTGCACTCACGTGACTTACCCCAGCACTTAGACTGCACACACTTACTTTGGGTGTGGCAGTTTCCACTTCTTCCACTAGATGGCAAGTTTATATACTGGTTTTTCCTCCAATGCTTGTTTGAACTCACCACAACTCTTTGGACATAAATGATGCAAGAAGGAAACTCCAGGATAAAAAATAGTTTCATGTTAGACAGGGAGACCCCAGGGGGGCAAAAAACAATTTAGTTGGTATTGTGCCATCCACCCGTTATCGTCACACATGGACAAAAACAGACAGGTAAGACAGATATGCTCTCAAATAAGTTACAGAGATGATCGATACACAAGACAATGGGATCGCTAGAGTAGTGTTTTCAGGTGCCATGGAAATAGGGAATCAGTCTGTTCAAAGCAGCTCAGTACTTTAACAGGTGCAGGTTCCCTTTACTACCCTATCAAAGAAACAGATACAGAAACTAATAATGGAGTATGCAACCCAAACAGTGAATAGTAACAAAGAAATTACTCACATTAGAAACTGTGTATGGGATATGTAGGTTTGTTTCCAAAAACGGATGAATTATTTCAGCTTTGCAGGGTTTGGAGAAGAAAAAAAAGAGAAAAAACTGAGAAAAATAGTGCTGCATATTCTCATAGAGACTGATCCCCATGTGGAATTAGAGATCTACAAAATCTGGGCTGGAGAATTATATGCCAATGCATGACATATCATTGAGTAGTAATGATGCTCTGCCATCTGTGAGTGTGGTTAATACAGGGGTCATATCTACCTATGAGAGGATACACAGGTTTGGACTGGGAATAAAATCCAGCACTGGAAATAATTGTATTATTATACCAGCCCCAAAGCATTGCCTCATTATACCAGCCCCAGACAATGCATACTTACATTCATGTTAATAAAAGGGCAAGCCATGCATTTTAAAGGACCTTTGAAGAGAGTATTATTTATAGATAAGACTTGTATATACCCCTGCACAGGGCAATATATGTACACAAGATTATAGTTAACACACTGCTCTGACATATAACCCATGCACAGGGAAACACATAGCCACACGTATGTACACAAGGTTACATGACACACAGGAGCCCCTTAATTATGCCACACACAATAACAATAAATATCTAAACACAAGCCACTGTCAGGTACCAATTAACATGCTACAGTCACTTTGTCATTAACATATGCCACCGTTTTCCCATTAAATATGCTACAGTTTGCTAGTTAATATGCCATAGCTAGCTTGTCAATTAATATGCCACAGCCAATGTCCCCATTATTATGCCAGTATTATTTTGCCATTAATATGCCTAATATGCCTCAGCCAATTTGCCCATTAATTTGCCACAACCAATTTGCCCATTAATATGTCAGTGTTAGTTTGTCCATTAATATGCCAGTATTATTTTGCCATTAATATGCCACAGCCAATTTGCCCATTAATATGCCAGTATAATTTTGCCATTAATATGCCAGTGTTAGTTTGTCCATTTATATGCCAGTATTATTTTGCCATTAATATGCCATAGCCAATTTGCCCATGATTATGCCAGTATTATTTTGCCATTAAAATGTCACAGCCAATTTACTCATTAATATGCCACAGACAATTTTCCAATTAACATGCCACAGACAATTTGCCAATTAGTATGCCAGTTGTTATTTTGCCATTAATATACCAGCCAATGTACCTATTAATATGCCAGTATTATTTTGCCCATTAATATGCCACAGCAAATTTTCCCATTTCTTTGCCAGTATTATTTTTCCATTAATATGCCAATTTTATTTTTCCATTAATATGCCTCAGCCAATTTGCCAGTATTATTTTTCTATTGATATGTCACAGTTCTCCTTTTACTCTTATTGAGTATCCAGTATCTGCCCCATGGAACACTCGCTCTCCTCTTACTCTTGTTGAGTATCCAGGATCTGCCCCATGGAACACTCGCTCTCCTCTTATTCTTATTGAGTATCCAGTATCTGCCCCACAGAACACTCACTCTCCTCTGACTCTTATTGAGTATCCAGTATCTGCCCCACAGAATACTCGCTCTCCTCTGACTCTTATTGAGTATCCAGTATCTGCCCCACAGAACACCCGCTCTCCTCTGACTCTTATTGAATGCCCCGTATCTGTCACACAGAACGCTCGCTCTCCTCTGACTCTTATTGAATGGCCAGTATCTGGCCCACAAAACACCTGCTCTCCTCTGACTCTTATTGAATGTCCAGTATCTGTCCCACAGAACACTCGCTCTCCTCTGACTCTTATTGAATGTCCAGTATCTGTCACACAGAACACCAGCTCTCCTCTGACTCTTATTGAATGTCCATAGAAACATAGAAACATAGAATGTGTCGGCAGATAAGAACCATTCGGTCCATCTAGTCTGCCCAATTTTTTTTTTGAGTACTTTTATTAGTCCCCCGTTCCCGGTCTTATAGCTAGGATAGCCTTGTGTCTATCCCACGCATGATTAAAATCCTTGACTGTGTTTACCTCTACCACTTCTGCTGGCAGGCTATTCCATACATCCACTACCCTCTCAGTAAAGTAATACTTCCTGATATTACTTTTAAATCGTTGCCCCTCTAATTTAATTAATTGTCCTCTAGTTGTGGTAGTTTTTCTTCTTTTAAATATACTCTCTTCCTTTACTGTGTTGATTCCCTTTATGTATTTAAATGTTTCTATCATATCCCCCCTGTTACGTCTTTCCTCCAAGCTATACATGTTAAGATGCTTTAACCTTTCCTGGTAAGTTTTATCCTTCAACCCATGAACCAGTTTAGTAGCCCTTCTCTGAACTCTCTCCAAAGTATCAATATCCTTCTGGAGATACGGTCTCCAGTACTGCGTACAATACTCCAAGTGAGGTCTCACCAGTGCTCTGTACAATGGCATGAGCACTTCCCTCTTCCTACTGCTAATACCTCTCCCTATGCAACCAAGCATTCTGCTAGCATTTCCTGCTGCTCTATTGCATTGCCTACCTACCTTCAAGTCCTCTGAAATTATTACTCCTAAATCCCTTTCCTCAGATGTTGAGGTTAGGACTGTACCAAATAGTCTATATTCTGCTTTTGGGTTTTTACGCCCAAGGTGCATAATCTTGCACTTGTCCACATTAAATGCCAGTTGCCACTGCTCTGACCATTTTTCTAGTTTAGCTAAATCATTTGCCATTTGGCTTATCCCTCCATGAATATCAACCCTGCTGCAAATCTTTGTATCATCGGCAAAAAGACATACTTTGCCAACAAGACCTTCTGCAATATCGCTAATAAAAATATTAAAGAGAATGGGTCCAAGAACAGATCCCTGAGGTACCCCACTAGTAACAAGACCTTGCATCGAATATACCCCATTGACTACAACCCTCTGTTGCCTGTCACTCAGCCATTGTCTAATCCATTCAACAATATTGAAATCCAAACTCAAAGATTTCAGTTTATTGATAAGCCTTCTATGTGCGACAGTGTCAAAAGCCTTACTGAAATCTAGGTAAGCAATGTCTACTGCACCACCCTGATCTATTATTTTAGTTACCCAATCAAAAAAATCAATAAGATTAGTTTGGCATGATCTCCCTGAAGTAAACCCATGCTGTCTCTGATCTTGAAATCCAAGGGACTTTAGATGTTCAACAATCCTATTCTTTAACAAGGTTTCCATTATTTTCCCCACTACTGAAGTAAGACTTACTGGTCTATAGTTGCCCGCCTCCTCCTTACTACCTTTCTTGTGAATGGGCACAACATTAGCTAATTTCCAATATTCTGGAACTACTCCCGTTAACAATGATTGGTTAAATAAATCTGTTAATGGTTTTGCTAGTACACCACTAAGTTCTTTTAATAACTTTGGATGTATCCCATCAGGTCCCATCGACTTATTTGTCTTTACTTTAGACAGCTGAAGTAAAACCTCTTCCCCTGTAAACTTACATGCATCAAAAGACTCATTAGTCTTTTTCGCTAAATGAGGTCCCTTACCCTCATTTTCATTTGTAAAAACTGAACAAAAATATTCATTAAGGCAGTCTGCGAAGCCTTTATCCTCTTCTACATACCATCCTTCTTTTGTTTTTAATCAAACTAATCCTTGTTTTACTTTCCTTTTCTCATTTATGTATCTAAAAAATGTTTTATCCCCCTTTTTCACTGACTGGGCTATAGTCTCTTCTGTGTGTGCTTTGGAAGCTCTTATAGCTTGCTTTGCCTCTTTCTGCCTACTCTTATAGATCTTTCTATCTTCCTCACTCTGAGTATTTTTATAATTACTAAATGCTAGCTTTTTATTTTTTACTATTTTAGCCACCTCTGCAGAGTACCACAGTGGTTTCTTCAATTTTTTGCTCTTACTGACAAGCCTTATGCAATTTTCTGTTGCCTTCAGTAGTGCAACTTTTAGATAATCCCATTTCTCCTGGACTCCATTTAAATTGCTCCAGTCTGATAATGACTCCTTCACACCTAATCTAATTTTAGAAAAGTCTGTTTTTCTAAAATCTAAAACTTTTGTTTTTGTGTGGTGTGACTGGGTCACTGTTCTTATATTAAACCACACTGTCTGGTGATCACTAGATCCTAAACTTTCACCTACAATAATATCTGATAACAAATCTCCATTTGTGAACACTAAGTCTAGTATGGCCTGCTTTCGAGTTGGCTCCTCCACTACTTGTTTTAGAGTTAATCCCAGTAGGGAGTTTAGGATATGCGTACTCCTGGCACAAGTAGCTGTTTTGTATTTCCAGTTCACATCAGGAAGATTAAAGTCACCCATGATGATCACTTCTCCCTTCATTGTCATTTTATCTATTTCCTCAACTAGTAGATTATCTAACTCCTCTATTTGTCCAGGGGGCCTATAAATCACACCTACCCGAGTTACCATATGATTACCAAATTCTAATGTAACCCAAACTGACTCTATGTTCGCCTCACTAACTTGTATTACGTTACATTTTAAGCTATCCCTCACATACAGGGCCAGTATCTGTCCCACAGAACACCCGCTCTCCTCTGACTCTTATTGAATGTCCAATATCTGTCCCACAGAACACCCGCTCTCCTCTGACTCTTATTGAATGCCCAGTATCTGTCCCACAGAACACCTGCTCTCCTCTGACTCTTATTGAATGTCCAGTATCTGCCATTAATTTGACAGTATTATTTTTCCATTAATATGCAACAGTCAATTTGCCACTACACTCTGCCACTCACACACTTACACCCTGCCACTCACTCACTGACAGTCACGTTTTTGTGGTGTTCCTCTCCAATACCTGCGAAGCTGGGAGGATCCATCCTTTTTGGAAAGAAACCTCCAAATCCCATACAAAGATTTCTGATTTGAGTAATTTTTTGTTACTATTCACTAATTGTATCACAGTGCACCTTTATGATTTTTGTGTCCAAGACAATGAGAATGATAGACAGATAAATATAAAGAAAGTGTGCTACACACTGGGGTCTATTCTTAAAAAGGTGAGTTGCCAGCGAGTTGTCCTGGGGTACAGGGTTAATTTCTGGATGTGCAATGCGGGGGATGGGGCATGTCCTGGGGTACTGGGTAATTTCTGGATGTGCAATGCGGGTGATGGGGCATGTCCTGAGGGGGGCAGTGTAAGTCCTGCACGTGCAATGTGGGTGATGGGGCATGTCCCTTGGGGGGGGATAGTGGGGGCAGTGTAAGTCCTGGATGTGCAATGCGGGTGATGGGGCATGTCCTGAGGGGGGGGGGGGGGGGGGGCAGTGTAAGTCCTGGATGTGCAATGTGGGTGATGGGGCATGTCACTTGGGGGGGATAGGGGGGTGGGCAGTGTAAGTCCTGGATGTGCAATGTGGGTGATGTGGCATGTTCTGCGTTGCATTTAAATCTCACTTGCATGATATACAAAGATCTGATTAAAATGACTTTGTGAGGGTAAGGAGACGAGAGTGTGATATAGGGACAGGGGACACAGAAACTTATTTCTGTCTCAGACACTGGAGAACTAGATCAGGACTACAAATACCTCTGTTCTGCATATCTCTATTTCTATCACCCCCACAGCATTGCATCATTATACCACCCCCACAGCACTACATCATTATACAACCCCGACAGCATTGCATCATTATACCACTCCCACAGCATTTCATCAATTTACCACCCCCACAGCACTACCTCATAATACCACCCCCACAGCATTGCACCATTATACCCCCCACAGCATTTCATCAATATACCACCACCACCACCACAACACTACATCATTATGTTGTAGTTTCCATTTATTCCACTAGATGGCGAATTTGTATATTGGTTTTCCTCCTGCTCTTGCTTAAACGACATTATTTTGATGGATAAAAGAAAGAAAGAAAGAAAGAAAGAAAGAAAGATAGTGCTACACACTGGATAGGGTGCCCACCTTTTCTTCCAAAAAATTATTTTATTAAGTCCATACACTTAACACCGGCCTGCGTGTAAAATACTGGTTGGGTGCCAACCCTAGCACTGTGACATTTGAAAGTGAGAGGTGGTACAGTCCCAGCCGATTTAGTAAGGTTAGAGACTAAATAGGTCTGTGGAGTCTCCTGTCTCCTTTGACATCACCTGTAGCTTCACCTGCAAACGACCAACTTTCAATTGGGATTTGTATAATCTGCTCATGAAGGTACATGATGGCGTCATGACCAGCAGACATATTTAAAGCACATGTTTCTCTTAATCGATACATTTACTGCAATTCTACTAACGCAACAAAGGGATCATTTGTTATTCTCTAAATTCGCAGTACGAAGAAGGTTTAAATCCCTTTTAATAGAGAAATAATGGAAATGGTCTCCCGGCCTCACTTCCCCAGCAGGCACCATGGCCTGACGCATGAAGATAAAATGTTTTACTGTTCCCATACTAATATTATTATCTTCCATTTGTTTTGATGACTGGTAAATATTTGCATTTGTTTCCTGCTTTTGATACAATATCAATTGTCATTCGGGCTCCGGTCAATAAACCTATTGAATTAATTGCTCTGCCACCTGTAATATGTTCCTGATCATACAAAGGTAGCGGACAATGGATTATATGAACTGACGTTTCTCTATTATCTGCTGGTCACACTGCAAGGTGGAGGCTGGTATTGACCCAACTCAAAGCTTTGTTTCTGTTAGTTCCATTTAATTCTCTCTTGTGCCCTCCTTTCCTTGGCACCTTTTCTTCAAAAATAAAATACTGCCCATGCTGTTGCCTCCCATAGTGTACCTGCTGTATGGAAATCTTGCCCATGTTACCCTCAGTGTGCAGAACTTGAACCCCACCCAAAGGTTTAGACCCAAGATGCAGCCAGCCGTGGGTCTTGCTGATTATCTGCCTGGAACCAGGGCCGGCCATAAGTGTTCAGGCACCCTGTGCGGGCCACCCCTGTGACAGCCCCCTCCACCTCTACCCTCATGTCTGTCTCTTTCCTCTCCCTTCCCATGTCTGTCTCTTTCCTCTGCCTTGCCATGTATGTCTCTTTCCTCTCCCTTCCCATGTCTGTCTCTTTCCTCTGCCTTGCCATGTATGTCTCTATCCCTTCCCATGTATGTCTTTCCTCTCCCTTGCCATGTCTGTTTCTATCCCTTCTCATGTCTCTTTTCTCTCCCATCCCATGAATGTCGCTCTCCACCCCCCATATTGGTTATCTTCCCTCCATATCTATTCTCTCTCCATACCTGTTCTGTTTCTTCCTCCCCATATCAGTTATTTCTCCCCCTCCTCCCCCTCTCTCTACCCCTTCTCCCCACCCCACCCCTTCTTACTTGACTGGGAGCAGTGCGCAGCACAAGATCCATGTGTTAAACACACACACAGAGCTCTGTCCGTGCTGCTCGCGCTCCCTGCAGGGCATTATATTTCCGATGCTGTATAACACACGGAGCTTATGCTGCGCACTGCTTCTCAGGATGGTGATGGACCTTCACCTCGCACCCGGTGCGGTCCGCCCCTTCCCTGGACGTGCAGAGGGCTGGTGAGGAGAGATCATCTGATCTCCCCCGCCAGTGCCTCTACCAGCATTTTTTTTATGTGGCTCCCCCTTGGGTGTTGTGCCCTATGCAGTTCCAAAGGGCGCACACCCCTAAGGCCGGCCCTGCCTGGAACCTTGAGATATCCCAATAACAACAACTGGAGCAGACATGAGAAGGGTCGGCATGGAAGCCAAGGTCAATGCACAGGAGAAAACAAATACAAAGACAGGTCCCAACTGGAGAACACAGGAATATGACCATCCAAGGGCAACTGGAACTAGAAGGGCAGTATGTTATATACTGACTCAGACCTTAGCCCATGCTGCCTGATGAACTCTGCACATACTGCTGACTCAGAGCATCATGTTCTGATGTTATGAGTGATCAGTGTGCGTGAAGATCACCAAGCAGTAAATTCTGAGGTCTGAGTGAGTATGTAACATACTGCCCATGCACTCTAAGGTGATTAAACCCCGAGAAGAAATCTGCAGGTGTGGACTGCACACCTGCCAGTGCCCCCCCCCCCCATGCCACAGCACAAGGGGCAGTCTGCCTGCCACCAAAGCCTTCATAAGTGTGCCAGTGCTTATTTATACCCAGTAATGTGTATAATGAAAAAAAGAAGACTCTGTGGGTCATGTACAAACTCGATGCACACACAGATAGCTCCGAATACTGGCACTATCAGTATGTGGACCTATATGTAAATTAGACTCCCGAGTAGTTAGGGTGCTCTGGCTCAACTTGCGCAATTGCAGTCTTTATGCTTGGTGTAATCTGGATGCTTTGGCAAGACATTTTGGTGCAATCAGACTCGGTGCTCTGGGAAGATCCGAGAGTGCAATCTTTGCTGGAAAAATCCTATGTGTGCAATCTTGGTGCTGCGCAAATCCTATGTGTGATGTCTGGGTGTAAAGCAAGTCCACTAGGTGCAGTCTACCTGCTTGGGCAAGACCTGTATTTTCTCTGGCAACACTTATGGATATCATCTGGGTGCAATGTAGGTTCTCTGGAAAGTCCTGTTGGTGCAGGCTGGGTACTCTGGCCATACCTGTGGGTGCAATATGGATGCTAGGTGCAATACTTGTACTCTGACAAGGCCTGTGGGTAAAATCTATGAGATGTAGCAAGACCTGGATGTACATTCTACATCTCTGACAAGACCTGTGGGTGCAATCTACATGATCTGGGAAGACCAGTGAGTGCAATCTTGGTGCTGAGTGCAATCTCTGTGCTTGGAAAATCCTGTGTGTGCAGTTAGGGTGCATGTGTAATCTATGTGCTTGGTGTAATCTGGGTGCTTTGGCAAGATCTATGGTTGCAATCAGACTCAATGCTCTGCGAAGATCTTAGGGTGCAATCTTGATGCTCTTGTGGGTGCAAGATGGGCGATGTGTCAATTTTTATGGGTGCAAGATGGTTCTTTTTTAAGTTATGTGAGTGCAATGGCAAGGGATGTGGGGGCAATAATGAAAGGAGGGCAGGAGAAATGGAGTGAAAAGACAGAGGAAGGGAATAAAAACAATGAGTGCATTTCTTTCCAAATCCTTTTTATCTGATACCTATACCTTACCAACCCTGGTGCATGGCAGAATGTGTTTCCATGTGGGTTATGCATAAGCATCAATTATAAAGCTCTATGTCCTTTTATATGTGTCCTGTCTATAAACAGTATATTTTTCAATTGTTCTTTTAAAAATGCAATTTCCCTGTTCTGAACAAAACAATAATAGAGCTATGGTACTGATACAATGAGGATTTAACGTGCGGTGAGAATTTTTCCTTCAAAAAGGACTTGGTTGGTGGAAATTTAGTGATATAATCTGCCCCATAATAACTCAGCGGAACTACAATATGCTAGTTATGTGGGTTGGGGGGGAAATGGGCGGGGCTTTGGGGCAGTGGGTGTGGTACATTTTCAATTAAGTAATTAATAGCTGTGTCGCAAAGTATCCCTGGAAGTGTTGCTAACTCTGCACACCCTGCTTTTCAGCTAACACCAGGCGATTTCATGGGCCTTAAAGACTAAGCCTCTGGGATTTTCACATATTTAGATTAAGCCCAGAGTAGCTAATGTCACTGTCCAGAGAAACATAGATATACACATTAAAAACAAAACACAATTGTATTTTTTTTAATATAATAATATGCAGAATAAAAATATTTGCATGTGGCTGATTTTACTGTTAACCTGCCTTAATCATTGAATTATTCACTCATTATAAAAGTTTTTTTTTTTTTTTCACTTTTATTACCAAAAATACAAAATACAGATTCACTAAAATTACACATGACATAAACGTTTGACATATAGACAGTACGTTAACCTGATTCTAGGACAATTTGTTAGGATGTTATAACATTAAACTTAAGACAATAAAATATATTTTTGTAACAATTACATGTACATAATTTCTTGTCCGGAACGCCCGGAACGTCATAGATATACTTACATACACATTTCATAACAACTGAGAGATGGTCTTTCGACCTGGCTTATGTTGGTAAAAAAATGTTCACGTCTTTTTTTTTTTTCTTAACAGTTAAACTATAATGGGCTTGAGTGAGCTAGGGGTGAGCTGGGGTAGGGGAGTGAGAGGTCTATTTTTTTTAAGTTTCTTACTTTTACAGAATCAGAGAGTCACAGGTACGATCATCCATGAGGGGATTCATCCTGAGGAAGAGTTTGCTACACTAAGGCTAATTTCTAGCTAACAAAGGTTGGCATCCCTTTCTTAGTAACCAATCCTGCATTGGGGACCATTGAGTCTCAAATCTCTGGGGAAACCTGTTGTAGCCAATTCCTTGATAAGACTATTTTTGTGGCCATTAGTATCTGTAATATTAAATACTTTTTCTTTTTTGTAAATTCAGTTAAACTGAAGTGCATAAGTGCTATTAATGCCTCAAAAGACTGGCCCAAGACTTCAGATATCATTTTTCCCAGAGAGGTCTTAGCAGTGCCAACAGATATGCCTTGAGCTACCTTCTGCCTGGTTACATCTCCAGCATAGTTTCGAGGTGGCTGGATACATTTTATTCAGGATTTTTGGAACCATATGCCATTGATGTAATATTTTATAATGTAATTCAATTATATTAAGTCAATGGAAGGATTTTTTTCATTTCCAATCTTGAGTTATACCAGCAGTCTATATGCTTTGTTTGTCCCATGGCCCTTTCCCAGTTTGTCCAGGCCTTTGGTTTCTTCTCCTCTTCAATGAAATCAACCACCTGGAAACAGCCGGTTGTGCCTTTATGTTTCTCATTTGGGTTAAAGAGAAGAAAAGTTGTGGTATGTATGGTATATTGTCTGTCTGTCTGTCTTTAATTTTGTTTTGTCAAAATTTAACAAAACTAAACCAATTAACAAAATAAATATTTGGACGGTGTACCAAATGATGAGACGTTACCGCAACAGAACAGTCCACTTTTCTAAAATAATTTGATGGTTTAAAAAAAAAAAAAAAAAGAGAAGAAAAGTTAAATCGGTAGACTAATGAGATGGATGAGTGTGAGCAGTGGTGTAACTTGGTTTTGTGCTTCCCTAGGCAGACAAAATTCGGGCAACTCCCCCACCCACGTTGCACACCCACGACATGCACCATCACCACCATTACATGCCACCATCACCCTCATTACATACCCCCACCACGTCCATTACATGCCCTCATCACCCTGATTAATTGGAAGGAGCTAAAGCTTGCTGAACGGTGGGGGAGGGATCAAAGATGTTTGATTCACCAGAAGTGTGCTTTAACACCCTCTGGCAAAGTGCCGCCCTAGGCGAGTGCCTTGTTTGCCTTGCGGAAGATACACTACCGAGTGTGAGGCCATTATCATTCTAACACCTCCCACACAATCCGGAGAGTACCTTTTTTGGAGAAAGGAAGGCTCAAAGGCTAATATAAAGCGTGTAAGCAGGAGATCTATGCACCTCATCTCATACGTTTTGCATTTATCGGCTTCTCTCTGTTTATTAATAAGGGAAGCTCTATATATGACATCACATTATGCTGACCCCAGTAGCTAACATGCCAGAGATAGAGCAGAGTGGATAACCATGTGCTGCTATTTATAGCACTGGTGCTTTCCCTCACTCTAGAAGACCAGGAACTTGGCTTTGGAGGAGCAATCTGAGAATATTGACATCTTGATATACACTTAATGTTTATAAGAACCTTTCAATATTTAGAATTCATGTTTAGAATCCTGAACAATATGTCCGCCCCCTGATAGAGCTATACGGGGCAAGGAGAGCTCTATAAGGTACCTCTTGCATTAAAACATATCTTTTTGAAACATTTTGATGTGTTGTTTAAAATTTGGGTCAGATTTTTCTTTATGAAGAAAGTAGGAAGTTCCGGGTGAAGGAAGATCTGATCAAATATGTCTATCACCTGACAGAGGCACATAGACCAAAGAGGGTTCAATATTGTACTTTATTCGGATTATTTCATGAAATCATTTTATATTTAAAACCTCTACACTTGATGCAATCTTTCTTATTAGACATAAGTTAATATTGCCTGCAGTTGTCTATTAACTCCTTCCCGCTTGTAGGACGTTCTATGCCATCCTACGCCTGTATGATGGCGTAGAGCATCCTGACTCCTACAGCTCACGCAGCCGCCCTGCAGCAGGATCCTCTCCGTTTCAGTGGCCTCAGCCTGACATGGAACATTTAGCTGTGGCTCAAAGTTAGGGCCTGCTGCCCCTGGCTCCTGATCCACCGTTTTGGCTCTTTGGTCATTTAGGAAGTCAGGAAGGGGTTAAATATCACAGTTTCCAATAACAATACAGTACGTATTTCTAAAAAAAGAACCCACAAACAAAACAAAACAAAAAAACACCAGAAAGACATGTTATATATACATGTATTGTACTGCTATACACGTTACCTTGATAATAGAGCTCTGAGTCATGATTTCTGGCTATACCTCCTAATCCACAATAATTGCTCTCTTTCACGTCTGTAATGCCTGTTCTGTCGAGATTTGATTGCCGTCCATTGTCCCAGCGCCTTTTATAATCTAACAGACTGAAAACATTTCTTGTCAAAGACTTCCTTCAGTAAGATGTCTAAAATACTTATTAACTAAACACTGGATTGTGATCCACTGACAAACATAAAGCAAGATGGCGCAGTGGGAAAAAAATGGGACTTTGTTGTGTTTAAAGGCCCATGCTATATATTAATACGATACTTTGTCGTTTCGTTATGGCCATGCTATATATTAATACGATACTTTGTCGTTTCGGTATGGCCATGCTATATATTAATACAATACTTTGTCGTGTTGGTATGCCCATGGTATATATTAATATGATACTTTGTCGTGTTGGTATGCCCATGCTATATATTAATACGATACTTTGTCGTTTCGGTATGGCCATGCTATATATTAATACAATACTTTGTCGTGTTGGTATGCCCATGGTATATATTAATATGATACTTTGTCGTGTTGGTATGCCCATGCTATATATTAATACGATACTTTGTCGTTTCGGTATGGCCATGCTATATATTAATACGATACTTTGTCGTGTTGGTATGCCCATGGTATATATTAATACGATACTTTGTCGTTTCGGTATGCCCATGCTATATATTAATACGATACTTTGTCGTTTCGGTATGCCCATGCTATATATTAATACGATACTTTGTCGTTTCGGTATGCCCATGGTATATATTAATTTGATACTTTGTCGTTTCGGTATGCCCATGGTATATATTAATACGATACTTTGTCGTGTTGGTATGCCCATGGTATATATTAATACGATACTTTGTCGTTTCGGTATGCCCATGCTATATATTAATACGATACTTTGTCGTTTCGGTATGCCCATGCTATTTATTAATACGATACTTTGTCGTTTCGGTATGCCCATGGTATATATTAATTTGATACTTTGTCGTGTTGGTATGCCCATGGTATATATTAATACAGTACTTTGTCGTGTTGGTATGCCCATGCTATATATTAATACGGTACTTTGTCGTGTTGGTATGCCCATGGTATATATTAATACGATACTTTGTCGTGTTGGTATGCCCATGGTATATATTAATACGATACTTTGTCATGTTGGTATGCCCATGGTATATATTAATACGATACTTTGTCGTGTTGGTATGCCCATGGTATATATTAATACGATACTTTGTCGTGTTGGTATGCCCATGGTATATATTAATACGATACTTTGTCGTGTTGCTATGCCCATGGTATATATTAATACGGTACTTTGTCGTGTTGGTATGCCCATGGTATATATTAATACGATACTTTGTCGTTTCGGTATGCCCATGCTATATATTAATACGATACTTTGTCGTGTTGGTATGCCCATGGTATATATTAATACGATACTTTGTCGTTTCGGTATGCCCATGCTATTTATTAATACGATACTTTGTCGTGTTGGTATGCCCATGGTATATATTAATATGATACTTTGTCGTGTTGGTATGCCCATGGTATATATTAATACGATACTTTGTCGTGTTGGTATGCCCATGGTATATATTAATACGATACTTTGTCGTTTCGGTATGCCCATGGTATATATTAATATGATACTTTGTCGTGTTGGTATGCCCATGGTATATATTAATTTGATACTTTGTCGTGTTGGTATGCCCATGGTATATATTAATACGATACTTTGTTGTTTCGGTATGCCCATGGTATATATTAATACGATACTTTGTCGTTTCGGTATGCCCATGGTATATATTAATACGATACTTTGTCGTGTTGGTATGCCCATGGTATATATTAATACGATACTTTGTCGTGTTGGTATGCCCATGGTATATATTAATATGATACTTTGTCGTGTTGGTATGCCCATGGTATATATTAATACGATACTTTGTCGTTTCGGTATGCCCATGGTATATATTAATATGATACTTTGTCGTGTTGGTATGCCCATGGTATATATTAATATGATACTTTGTTGTGTTGGTATGCCCATGGTATATATTAATACGATACTTTGTCGTGTTGGTATGCCCATGGTATATATTAATACGATACTTTGTCGTGTTGGTATGCCCATGGTATATATTAATACGATACTTTGTCGTGTTGGTATGCCCATGGTATATATTAATACGATACTTTGTCGTTTCGGTATGCCCATGGTATATATTAATTTGATACTTTGTCGTTTCGGTATGCCCATGGTATATATTAATACGATACTTTGTCGTGTTGGTATGCCCATGGTATATATTAATACGATACTTTGTCGTTTCGGTATGCCCATGCTATATATTAATACGATACTTTGTCGTTTCGGTATGCCCATGCTATTTATTAATACGATACTTTGTCGTTTCGGTATGCCCATGCTATATATTAATTTGATACTTTGTCGTGTTGGTATGCCCATGGTATATATTAATACGATACTTTGTCGTTTCGGTATGCCCATGGTATATATTAATATGATACTTTGTCGTGTTGGTATGCCCATGGTATATATTAATTTGATACTTTGTCGTGTTGGTATGCCCATGGTATATATTAATACGATACTTTGTTGTTTCGGTATGCCCATGGTATATATTAATACGATACTTTGTCGTTTCGGTATGCCCATGGTATATATTAATACGATACTTTGTCGTGTTGGTATGCCCATGGTATATATTAATATGATACTTTGTCGTGTTGGTATGCCCATGGTATATATTAATACGATACTTTGTCGTGTTGGTATGCCCATGGTATATATTAATACGATACTTTGTCGTTTCGGTATGCCCATGGTATATATTAATATGATACTTTGTCGTGTTGGTATGCCCATGGTATATATTAATTTGATACTTTGTCGTGTTGGTATGCCCATGGTATATATTAATACGATACTTTGTTGTTTCGGTATGCCCATGGTATATATTAATACGATACTTTGTCGTTTCGGTATGCCCATGGTATATATTAATACGATACTTTGTCGTGTTGGTATGCCCATGGTATATATTAATATGATACTTTGTCGTGTTGGTATGCCCATGGTATATATTAATACGATACTTTGTCGTTTCGGTATGCCCATGGTATATATTAATATGATACTTTGTCGTGTTGGTATGCCCATGGTATATATTAATATGATACTTTGTTGTGTTGGTATGCCCATGGTATATATTAATACGATACTTTGTCGTGTTGGTATGCCCATGGTATATATTAATACGATACTTTGTCGTGATGGTATGCCCATGGTATATATTAATACGATACTTTGTCGTGTTGGTATGCCCATGGTATATATTAATACGATACTTTGTTGTTTCGGTATGCCCATGGTATATATTAATACGATACTTTGTCGTTTCGGTATGCCCATGGTATATATTAATACGATACTTTGTCGTGTTGGTATGCCCATGGTATATATTAATACGATACTTTGTCGTTTCGGTATGCCCATGGTATATATTAATTTGATACTTTGTCGTTTCGGTATGCCCATGGTATATATTAATTTGATACTTAGTCGTTTCGGTATGCCCATGGTATATATTAATATGATACTTTGTCGTGTTGGTATGCCCATGGTATATATTAATACGATACTTTGTCGTTTCGGTATGGCCATGGTATATATTAATTTGATACTTTGTCGTTTCGGTATGCCCATGGTATATATTAATTTGATACTTTGTTGTGTTGGTATGCCCATGGTATATATTAATACGATACTTTGTCGTGTTGGTATGCCCATGGTACATATTAATACGATACTTTGTCGTGTTGGTATGCCCATGGTATATATTAATACGATACTTTGTCGTGTTGGTATGCCCATGGTATATATTAATACGGTACTTTGTCGTTTCGGTATGCCCATGGTATATATTAATATGATACTTTGTCGTTTCGGTATGCCCATGGTATATATTAATATGATACTTTGTCGTGTTGGTATGCCCATGGTATATATTAATACGATACTTTGTCGTGTTGGTATGCCCATGGTATATATTAATACGATACTTTGTCGTGTTGGTATGCCCATGGTATATATTAATACGATACTTTGTCGTGTTGGTATGCCCATGGTATATATTAATACGATACTTTGTCGTGTTGGTATGCCCATGGTATATATTAATACGATACTTTGTCGTGTTGGTAAGCCCATGGTATATATTAATATGATACTTTGTCGTGTTGGTATGCCCATGGTATATATTAATACGATACTTTGTTGTTTCGGTATGCCCATGGTATATATTAATACGATACTTTGTCGTTTCGGTATGCCCATGGTATATATTAATACGATACTTTGTCGTGTTGGTATGCCCATGGTATATATTAATACGATACTTTGTCGTTTCGGTATGCCCATGGTATATATTAATTTGATACTTTGTCGTTTCGGTATGCCCATGGTATATATTAATTTGATACTTAGTCGTTTCGGTATGCCCATGGTATATATTAATATGATACTTTGTCGTGTTGGTATGCCCATGGTATATATTAATACGATACTTTGTCGTTTCGGTATGGCCATGGTATATATTAATTTGATACTTTGTCGTTTCGGTATGCCCATGGTATATATTAATTTGATACTTTGTTGTGTTGGTATGCCCATGGTATATATTAATACGATACTTTGTCGTGTTGGTATGCCCATGGTACATATTAATACGATACTTTGTCGTGTTGGTATGCCCATGGTATATATTAATACGATACTTTGTCGTGTTGGTATGCCCATGGTATATATTAATACGGTACTTTGTCGTTTCGGTATGCCCATGGTATATATTAATATGATACTTTGTCGTTTCGGTATGCCCATGGTATATATTAATATGATACTTTGTCGTGTTGGTATGCCCATGGTGTATATTAATACGATACTTTGTCGTGTTGGTATGCCCATGGTATATATTAATACGATACTTTGTCGTGTTGGTATGCCCATGGTATATATTAATACGATACTTTGTCGTGTTGGTATGCCCATGGTATATATTAATACGATACTTTGTCGTGTTGGTATGCCCATGGTATATATTAATACGATACTTTGTCGTGTTGGTATGCCCATGGTATATATTAATATGATACTTTGTCGTGTTGGTATGCCCATGGTATATATTAATACGATACTTTGTCGTTTCGGTATGCCCATGGTATATATTAATACGATACTTTGTCGTTTCGGTATGCCCATGGTATATATTAATTTGATACTTTGTCGTGTTGGTATGCCCATGGTATATATTAATACGATACTTTGTCGTTTCGGTATGCCCATGGTATATATTAATTTGATACTTTGTCGTGTTGGTATGCCCATGGTATATATTAATACGATACTTTGTCGTGTTGGTATGCCCATGGTATATATTAATACGATACTTTGTCGTGTTGGTATGCCCATGGTATATATTAATACGATACTTTGTCGTGTTGGTATGCCCATGGTATATATTAATACGATACTTTGTCGTTTCGGTATGCCCATGGTATATATTAATTTGATACTTTGTCGTTTCGGTATGCCCATGGTATATATTAATACGATACTTTGTCGTGTTGGTATGCCCATGGTATATATTAATACGATACTTTGTCGTTTCGGTATGCCCATGCTATATATTAATACGATACTTTGTCGTTTCGGTATGCCCATGCTATTTATTAATACGATACTTTGTCGTTTCGGTATGCCCATGGTATATATTAATTTGATACTTTGTCGTGTTGGTATGCCCATGGTATATATTAATACAGTACTTTGTCGTGTTGGTATGCCCATGCTATATATTAATACGGTACTTTGTCGTGTTTGTATGCCCATGGTATATATTAATACGATACTTTGTCGTGTTGGTATGCCCATGGTATATATTAATACGATACTTTGTCGTGTTGGTATGCCCATGGTATATATTAATACGATACTTTGTCGTGTTGGTATGCCCATGGTATATATTAATACGATACTTTGTCGTTTCGGTATGCCCATGGTATATATTAATACGATACTTTGTCGTGTTGGTATGCCCATGGTATATATTAATACGGTACTTTGTCGTGTTGGTATGCCCATGGTATATATTAATACGATACTTTGTCGTTTCGGTATGCCCATGCTATATATTAATACGATACTTTGTCGTGTTGGTATGCCCATGGTATATATTAATACGATACTTTGTCGTTTCGGTATGCCCATGGTATATATTAATATGATACTTTGTCGTGTTGGTATGCCCATGGTATATATTAATTTGATACTTTGTCGTGTTGGTATGCCCATGGTATATATTAATACGATACTTTGTCGTGTTGGTATGCCCATGGTATATATTAATACGATACTTTGTCGTGTTGGTATGCCCATGGTATATATTAATACGATACTTTGTCGTTTCGGTATGCCCATGGTATATATTAATATGATACTTTGTCGTGTTGGTATGCCCATGGTATATATTAATTTGATACTTTGTCGTGTTGGTATGCCCATGGTATATATTAATACGATACTTTGTTGTTTCGGTATGCCCATGGTATATATTAATACGATACTTTGTCGTGTTGGTATGCCCATGGTATATATTAATACGATACTTTGTCGTTTCGGTATGCCCATGGTATATATTAATTTGATACTTTGTCGTTTCGGTATGCCCATGGTATATATTAATTTGATACTTAGTCGTTTCGGTATGCCCATGGTATATATTAATATGATACTTTGTCGTGTTGGTATGCCCATGGTATATATTAATACGATACTTTGTCGTTTCGGTATGGCCATGGTATATATTAATTTGATACTTTGTCGTTTCGGTATGCCCATGGTATATATTAATTTGATACTTTGTTGTGTTGGTATGCCCATGGTATATATTAATACGATACTTTGTCGTGTTGGTATGCCCATGGTACATATTAATACGATACTTTGTCGTGTTGGTATGCCCATGGTATATATTAATACGATACTTTGTCGTGTTGGTATGCCCATGGTATATATTAATACGGTACTTTTTCGTTTCGGTATGCCCATGGTATATATTAATATGATACTTTGTCGTTTCGGTATGCCCATGGTATATATTAATATGATACTTTGTCGTGTTGGTATGCCCATGGTATATATTAATACGATACTTTGTCGTGTTGGTATGCCCATGGTACATATTAATACGATACTTTGTCGTGTTGGTATGCCCATGGTATATATTAATACGATACTTTGTCGTGTTGGTATGCCCATGGTATATATTAATACGATACTTTGTCGTGTTGGTATGCCCATGGTATATATTAATACGATACTTTGTCGTGTTGGTATGCCCATGGTATATATTAATATGATACTTTGTCGTGTTGGTATGCCCATGGTATATATTAATACGATACTTTGTCGTTTCGGTATGCCCATGGTATATATTAATACGATACTTTGTCGTTTCGGTATGCCCATGGTATATATTAATTTGATACTTTGTCGTGTTGGTATGCCCATGGTATATATTAATACGATACTTTGTCGTTTCGGTATGCCCATGGTATATATTAATTTGATACTTTGTCGTGTTGGTATGCCCATGGTATATATTAATACGATACTTTGTCGTGTTGGTATGCCCATGGTATATATTAATACGATACTTTGTCGTTTCGGTATGCCCATGCTATATATTAATACGATACTTTGTCGTGTTGGTATGCCCATGGTATATATTAATATGATACTTTGTCGTGTTGGTATGCCCATGGTATATATTAATACGATACTTTGTCGTGTTGGTATGCCCATGGTATATATTAATACGATACTTTGTCGTGTTGGTATGCCCATGGTATATATTAATACGATACTTTGTCGTGTTGGTATGCCCATGGTATATATTAATACGATACTTTGTCGTGTTGGTATGCCCATGGTATATATTAATACGATACTTTGTTGTGTTGGTATGCCCATGGTATATATTAATACGATACTTTGTCGTGTTGGTATGCCCATGGTATATATTAATACGGTACTTTGTCGTGTTGGTATGCCCATGGTATATATTAATATGATACTTTGTCGTGTTGGTATGCCCATGGTATACATTAATACAGCACTTTGTTGTGTCAGTATGCCCATGGTATATATTAACACGATACTTTGTCATGTTGGTATGCCCATGGTATATATCAATACGGCACTTTTTTTTGTTTCAGTATGCCCATGGTATATATTAATAGGGTACTTTATTGTGTTAGTATGCCCATGGTATATATTAATATGGTACTTTATTGTGTTGGTATGCTCTTTTAACTCCTTTTTAATGGTATGCATGAGTTCCATGATGTCCTCCTTTTCGCTGTAGGATTAGGGTTGCCACCTGGTCGGTATTTTACCAGCAGGCCAATGTTAAGTCTATGGAGACAGTACCAAGGCCAGTATTTTTTTGAAGAAAAGGTGGCAACCCTATGTAGGATGGTATTGTTTTGGCGGGAAGGCTGGACCTCTATGATCTTAAGTAACAACTTGTGGGGGGTTTTTTGAGCCACCTGCGGGCTGGACGTTCCCCAAACGATGGCCAATCTTTTATTAGTGGTGGCTAAAGTAATTAGTGTGGGCTTGAGTAGTAGAGCATGCAGTAATGTTATTGGAAATGAAAGGTGCTATTTGGGGGAGTTTCAAAGTCATTGCAACTTTAAAAAGTAAGGTATTAGCTTATAACTGGAGGGTAAACCGTGACATTTGCTCGTGAAATAGACAGATACAGGTGGGTGAAACTATTACAACCAACTATCCCTGGAGGTTAAACCCCCATGTCTTTCGTCACAGATAAATTAGTCTAATGCAGATATACCAGACTTTCAAAACCAAACTGCAAGCCCAGTCCAGAATACAGAGCTGGCAGGAAGATCAGAAGATTAGATAAGAGAGACAAAGGCAGAGCTGGCTCAAATTAATGGCCATTAATGGGCAATGAACGTAGAAGCGAAACAACCTTACATGCAACTTACTTCCAAAAAATGTGCCCACCTATATATCAATGGGGCAGCGTGACAAGAAGCAGGATTGTCTGGCCACAGACAAGAGTGATGTGTCACTGCAGGGTGATGCTATATTATCAAACAATACCTCTGTGCTGGAATACTTAAATTATACGTATTCCTGTAATGGAAGCCAGGCCATCCGATCTGGTGGTCAGAGGACCTTTTTGAACCACTCAGCGGTAACATACCAGCTAGACAGGACCAGTATGACCAGTATGAACACACTTTAATCTGGTTCATAGACAGAATATAGAGCAGTTCTCCAAACAACAGTGACCAATCAGGGGCCTGAGAGGCGCAGGGGCAAAGTTCTATCACACAGTAAATCTCAAACAATAGAGAGCGTAACTGGAAACAGGTAATTCAATTAGACCAGACAGCAGGTAATATATCGAACTTTAATAAACAGAAAACACGAGGTACAGACAATTCCAAACCAGAGGGGGGAACAATGAATCCAATTAACAGAACCCAAACTGTCGCCTTAATTGTGTACAGAAGATGTGCCTGCCCTGCATGGGGCAAACAAGCAACCATGGGGGCAATTCACTAAAAGGTGAATTGCAGGTGAGCTGCGGTGAGCTGATCACTTCACTATATATTGTATGTTAGCTATACATTGTGCGGGGACAATCCTGGTGTGTTTGCTTAGTGGGGGGAAACTCCTCATGTTTGTCCCTGCACAATGCATAGTTACATTGCCATGTTCATCTCACCTCATCTAACCTGTAACTCACCTTTTAGTGAATATCATCTTCTGACTCATTTACTGTGACACATTGTAATCCTGCAGAGTCTGCTTTACCTTTAGAATGATACTATGTACAGTAGGGGGATATGGTTAGGTATAGCTGCCAACATAGCTGTCCTATGAGATCCCCACCCTGATTAATTAATTGGATTGTGTCTGTGTGTATATCCATCCTACATACTGCCGGGCTGCACTTTGCATGCTCTTTCTGCAGCATGTGGAACAAATATGTGTCCCTGGAAACGTGGATGATGTTGGCAACTATGGGTTAGGGACCATGGCATCATAGATTTCATATGATGACAGAGCACAGTTCTGTTATAGTTCCCTTTCGAGATCATTGCAGCCAGTTTCCTAAAGGATCCATATGCAGTGGTGGTGCTTGTGGTTAGATAAGCATCAAGCCAGATCAGTTCTCCGCACAGAGAATGTACTACCAGCTACAGAGGACAACGGTCCCACAGGAGAGGAAAAGTTTGAAGGGGGCAGTTCCAGCTACAGCGTTCCCCCCCAACAAAAAAATATGTTTAAATATCTATTGCATCTTGTAAAGTAAAGAGAATTAAACAGATCTGTCTCATCACTTCCTGCAAATAAACGGTGATAGAGATTGCGGGGTTGCGGTGATAGAGATAGGGTTGCTATAGCAACAGTCCTGCCTCTTTCTCTCCAAGCCCCTCCTTATCATATGATACGGAATTCAGAAGCCTCGGTGAAATTATATTCATTGTAAAACGACTGGAAAACATTCGATGATTATGTATATTTTTTTTAAGTAAAAAGAAATACATTTTAGATATGTTGAACACAGGTAAAAAAGAACTGTACAGTCTGCACTAAGCGGAGTGGAGATTTATAATCAAGACGTATGTCAGAATCTGCAGCAGACTGCACACAAACACAGACCTTTTGTTTGGCATGCATGTGAGGACTATGCTAGACGTATTACTCAGGTTCCTGTTTTGCTATAGACTGATGCCTTCATACATTGCTTTGTAGGAAACTGATTATATATTTTTTTCTTTTACAATAAATTATAAGGAAACAATGGTGGAGATGAAACTGGAGCTTGTTGGCTGCAATGCTGTTGCATATGTAAAACCTGTACAGACTAATCATGTTGTCGGTTAAACAGAGGAGTGCAGAAATGAATAAACGTTGTTCTTTTCTCAGTGGATACACGAGGGGGGGGGGGGGGGGGGGCAATAGACGAACCTGTTAGGTTTCTTTTAGCAGTAAAGCAGCCACTAGACAATGAGTGAAGCTAAAAATAGATTGTGTATCATGACATCACTAATTAGTAAGGCTAGCATTAGAGGGTCACATAGGTCATTCTACACACCTCTGGGATGTGATGGGAATTTCCCAATATGAACAAAGATATCCACCGGCTGCCCCCACTAGGCACCAGGGAAATTGGGTAAGTCTGGAGGGGAGGGGGGGGGGGAGGCACAATGGGCAAGTCTAGGGGGGATGGAGGGGGCAGAGGCACAATGGGCAAGTCTAAGAGGGAGGGGGCAGAGGCAGTATGGACAGGTCTGGGGGGGAGGGAGGGGGGCAGAGGCAGCATGGGCAAGTCTGGGGGGAGGGGGCAGAGGCAGCATGGGTAAGTCTAGGGGGAGCGAGGGGGGCAGAGGCAGCATGGGCAAATCTGGGGGGGAGGGAGGGGGCAGAGGCACAATGGGCAAGTCTAAGAGGGAGGGGGCAGAGGCAGTATGGACAGGTCTGGGGGGGAGGGAGGGGGGCAGAGGCAGCATGGGCAAGTCTGGGGGGAGGGGGCAGAGGCAGCATGGGTAAGTCTAAGGGGAGCGAGGGGGGCAGAGGCAGCATGGGCAAGTCTGGGGGGGAGGGAGGGGGCAGAGGTAGCATGGACAAGTCTTGGGGGAGGGGGCAGAGGAAGCATGGGCAAGTCTGGGGGGGGAGTGAGGGGGTGCAGAGGCAGCATGGTCAAGTCTGAGGGAGGGAGGGGTTAGGGGCAGAATTGGCTAAGTCTGGTGGACAGATGGCTGTGGGGGAGATGCATTGGCAATGTCTGGGGGACAGGTGGGCAAATAAAATAAAATAAAAACACATTTTTTTCTATCATAAATTTTATTAATGATGAAACAGCTATTTACATGTGAATATTTACTAGTTCATTTTTTTTCCTATAGGGTAGTCTTATATTCAGGCATTTAATTTTGTTCCTAAAGGAATATCCAAAGTTTGGATGGGTGTTCTTATAATCAGGGCCTTCTTACGGTACGGTACATTGTTCGGCATATGGATGCTCTGTGACTAGGACAGGATTAGTGGTCAATGCTATGGATTGCACATACAGTATGTATATTGATTATTATTATTTTTTACTTTTTTGGTAGGGGGGCGTTTTATTGTTGATAGGGTCGAGAGCCCAAATTGCTCCTAGCCCCCTCAGTGGGGGCAGACAGAGCTTTTAAAGTGAATGTCGACCTCCTCTCACTATACTCGACCTTGAGTGGAAAGACCCAGAGAAACAGCAGCAGTATTTTTTTTTACATAACCACCACTTTGATTTGTAGCATGAACCTGTGCTCTACACTGCAGGACGATGCTTTGGATGCTCAGCAGGGGATTTATCATTACGTAATGGCCTCAGTGTTTCGGTAAAGAGAAATAGGTGTAGTCCTTGTTTGTTTTTTTGTTTTTTGTTTTAAAAACCTGCAGTAACAACATGACCTTAAGGTCTTGATACAAAGTGCAATGGTTGTACGAAAACCAAATGGGCGTTCTGATGGCTCCTTTGTGTGTAGTAAGTCGAGCATTTGTGTTAAAGATAACAGAGATCACTATTGTGATAATGTAATTGTTTAAAAAGAATCTTTGCAACAGAGCTCATGACACTGCTAGCTGCTGAATCATTTGTGAGATGCTCCATATCTGTGGGATCTTTCGCTATCTCAGAACTCATCCTGTTTAAATTATTGTTCTGCTATGCCAGCAATTCGGGGTATGTCTAAAGGTTGCGCAAATAAAACTTTCGGTAACTTAGAAAAATAAAAAAGGGAACTCTCCAGCATCTTTGTGTCATTTTATTACACATTTTTTTTCTATAACGTTTGCAACTCGCTGATTTATTGGCACATAGAGCATGGCAGAGTTTAGTTCGGCCCATTCAGTCTGCATTTTTTTTGTCCAATTTATTAGCCTCCGGCCTTTTCTTATATCGAGGTATTAAACTCTACCACTTCTGATGGCAGGCTATTCCATACATCCACTACCCTCTCAGTAAAGTAATACTTCCTGATATTACTTATAAATCGTTGCCCCTCTAATTTAAGACTATGTCCTCTAGTTGTGGTAGTTTTTCTTCTTTTTTAAATATACTCTCCTCCTTTACTGTGTTGATTCCCTTTATGTATTTAAATGTTTCTATCAAATCCCCCCTGTTACGTCTTTCTTCCAAGCTATACATGTTGAAATCCTTTAAACTTTCCTGGTAAGTTTTATCTTGCAATCTGTAATCCCGATTCCTTTCATATGACTCTTGACTAGAGAATGTATTCAATTATTTGTGAGAACTGCAAGCAATTGAGAAGTGAATTTCAAAATTAAATGGCAGAGTTGGACAAATTCTCCCATTCATAGGAATGGAGAAGAGAAGTAAATGCTGGCACTCCAGAGAAAATATATATTGACACAAAAATAGGGGAGATCATAGATGTATGTAATTTATGTATATAGATGGCGCACAAGCCAATAGTTTCAAATAGTGGCGCTATCGGACGGGCCCACCCATGCAAAAAGCAGGACCCCAGCAAAGTTCAGGAGCTTGCGTCCACTGCGCCAATAAGGCACTTCAGGGTTGTGATGGCGCTCAGTGCGTTGCAACAGCCAATGTAAAAACAATCGTGCTTCACTCTATGCTGAATTAAATATGTGAGTGGAACCAGTCACTGTGAGTGAGGAACCAGTCACTCTGAGAGTGGAACCAGTGACTGAGAGAGTGGAACCAGTCACTCTGAGAGTGGAACCAGTGACTGAGAGAGTGGAACCAGTGACTGAGAGAGTGGAACCAGTCACTCTGAGAGTGGAACCAGCGACTGTGAGAGTGGAACCAGCGACTGTGAGAGTGGAACCAGTGACTGTGCGAGTGGAACCAGTGACTGAGAGAGTGGAACCAGTCACTCTGAGAGTGGAACCAGCGACTGTGAGAGTGGAACCAGCGACTGTGAGAGTGGAACCAGTGACTGTGCGAGTGGAACCAGTGACTGAGAGAGTGGAGCCAGTCACTCTGAGAGTGGAACCAGTGACTGAGAGAGTGGAGCCAGTGACTCTGAGAGTGGAACCAGTGACTGAGAGAGTGGAACCAGTGACTGAGAGTGAGAAACCAGTCACTCTGAGAGTAGAACCAGTGACTGAGAGAGTGGAGCCAGTCACTCTGAGAGTGGAACCAGTGACTGTGAGAGTGGAACCAGTGACTGTGAGAGTGGAACCAGTGACTCTGAGAGTGGAGAGTGGAACCAGTGACTGAGAGAGTGGAACCAGTCACTCTGAGAGTGGAACCAGTGACTGAGAGAGTGGAACCAGTGACTGAGAGAGTGGAACCAGTCACTCTGAGAGTGGAACCAGCGACTGTGAGAGTGGAACCAGCGACTGTGAGAGTGGAACCAGTGACTGTGCGAGTGGAACCAGTGACTGAGAGAGTGGTGCCAGTCACTCTGAGAGTGGAACCAGCGACTGTGAGAGTGGAACCAGTGACTGTGCGAGTGGAACCAGTGACTGAGAGAGTGGAGCCAGTCACTCTGAGAGTGGAACCAGTGACTGAGAGAGTGGAGCCAGTGACTCTGAGAGTGGAACCAGTGACTGAGAGAGTGGAACCAGTGACTGAGAGTGAGAAACCAGTCACTCTGAGAGTGGAACCAGTGACTGAGAGAGTGGAGCCAGTCACTCTGAGAGTGGAACCAGTGACTGTGAGAGTGGAACCAGTGACTGTGAGAGTGGAACCAGTGACTCTGAGAGTGGAGAGTGGAACCAGTGACTGAGAGAGTGGAACCAGTCACTCTGAGAGTGGAACCAGTGATTGTGAGAGTGGAACCAGTGACTGAGAGAGTGGAGCCAGTCACTCTGAGAATGGAACCAGTGACTGTGAGAGTGAAAACAAGTGACTGAGAGAGTGGAACCAGTCACCGTGAGAGTGGAACCAGTCACTGTGAGAGTGGAACCAGTGGCTGAGAGAGTGGAACAAGCACTGCCGCTGGAACATTTACATATTGAGCTACCTTAACGAGGCTGGCAGTCTTTGATGTGCATTGATCTAACATTGTATCTCACTAATTAAGCTATACGTTGTGGAGGAACAAGCCTGGTGAGTTTTTCCTGCTAGACACATCTTCCAGGTATGTTCCTGCACAATCAATTTATAGCTAATCTGGTGACTTGAAATCTTCATTTCCCCTGCAAAGAGCTTTTATTAAATAGCTCCCACTGACACAGATCTTATTTTCTTCTTGTTCTTTGACTCCCACTCGGGTTCTGTCAACCTATATAAGATCATGCTCTGCTTTGTATTGAAAGCCCTCTGTGACCCTCTCCTTACACCATCATCTTTATAGAGACTCAGTAACTATTACTTACACTGTAATCAGAATTTTCCTGTACCATTGGTTCCCAAAGCCGTCTTCACTCCCCTTCGGCTCACAGTCCAGGATTTATGTGTTGATCCTAGAGGCACATTACCACTTACAAAAGATGTAACTAGATTGCCTGTGTATTTAAAACAAACACATATATAAGACATATGCCACTGTTTGTTTTTCTATTTTTGAATTTATTGCATATAAAAGTTAAAATAAAAGTAGCATCCATTTTTGTGAATTTTTCCCATGATGCAACATTCTCCAAAATCTTTCTCACTTTACAACTGTGGCCAAAGCCTGTATGATGATGTCATAAGATACTTCCCTGCTCTCTTACTGGCTCCTGTGTATCATAGTAGACAGGACTAGGTGGCTGTGTACAGCTTTTTTTTTTGCATTGGTAATCACTGTTTTTCACAAATGTAATGGGGAGGAGGTGAAAGATGAACTTAATGAATTTTCGTCTTTTAAAAGAAATTGAAATCACTGGTTCCCAAACCAGTCCTCTCGGACCAACACAACAACAGGTGTTATACATATCCTTATTTAAATACAGAGAGATCAAAAGGTAAAAGAATCACAGGGGAAGGTAGTAGAGCCGTGTACCACAAATACAAGGATAATAAACTTATGCCTTGCCTTTGACACCAAATGTAAATGCCCCTGTTAAAGCCCATATGCTTATGATCACTGTGATTTTTTTTTTTGTCACAGCGAAATTATTCCCCAGAAGTGCTCAGCCTTCTTCTAGGAGGCGGCAGGGTGAGTAAGGATGTATATATACATTCACACGGTCCTCAAGGACCATTGTATTGCAGGTATATATATATATATATACTCAAAAAAAAAAAATTGGGCAGACTAGATGGACCGAATGGTTCTTATCTGCCGACACATTCTATGTTTCTATGTTTCTATGTTTCTATATATAGGTTAAAGAGGGACTAAACCCTCCCTGGGCATCCAACCTGTTGTGACACTGATCTGGTTCTCAGTTACCAGGCTGAGCTATTTGGTACCACACATACCTCCAGTAGAGGATCATCTCTTTGGAGAGACTTCAGCGAAGGGCTACTAAACTGGTTCATGGGTTGAAGGATAAAACTTACCAGGAAAGGGTAAAGCATCTTAACATGTATAGCTTGGAGGAAAGACGTAACAGGGGGGATGTGATAGAAACATTTAAATACATAAAGGGAATCAACACAGTAAAGGAAGAGAGTATATTTAAAAGAAGAAAAACTACCACAACTAGAGGACATAGTCTTAAATTAGAGGGGCAACGATTTAAAAGTAATATCAGGAAGTATTACTTTACTGAGAGGGTAGTGGATGTATGGAATAGCCTGCCAGCAGAAGTGGTAGAGGTAAACACAGTCTTTTGGATTTTTAGCATGCGTGGGATAGACACAAGGCTATCCTAGCTATAAGACCGGGAACGGGGGACTAATAAAAGTACTCAAAAAAAAAATTGGCCAGACTAGATGGACCGAATGGTTCTTATCTGCCGACCCATTCTATGTTTCTATCTCCTCTCAGTGATAGCTTTATGTCGTGTGATATACGGTTAGCAGAGCTGGGTGGGTTTGATTGTGTTTCTGTTTCCAAAGGTAAGATGGAAATGAAACCTTTGGCGAGAGACACAGCTTTATCATACTCGACTTACATCCTTTACACTTACATTGCCAGAGGCTGGAACCACCTCTGATGTGTGGAATCCCTGTATATTGAATTATGTTTGTTCACCAGCAGAATGGCACTGTGTCCTCTATGACATGTGTGTCCTGTTTACAAATTCTCAAAAAAGCCCCTTTGATTGATGGGGGTTTTAGTGCCTCCAGCACCTGCTGAACTAGATATGCTGAGGGGTGATTCTCTAAAGGGGACCGGAGGTATGGAACCACCCAGGTTAACCTAACTGATAATTATAGACTCAAAGTTTTTGTCTAGAAAATATCTAATTTCACCATGTCCATCTCAGTGCTGTTTTACAAGGTGTTCTGTTAATGCAGGTATTTACCCAGGCCCCACCATAAAAGAGCTACAGGGACATAAAGGTTTTTCAAGAAAGCGGTCCAACCATACCATAAAGGGACATTCCAACTTGTTTAACTTTGAAAGTAAATCCGACGTTTATCTAAATAGATACCCGCGGGTTTACTGTCTGCTGTGTCTCACATGAGAGACACAGCAGTTCCTGGTTGTCGCGTGGTGACAACCGTCAGCACACGCACAGCCAATCAGAGCGGGGCTCTCCCCACTATGACAGACCCTCGTTTTTTTTTGCATGGGATCAGCAGGGGGGACCTAGTTAAGGTTGCTGATCCCATGCAAAAACGAGGGTCTCTCTCTGCACTAGCAGAGAGAGACAGTCGCCGACCAGACTGCTGCCTGCTTCCTATGGAAAGCTGTCGGTCAGAGGATAAACTGGCGTGTACTATCAGAAGTACCTGGCGATTTATCCTCACACTAGGGACAATGGACATTTCACTTGTGCTTCTATATTAGAAGCACAAGTGAAAAAAAGTTTAGTGTCCCTTCAAAGCAGAACTCCCCAATGGAGGTAAACACACCCAATACAAATTAAGATAAAAACACCCAATACAAATAAAGATAATGTAATTACAAATCACTAGTCACTAATCTTTAAAAGAAACATGAATAGGGTAATCCCCTGGAGGTGACAGAATAAAAAAAAAAATCCAAACATAGCAAGATAATAGTGGGAGAAATACCCCCCCCCCCCCCAAAAAAAAAAAAATACTCTGCACCCAATAGTTTTCAAAATACCCATGTATCTCTGATGGAAAATGATGAAAAGAGATCGGAATTTTGTAAAAAGGTCTCGTATCGTGGAATGTGTGGAAACAAATAGAGAACCAACAAAACAGGCTCCGTGACAAAGACGGTATAATCTGATCTGAGATCTCAACATGGAATACCCCTATATATTATAGGCCGTTAAATATAGCACAAATGTCTTGAATTTTTACCCTGGTGATGACAAACGGGAAATGTGAACAGAAACAGCAAGACATTGACTAGTCCTCCTACCTACGTCGGTCGCATCCCTTTCTGCTCATGGACAGATTTTTAAATTTAACCGATATTAAAATAAAAACGCATTTATTTTAACTAGATATAAAAATAAGCCAGACAGTACTGCACTAAACCCATAGAAATTAATATTCGGGGGGCATGTTATCAAGTAAAAACATTTTTTAATTTCTTGCTGGCTAAAAAAAAAAGTGAAATAAACATGGATCAGCCCACGGGCAGCATTAGTAAGTGCTGCTCGCACTCCCCATGCTTATTGATGATGCAGGGTATCGGAAATCCTATACCTGCAGCTCCCAGTGAAGAAGATGCGGCTCTGATTCACGGGGTGGGGGCGGAGCTACACCTCTCACCTGGTGAGCCCCGCCTCCTCCCGGGATCCTTCAGTTTCAGTTCTGTTTAATCTCTTTACTAACAAAAAATATAAGAACGGGACCAAAATTATCATTTTGTCTCTCTCTCTCCCCCTCTCCTCTCCCTCTGCTACAGAACAATGCTGCACGTATGTTTTTTTACACTATCATTTTTTGAAGACCCATCTTAAATAATTATCTTTAGGATGGGTTTGGATCACCTGTGACCCAATTTTGGACTGCACCATGAATGCGCATTTGATGTTTGTTCAGCGTTTCACTGGCTTGGCTTGACTTTAAGTGCTTGAATAACAAGGGGACATGGGCTTTGCACAGATACAAAATAGACAGCTCAAGGCGTTGTCACTGACAAGTGACCTATGTAAAGTTATTTTACGAGAATTCCTGGTACCTGCATGATCAGCCCTCCTTCATATGATGAAATGGGATGAAGACGTCAAGGATTAGACCTATACCCCAGAAAAGAACTCATAAATTCCTTCGACTATGACCACTCTCTGTGTGTATAACACAAACACACCCTGGAAAAGATCATACGCAATTATGTTTAACTCTCAGCTTAAAAGGACTTTTCCAACGGGACATTTTGTGCACTGTAAATGTAGAGAATAAAAATATATATTTGTATATTGTATAAAGATTAACAGAAAAATGTGATTTATATGTGTCAGTCTCTTATATGGGGTCTCCTGTGTGTGACATCATCTCGTGGTCTTATTCCCCCCACTAAGCAAATTCACCAGGTTCGTCTTTGTATAGATACAAATGTTCATCTCACCTCTTCTTAACTCACTATTTCGTGAATATCCCATATAGAGATCATAAAAACACCTGACAGGCAAAAAAACAACAACTTTTATTTAATTTTATACACCCCCTTGCAGTCAGAGTGGTTTGGTCTGCTCTCTTCCTCTCTCTCTAGCTGACCTCCTCCACATTCACACTGGCTGCTGCCACTTCACATGCATAGAGTCCCCGTCTGGGCAGAGACAAAGCTTGCGTGCTGCCGACACAAAGTAACTTATTTCAAAAATGTATTGCAACTAGAGTTAGTTAATAATCCAGCTTTCACGACTACATTTCACATGACTCTCAGCCAGTCTGGCATTTTAAGCATCATTAGAAAGTGAATGCTCAACAACTGTGTGCAAAAGATTAGCTTTTATATCATTATAATGTTAAATGCACATTTTATGAGTCTCCACTATCCATTTGGTTGGCTAATATCATAAGAAAAGTAATAACAGCATCTATATTAGATACCACTGCTGCATAACTACAAATTTTCCTAGTTTGGATCCAAACATTTTTATCCCTTTTTAATACACTTATTTTTTTCTAATTTGGTGCTCAGGTTTGACTTAGAAATAAATCAATTTTCGAATCTTCCCCATTGAAAGTAATGGGCGGCAGAATGATCAAAGCTATTTTTGAGACTAAGTAAAATTCAGCACCTGAGTTTGACTTATTCTCAAATTAGCTTTGATAATTTTGTTGTTGTGGCCGCAGCAGCTCCCATGACATACAGTAAGCCCCTACTGGCTGAACACCATAGGAGTTGTAGACTGGGGTAGTTGTGGCTAATCTTTACCGCCCCAGCTATTGTAAACTTAAGTTTTCAAGTGGCGCAGGTACATTTTACCCTCACCACCCGTAAAATATCCTGCACACTTTGATGCCCCACAACAGCCCCACTCACAATTTGTGACTGCATTCCCACAATCTCGCTTTTCTTTGTCTGGACAATAAATATAGGCATGCTCAGAGGTCTGCATGTATGCAGTAGTGAAGTAACTTTGAGTAACACTCAAATTCCTACTGTTACACACACAAGCGCACACACAGCCACACAGTCTCTGTCACACAAACACAGTCACAAACAAGGATTCTCCCACACAGACATCGGTTTCTTACCTGGTGCTGGCTGCTGCAGCTTGCACTGAGCTCTGTATGAAGCGTGGACAATCAGGAGAAGTTACTGAGCTCAGGAGAGTTGAAAAGCCTTGCCTAATTGTCCGAGGCCTCCTTCACGAGCTTAATGCCCCTCCCTCAAATTAATATCTCATTAACTTTTCAAGTGTGTTCCTTTTTATCATCTAGCTTTTCTTTTACATTTTCCTTTTCCCTTTTATTACTAGCACATGGATGTTATGTTTTATTTTATAGACGTGTGTGAATGGTGATATATATTTATAAGATGTATGGATATCAATACACTATAATAGTGTACATCCGTGAACTGTTCTTCTATTCTCCTTTTATACAATAATGACATCTAGCTGGCTGAGAGCTAGAGAGCTGTAGTCCAAGATTATCTGGCTGGAGATCTGCTGCTCGGTCAAATAGCAATCTTTCCTTTTGCAAGGACTTATGGTGAATAACTTTTAAATGGTTTCCTATTCCACTGGCAAGTTCAATGATGTAGCGGTTTGCTTCATTAAAACCAATTTTTTTATGGTTTAATCCCTGTTTAAAACACGGTCTTACTGGTATGTTGTGTCATTTTCCTTGCTACATTTGTCATTTCGATATATGTTTTCTTAAGAACATATACGGCTGACAACACACCTTTGTTTAAATTGTCCTTCCTCCGGGGCACATCACTATGACAGGCTTACGGCGTTTACTGTATAAACAGGATTTTCCAGCCGCGCATTTGCCTTTACTCATGGTTACAAAAGCCTGTCCACTATCAAAGTAAAAATGATGTGACTGATTCGTGTTCAGTATATTGAGTCCATTTCTAATAAGGAAGATCAGCAACGCAGTCAATGTCAAGTTCTTCTAGGAGAGTAATTGTTTTCAGTGGACAAGGCCTTGTGTTAAATTTAAGACAGACGCAGTAAAGCGTAGAAGCACTTTATACACCGATTTTACTTGAGAATTGAAGGTCTAAATTAAACTTGTATGTTCTGCATCTCCCTAGCAAATCTGATCTTAACAGATACTCGCGGGTTTACTCTCGGCTGTGTCTCACAGTTGAGACACAGCCGGTCTGGAGGCCGGTGTGAGATGACTGTGTCAGTGTGCGCACAGCCAATCACAGTGGTTTCCTTCCCCTGCTTGTCTGACGGGGGGTCTGCATTTTCTGAGAATTTTTTCTCTGCAAATGCAGAAAGAGACCATTGTTTTTGCATAGGATCAGCATCAGTACCTATATAAGGTACGCTAGTAGAGAGAGAGAGACAGTCACAGACCAGCCTGGACTGCCTGCTTCCCTGAGAAGCATGGCGGTTGGCAGTCAGTGTGTAAACTGGCATGGACTTTTGATAGTATATGCCAGTTTATACTCGGACCAGCAGCTACCATGCTTCCCATGGAAGCAGGCAGCCCAGTGTGGTCGGTGACTGTCTCTCTCTCTCTGCATGCCAGTTCATCCTCAGACTATATTTCTGCACAGTGTTAAATCATATCATGCAGTTTTATGCTATGTATTTATGTCCTTCTTCATTACATATCCATCTGACTGTGGAAACTTGCAGTGGGAGTGCATATGCAAATAATGGTAACAGTGCTCACCTTTTTTGCTTCTATATACATTTATGTGATTATCGTGGGAAAAGCAAGTTCTTGGCTGGTGTGTGTAGATTGATGTTTAATAATGCCTCTGCTACCCTACTTATGTTTAAATGGATGGGGTTTCCCATGACCTTTATCCTCACCATAGCTTTGTTGTGTGTGCTATTCAAACTACAGTATGTATGTCTATCAGGCATACATAGTTTACAGGCGCTAGAAGTGAGCTTCTGACACTTGGGCAGGTAGCAGCCTGAACCAGTGCCTGATTTAGACCATGTCTGTCTGTCTCTTTCCTCTCCACCCTCATGCCTGTTTCTTTCCTGTCTTCCCTCAGGTAACTCTCTCCACTCTCTTCCCTTGTTTGTCTGTCTCCTCTCATCTTCCTCTCTCCTTTTCCTTCCCATGTCTGACTCTCTCATCTGCCTTCCCATGTCTGTATCTCTCCTATCCTCATGTAGGTCTCTCTGCCTTCCAATGATTGTCTCTTTCTTCTCCCCAATGTCTGTGCCTCTCCTCTTTCTTCCCACGTCTGTCGCTCTCCTCTCACTTTCCATGTCTATCACCTTCCACTCCCTTCCCATGTCAGCCTCTCTTCCTTCCCATGTCTGTTTCTTTCCTTTTTCAATTCTGTCTCTCTCCCCTGTCTGTCTCTCTCCTTTCTCTTCCCATGTATTTCTCTCTGCCCCTCCCCTTATATGTCTCTCCTCTCCCCATCCGCACATGTCTGTCTTTCTACCTCCTCAACCATGTCTGTTGTATCTGTTCCCTCCATTATATTTTCTTCTATTTTTACCTGAAGCAGTGTGGCGTGAATCACAGACGAGCCGTGAGCAGCATCAGCTCTGTGTGTTAAACACACTGAGACCTCAGTCAACTCTGAACGCGCTACTTGCGCATGGTCCCAGAATGCCACTGGTGCAGCTGCTGCCAGCAAGGCAATGGCTCTTCTCTAGGAGGGGACAGTTGCCCCATTGACACCCCCACCCGCCACGCGCCACTGCTTTTGAAACATTGCATATTGTCACATAACCCCACCCAGTGTTGACCATGCCAATGCAACATCCTGAGAAATAGGACCAGAAATTTGGTAACTGTGTTTTGGCTTCATGTCATTCAAACCCACGTATCAAGAACAACGGCTGCTCTTATACCCTATTTTTTTTTCTTTTAATCATTTAATTTTAATGGGGGCACAATTTGTTTTGGCGGGAGGTTTCTTCTACTTCACGCGCCAATAAGCAATGCCAGGTTGCGAAGAAACAACATTGCAGCCTGGAAGTGTGAATCTCTTCTGAATGATGGGTTGTAGGAGTATCGTTCAGAGACATTTTAAATCAGACAGAAGAATTATTCTAATATATGTTTAAATAAAGGATCATTACGAGGGTTTAGTACATCTTTAAAATAGAGGTACTAAATAGACAGAGGGGGCTATTCACTAAAAGGTAAGATGAGGTGAGATAAAAAAAATTATCTCACAATTGTATCTATACTTTGTGCAAAGACAATCCTGGTGGCATTGCTTAGCGTGGGGGAGCTCATCAGGATTGTCCATGCTCAATTCAAGTTAAACTGGTGAGATGAAATGTTTATCTGACCTCAACTCACTTCATCTCACCTCAACTCACTTCTTCTCACCTCAACTCACTTCCTCTCACCTCAACTCACTTGCAAGCCACCTTTTTAGTGAACAGGCCCCAGAGATGATCATCAACATTGTAATGGTAATAATACAACTCCTCAGAAAAAAGAAAAAAAAAAGGTTTTATTGCTGTTTCTTTGTAAATAACGTAAATACTTTGTTAAAACATCAAATGGAACTCTGATATTTCACACTACACAGTGCAGAGCTTAAGAGACGATCCTCTTATTTCAGACTTCAAATTGCACCTGCCCCCCATAAAACCTGTGGATGACAAGTTCAGATCCAGGTAGATAGAAGCACTTATCAACATATCTACTGTCCAATCCTAGATTTAAAAAATATATAGTTACCTGAAGGGTTCTTACTGTGGAATTTCCCAGATGGCAAATGTGCTGATAATTACATATATACAAGGACTGTCTATGGATTAAGAGCTTCAAATGTGGTAATGTCCCCTGTCAAGAATAATGTCAGATTAGTAGGATTGGCTCTTGGCCACACAAGGTGTATAAGAATTAAAACTAAACCTAAACCACTAAAATCAAGTAAAAACTAAAATTGTATCAATATGAAATAAAAGTTTAGTTCCAAGTTTAGTTTTAATTATTATATGGGTTTTTTTAGTGTCTAAGAGCGGATCCTTCTAATCTGGAAGTACAGGCAGATCCATAAAAAAAAATACTCAAGAGTAATATTCAGTTACTCAGGTACTCAGACTTTTAATAAAGGTGTACACAGAGAATACGTGTCAATGGACAAACACAATGCAGAGAACCATCCGAGAAAAAGTCACAGGACACATAGTTATGCAGAAGGAACTAACCTTGTTTTAAATAAAAAGTACAACTACTATGGGATTTTGACATGGTATGCTGGGGAAATATTACATAATTACATAGCCAACGAGATAGCAAACCATCAAACAAAATCAGTCTGCTTCAACTTCTTTTTTTTCCGTATTTGTTGATGTTGCTCCTAGAGATCAGCTGAAACAGGACACAAGGCATGTGTGACCGTCACTGTTAGTTAAATAGCCTTGGGCCAGCATGTCACTCGGTGGCTCAAGGAAGTCTTTCCTGTTATTCGTGTCCATGACTTCAAAATGACATAGTGGGGTTTACTGACAAAATTCCAAGCAAGACTGTAAACTAAGGTAATCTTGCACGGGGCAGTGTATGGCCTGCTGAATCCAACTTAGCATTGAACCTGACAGTGATAGTAATTGGTTGGTATCGATATATACTACTTCACTGGCAAGCCTGATCGAGCCAACCATAAAGTAGATGATTATACAAATGACAGCTGATAATATGTAATTATATATAAATTATATATATATAAAAAATGCAACCCATCTCCAGATGAAGGCAGAAGCCAATTACATAGTTTTTGATGTGGTTAAAAAAATCAAAAAGGATATAGCTTTAGTTTAACTATGTAGAGAACAATCAATCCAATCAGTTACCAGATTAGGCAGGTGTGGAAAAAATCCACCGATCCAACACATCTTCCCCACCCTCCCTAGCAGACAACATGATTGGCAATTATTTTTTCTTTACCCACAAGGTGATAACCATCCCTGATAGAAAGAATACCAAGGAATGCCCAAGGTGCATACAGTTTACAATAGAATAAAATCAGTAAAGTTTATGCACGATTAAGTTAAATCCCCAGGGATCAGGAGGGATCAGAGCCAGATGAGGGGTGGTTCTGGAGATAGAGTGGCTGGGAAGGGGGGGGGGGGGGAGAGCCCTGACCTAGGGGCAGTATGCTAACAGCAGGGTAGCAGTTTGGGGATCTCCTACAAACTCAAGCCAGTAGAACCACGTCTGGGTCTATCGTTCGGTTTGGTCTGCTGAGTGAGCGTTCAGTTGTTCCATCCCAGTTTACATTTTAACCATCGAGTTTGTGATGCATAATTACCCTATTTGCTTGAATATAAGATGAGGGTTTTTTCAGAGCAAATGTTCTGAAAAAGACCCCTTTTCTTATATTCGAGGTCGTCTTATAATCTGACCTCAAATTGAGGTAAGACTATAAGACAGGGATCCAGGTCCCCCGCAGAGTTACAGGGGTGGATGTCGGCATGAAGACAACCTCCATGCTGCCCGACACTTCCGTCTATTATGACAGACAGCTGTCCGTCATAAAAGATGGAAGTGTCGCGCAGCATGGAGGATGTCTGCCCCCACTAGCCACCAGAGAGACAATGTTGAAGGGAGGAGGAATAAACAGACAACATTGGGGGGAGGGAGGGGGGAGACAGACAGACAGACAACATTGGGGGAGACAGACAGACCACATTGGAGGAGGCAGGGAGGGGGGAGACAGACAGACAGACAACATTGGGGGGAGACAGACAGACCACATTGGAGGAGGCAGGGAGGGGGGCGACAGACAGACAACATTGGGGGAGGCAGGGAGGGGGGCGACAGACAGACAATGTTGGGGAGAGGGGGAGAAAGAGACAGACAACATTGGGGGGAAGCAGGGAGACAGAGGCAGACAATGTTGGGGAGACAGACACCGTTGGGGGGGAGGGAGGGACAGCATTGGCACATAAAGGTAAATAAAAACAAGAAATGCATTTTTTTTATATTATAATTTTTTATTAAATATTAAAAAGCAATTTACATGTGAATATAGACAAGTTAAACTTTTTTCCTATGGGGTAGTCTTATATTCAGGCTTTTAGTTTTTTCCCTAAAGGAATATTCAAAGTTTGGGGGGGGGGGGTCGTCTTATAATCAGGGTGGTCTTATATTCGAGCAAATACGGTATATGTTGCAAGCCAATATTGCTTAATAACAGAACCAAAGGCAGCGAAAGATATCAGCATCAGCCATGTTCAATTGTAGGCATTTATCATGGGGTAAAGTGTTATCTAGGTACGATTTTTAGGAATGTTTCATTATATGATCTAGATATCAATTTCTTGGAGGCTACATGGGTTACTTTAATCATTTGTTCTATTTCTAATTCTGTGATTTGGTAATATTGTGAACTAAGAACATTGAACATGAGCGAATGTTAGGGAAGTTTATCCAAGGGATTACGAAATCAACAAATACGAATCACTGGTAAAGTTGACGCAGACTGATCTTGTTTTTTATGTAACTATGTGACATTTCCCCAGCGTACAATGGCAAAAGCTTATAGTAGATTTTATTTTAAACAAGGTTAGTTCCTTCTGCATAACTATGTGTCCTGTGACTTCCTTTGGATAGTTCTGTTCATTGTGTTTGTACAAAGACATGTATCACCTAAACATTGCTTGCACGGTGAATGTGGAGAATAATACAATAACTGAAAATTATTTTTATTAGTGGACATAATAAAACTTAGAGAGGAAATAAAAGTAAATACATTTGAGAAAATTAAAAAGAAAACAACATTTGTAAAGCAAAAATGGGATCATGGTTACAAAAGGACAGGAACAATCCTTACAAAAAAAATTACAATTACATTATTTTTGCTCGCTTGCACCATTACAGAGGAAAGCTCTCCATTAGCATATCAGGCTGGTCCCATCCATAAGGGCAGTCCAGATCCAAATAGCTTGGCAGGTCTCCTCTGCAAGAGGAACACATCCACCACAGATGTACGTCTCAACCTTCATTGACCTCCTCAGTGTGGTACGGCTGGTATCCCTCTAGGTGTAGTGAGCGGGGACACATCTGGGTCTCCCGAGTAGGTTACATTTTATAGGGTTGGCTATTTGAGCTTTTGTCCATTCTCGCCGGGAGGGATCCCAGATTTCAGTTAAAGAACATATGTCACCTGACTTGCTGACTGTTTCTGATTGGCTGACTGACTTCAATCCCAGCGTTATCATTCGCTGGTTTTGGGAGGTTAACGATGCTAGAGGCGTTAGAATTTTTACGAGCTGAATTACCTTCCAGGAGAAGATTGTAGATATCACATAGTTAAGTAAAAGTGTGGTTTAATAAAACTGCAGTACTTGGCAGTGAGCCCATTTGGCCCTGGCATTCTGTTATTGTCAATGAGTATTAATTATATTTGTGACTTCCTCGTGTACAGTTTTAGGTGCAAGTAAGATGTTCAAGTCTATTTGGGTTACTTTAGGTATATGGGTATATCAAAAAAAATCTTCAGATTCTTCTTTGTAAATGTATTTCACTATACTATGAAAATGAGTAAGTTATATCCTCCGGGCTTGTGACTGTATGTTTAATATACTCTTAATTTTAAGTACCTTTTGATTTTTTTATTCATTTTTTCTAATATGTTCCCTGGTTCGATTGCCCCACCTAAAGAATGCAATTTTTTTCATAATTATATGACATCTGGTGCTTTTCAGTAGCCCTCATGTCATACAATGTCTTAGAAACATAGAAACATAGAATGTGTCGGCAGATAAGAACCATTCGGCCCATCTAGTCTGCCCAATTTTCTATATACTTTTATTAGTCCCCAGTTCCCGGTCTTATAGCTAGGATAGCCTTGTGCCTTTCCCACGCATGCTTAAACTCCTTCACTGTGTTTACATTTACCACTTCGGCTGGAAGGCTATTCCATGCATCCACTACCCTCTCAGTAAAGTAATACTTCCTGATATTACTTTTAAATCGTTGCCTCTCTAATTTAAGACTATGTCCTCTAGTTGTGGTAGTTTTTCTTCTTTTAAATATACTCTCTTCCTTTACTGTGTTGATTCCCTTTATGTATTTAAATGTTTCTATCATATCCCCCCTGTTACATCTTTCCTCCAAGCTATACATGTTAAGATGCTTTAACCTTTCCTGGTAAGTTTTATCCTTCGACCCATGAACCAGGTTAGTAGCCCTTCTCTGAACTCTCTCCAAAGTATCAATATCCTTCTGGAGATACGGTCTCCAGTACTGCGTACAATACTCCAAGTGAGGTCTCACCAGTACTCTGTACAGTGGCATGAGCACTTCTCTCAGAGCCGTCTTTAATATTGATTGGACCCTAGGCAAGCATTTGCTTGGGCCCCCTGGACCTTGCCCCCCTCCCCGGCATGCAATCAAACCCTCCATCGCAATCTTCCCCCACCAAAATATATACACAAAAATAAGCACGCAGACAATTGGACTTTTATTGCAGTGAGTAGTTTTATTGCAGTGTATAAACTGTGTATAATAAGTGTATAATTGCAGTGTATAAACTGTAAATATGGATCAAAATGTGTATACATGGCTGCAATATGTATACCTTCGATGCAACACTGCAATACAACTACACATTGCTTAAGTTACAAAAGTATACACAGATATTGGAGAGCACTTACATATGTTAATTTATATTTGTAAATATCTATACACATAGAGTAGCCACAGCACTTGTCATACACCTATATTGCACCCACAGCACTTGGCTTGCACTCATATTGCACCCACACAATTTGGCTTGCCACAGTGTCAATTTGCCCCACAGATTATACCACAGTGTCAATTTTTCCCACATAAAGGTGCCTGAGCCTCAGAGATATCACCCTGGCTACCGCTCTGGTTGTCATTAAAGTATTGTTTTATTCTGTATTGTTTTCCGGTCACCGTAGAAACTACATTTGCATTTATATTAGTATAACTGCAAATTTTTCATCTTTTGGCTCTGCATTTGTACCTTCCTCTGTGTGTTGTGAATAATTTTATATATATTTTTTTTGTCATAAAACAAAGAATAAACCTGCGCAAAGATGAGGACCCCAAACCCCCCAAACGCGACTGCTTTCAAATAAATGAAAAACACTTTCAAAAACTGTAATTGGAGAGAAATTGCAGCTCACTGGAGGGGTGAGATAAGCTCAACTACTGTAAAAAAAATAAATAAAGTATATAGCGCAGATGGTACTGAAATTTGGTTATGGAATGAGAGAATTGATACTTACAAATAAGGCTCCAATACAATGGGGTGCTACACAAGAAGGCCCAGACAGGTGACAGATAGACGAGTTTTCTTTAAGAAATAAAGTGCTACTTTAATGCAAGAATAATGCAATATCTGCTTCCATTCAGGACCAGCTGGAGCTTCATAGAACTGTAGAAATGGTCTACATACGAATTTTCCCTTGGATGTTTATAGGATCTCCGGAGATGAATCCAGGAGCTGTAGCTGTTTCATTTTCGGTTTCTGGAGCGCCCAGTGGATTGTGTGGACCACATTTAGTGCTATCTGAACAAAACCCCTCCTATATTGGATCCGGGCTGGCAAGGGAGGCAGAGGGGCAATTGCCCTCCAGGTTGCTCTCTAATCCGACTCAATGGAGCGGTTCTACACCACTTCACATATTAATGCCCAAGTGCTATGCACTTTTAATCTTTCCATCCACTTACCCAATTTCCATCCAATTTTCTGTCCTGTTTCTATCTCTGATAAAATTTCGCTATAGGCCATTAAATTGTTTTTGCTCCCCCCTGAGGGCAGACGTTGCCAGCCCTCCCCTGATTGTATCCATTGTAAGTTTGTTTTTGTGATTGTTTAATACTTTTCTGATGTTACAGAATTATTTACTATATTTTTTAAAGACTATAGGTGGTTTGTCTTTTATTTATTAATAAATCTTTTTTGAAAATGTTTTATCATCCTTATCTAAAGACTGTCATGTCTAAAATTTGAGAGTAGCTTGAGGAGGTCAACTTTCATTTTGAGACTAAGTCAAATCCGGTAACCAAACAAATCTTCCCCATTGAATCTTTCCCATCTCTCTTAATCCATTTCCTTTTGTTGCCCCATTTCAGTGTCCCCCTTTGTGTGCCAATTACCTCCATGTATGATGATGGTGACAAAGCACTCAGATGCCAAGTGCCACCTCAGAGACTCCCGAGTGCCACAGGTGGCACCTGTGACATAAATTCGCCACCACTAGCCTATAACATTGCAACAAATAAAGAACACAAAGATCTATTTATAAATAAAGCTGTTTTGCGTGATGGCGTGAACTGACGTACACGCTCGCACTCAGGGGCGTGTTTGGGGAGAAATGTCAGAGAACGAGAATAACGGCATCTTGTTCCTTGGCACCTTGATCTTGATCCTTACCTGATTTCTAATTCTGACTTTTCAGCTCTTCAGATGTTCTCCCCATGCTTCAGAACTGGTAGCATTTCATCTGGTTCCCTACAACTTGCCCATGTAGAGAATGCCCAAAGCTTGCAGAACAATCATCTAATGTCAGTCCCCTTCTTTCAGAAGATTTACTGTATCGCTTCATGATCATTACAATGTACATTTATAAAAAATGATATAAACCGCATTATTTTCACTCTCCACAAGGGGAGAGACGGACTCCTGGATCTGGTATAAATCCATAGTACACCAAAACAAATGGCAGGTACCGCCCCACTACAACATGTGAATGTCGGAAAACCTGAAAGATGCCCATACCCCAATGTGTTATGAACCTCTATCCATGTTGATCCCAGGGCAATAAACAAGCATAAATTAAATGGGGGAGGAGAACAAACTCTAGACAATAAAGAAGCATACACTTTTAATCACAGCATATTCAAATTAACTCATACGTCCAGAAAAAAAATCTGTGAAAATAATAATGAATAGATGAATGTAAACAATAAAATAGTCACAAAATGGAATCAAAAAAATAATCCTAGAATAAAAAAATTATAAAATGAATATAAAATTAGAAAATAATACATGAAAACAGAATAAAACCAAATAAATGAAATATGAAATAGAAAAAGTAAATATAATTAAAAATAAGAGATAACATGAACAATAATGGATAATCTAGTAAGAGATTACATGTATATTTTGTACGAGACTCGTATCAGAGCAAATATTTTGTGTGAGACCAGCATCGAGGCAGAAATACTAAGTCGGGCTATTGTAGTGTCAGAAACTTCTTTCACCACCTTAAATAAACTCCACCTTAAATAAGGAATAACAAGATATCAAAGGAAATGTGCTTATACACTTGCCACAGGCATCCAGATGTTAAAGTGCCCCAATCTTATGGACCACATGGTTATTCCAGACAACAAGTGCCAAAATATCCAAATCGGTGGTAAGGCCCCCTTTTACAGGGGTTTTAAATTTAGATATCCATTCTATCTCCTTATTAGAAAGGGCTTGCACACTGCCATCCCTCTCCAGTGTGTCAATCCCCACCATCAGAAATAACACCAGAGAGAACCATTGGTCGCTCTTACAGTGTTATGGAATACGGTGCATCCTACTTGTATTCCACCAATGTGTTCTAGAGCTCTTATTCTTAATGTACGCGTCAGGCTTCCAATATAATGGGCTCTGCACATGCATTCTAATAGATCATTTACATTAGTGGCACTACAGTGCAGACACCTGATCTCGTAAGTAATTCCTGTTTTGGCAGGAAGATACTACCCTCCTTAACGCTGGCTACAATGGATGAGCTAATGGGAAGCATAGATTTAAGGAGCTGGAAAAGGAAGGGTATAGAAGAGATTGGTGACCTTCTTGAAGAGGCAGTTATTAAGACATTCGAGTCACTACACAAGGAATTTGATATATCTTATGTAGAGTATTTCAGATATTTGAGAATTAAGAGCCTACTGCGAGACATATTGATCAAAGATAATGATTCAAAACCGTTGACATTATTAAAAGAATTAGTACGCATAAAGGGAAACAGACACATAGTAGCTAAAGCCCTAAAAATCATTAGAAATGTGTGTATCCCAACTGCAAATGGAAAATGGGAAAAAGACCTAGGTATACAAATCCCAATTCAACACTGGAACAAAGCACTTGGCCTTATGTACAAATCAATACACTGTTTGAACCTAAATGAAACTCGGTACAAGGTTGCAAATAGGTGGTACTTGGTCCCCACTACCCTTAGGAAGATGTACAATGACCACACCACAATATGTTGGCGATGCGGGAGAGACAGGGGAAATATGAAACGGTGGGACTGCTCGCGGATTGGTAAGACATGGAGAGCAGTCTCCGATAAGCTGATTGCCCTTTTTGGGACGGATTGGGAGTTGAGTCCAGAAAGGGCAATCCTACACATAAATTTGGCAGAGACAAATAGAGAGGGGATAAGAATGTTAATACAGTAGTCAAAAATCAAATTGCTAAGGAATGAAGGACCACAGAAATAATCACATGGCAGACAATAAAAAATCAAATGGTACAACAGTGCAAAATGGAAAGAGGCATATCTCTCCAAAGCATAAGGCCTAACCCAAAGATAGAATACTGGGAAAAATGGGAAGAACATTTTAGGGAAGATTCAGTCTGAAGCGATGCAATCTAGATGATAATCTAGAGGGAACAAAAGGAGAAAGGAATAATTGGTAGAATAAGAAAAGAAAGAAGAGAAAGAAAAGTAAAATAAAACATAAACAACCCCCTGGGTGGTGGCAGGAGTCGGGAGCCAGGAACAGAGTCATTGTCCATGTTTTTTTGTTTTTTGTGTGTGTGTGTTTTGTTTTGGCTGTCTATCTGTTCGTCCTGGGTGGGCGTGTGTGTGTGTTATTGTATTTTTATTTTTCTTCCTTTCTACATATTTGCGATGATTTCTCATCGCAAGTTGGGTAGTACTGGATTTGTTTTTTTATCCCACCCCACCCTTTCCCATTCACATAGGAGGGAGAGGTGGAGAGGAAGGACGGATGCCCCAGCTCCTCCTGAACAATATGGGGAAACACCTGCTAAAGTGGTACATGACTGAAGCTAAGCTGGGGAACAAATTTTTAAAAATAATTATATAAATAATGCTGAAAATTTCTTGTTTTTTGATATAATAATGTATGGTCATTTATAATAATAAAGTAAAGTTTAATTAAAAAAAAAAAATCCTGTTTTGGCGCATGTCAAATTTAAAGTTCTATTTGGCGAATGTTTACAAGATTGATATAGTTTACTTCTGCCACATATGATAGATGGTTATTACTGTTCATGTTGCGAAACACACTTGGGGTTGATATCTATTTAAGGGTATCTGAATTCCATAGACTTTTCCTTTGACATCCCAATCCATAGTGACATTTTTTTCCAGAGAACAGAGCACTGAATAAGATGTATTACTCCACATTTTGTTCACAGACTTTTTCTTTCTTTACTTTCACATCTTATAATGTTTATTTTTTTCCCTTATTGTCTCTCTTTTTAAGATTAAAACTTTGCTCATGATTTTCTCACTTTTAACTATCCCCTTTTCTCCTCCCCTTTGGTTCTCTCTCCCTCTTCTTCTTCTGTCTCTTTATTTCCTCTTATATCGCTTGATAATTAATTACAGAGTCTGTTCATGGCCATTTAACATTCATGGTTCATTTCATATGATTGGTATTACCTACCGATGAAGGATTTTTTGTGTGTTCCTGGGAATAAATAATATATAGATTTATATAATATTAATTAAATTAAAGGTGGGTTGGTACTTAAACGCCTATAAATGGATTCATAGAGGCAAATTAGTCACATTCTGTGTAGTGTTGAGCGAACCCGAACCGCACTGTTCGGGTTCGTACCGAACATTACGGTTTTTGGACCATGGACCCGAACACGGACATCTCACTGTGTGTTCGGGTTGGAGTTCGGGGTTCGGCGATTACATTGTATGTAATGCTATTGGCTTTCTATAAACCGAAATAGAGTCCCCATTCATAAGAAATTCTTATGAATGGGGACTCTATTTCGGTTTATAAAAAGCCAATAGCATTACATGTATTCCATAAGCCAAAAGTCAATAAACCGAACGACATTCGGTTTATAGACTTTCGGCTTATAGAATAGCAATAGCATTACATGTATTCTATAAACCGAAAGTCTATAAACCGAATGTCTTTCGGTATATAGACTTTCGGTTTATGGAATACATGTAATACTATTGGCTTTCTATAAACCGAAATAGAGTCCCCATTCATAAGAATAGGTTTATATTTATAAGAATAAATTGACCTTTTCGTATGAATGGGGACACTCACCCACATTTTACTTCATTTTGCAGCCCTCTAGCCCTTTCCAGGACTTTTTTATAGGCATTTTAGTGGCCAAAAGTTTGTGTTCCTATTGACTTCAATGGGGTTCGGGTTCGGGTCAAGTTCGAGCACAAACCCAGACTTTTTTCTGAAGTTCGTCCGAACCCGCCGAACTCAAACATACAGGTGTCCGCTCAACTCTAATTCTGTGTATTATGGTTCATATGTATGGATTTGCGTTTACCTGCAGTTAAAGAACATAATATCTAGATGAAACCGATTGTTTTATTTTCCTTCTTCTTTTCTCCTCTTTTTCCCCTTCTTGATATTGACTGATTCTCGGTCAGGAACTATACAAAAACAAGAAATGCATTTTTTCGAAATAATTTTTTTTTATCTGATAACTATAGCAAATAGAAAGCTCTATGTCCTTTTATACGTGTCCTGTCTATTAACAGTATATTTTCTAATTGTAAATTAAATACAAAATGCCATTTCCCTATTCTGAACCCCCCAAAAATAATTGTGCAGTGCCATGAATCTGGCATAATAATGATTGTACGTGCAGTGAGACTTTTCTTTTTGGGTATTTACTAATTTAGGAATGGTCAAACCTAAAATATGCTGACTATGTGGGTGGAGCTTTGGGGCAGTGGGATTTTTTTTTTCAAATATTGGCAGCTATGGAATTAGCAGGAACATTCCATTTGTCTCCAGGGTGACTGAACTATTTTTAGAACATTGCCCCACAGCTCACCTTTATACACAAGCCCCATTCACTATACCTGACTTCCAAATATCCCACGCCTGTCTCACTGACCTTAAATTGCCCCCCCAGGGCTGCTCTCTACCATGAGTCAATGGGTTGGGGGTGCACCACTTTTCACATCTAAATGTGTGTATAGCACTTTTAATTGCTCTAATGTATGTCTGTAAATCTGAGCAGCATACCTGTTTTTCCTGTGTATTTATCTCTCTCTGTAAATAATGGGTGGGCTGGTAAAATTCCACTACAGGCCACTACGTTGTATTTGCCCCTTTTGCCACAAGCTTCTAGCCCTTCCCTACTTACCTTCCCCTCTATCTCTCCCGGGACCTGACTTTTTCTCTGTCCCCTGATCTCATGTATAAAACCCCCCTGCACTGCGAAGTGTCGAGAGAGGTTTCTAAAGGCACAGTAGACTGCCTGGAGGAGAACGTGAAGCATGCCCAGTGGGGACTTTCTAGCGGCAGCGCTAGTAATACCCAGACCCCCGAGGATGCTACAGTGAGTGGCACTATGGAGTCTGGCAGGTGTTCTGGCAAGACTTGTGGGTGCAGTGTGGATGCTCTGGGGAGACCTGAAAGTGCAATCTGGGTGCTCTGACTGAGTGGAAAAAAAAACTTGTAAAAAAAGCTAAATTAAATTACATAGGGAGTCATGTATATAAACTTCTGCACTGCAAAGTGATGAGAGAGATTTAAAAGGGCACAATTTAAAAATTGACATTAGTTTATTAACTGAGACACAGATTAAAATCAGAAGTGTAAATAAAATAGCAACGACATAGCTACCAAAAAAAAGTGGGTGTTAATGTGGGTTATTGTTGATGACCCGGATATCTGCAGTGGATCGGAAAGACTGCGACTGTCTGTGTGTTAACAATAAAGTTATGGAAGGAGTTAAAGCTGTATGTGCCTAATTCTGTCTCCGTACTGTTATTTTCTCTATTTCCTGCCCTTTTTAAAAATGATTATTGCATGTTACTAAAGTTTTTTGTATAACTCGTGTTTTACATTTTTGACCATTGTCCTTGTCAATGTTTTTGTACATTTTTTTTGAATAAAAAGAAAGAAAAACTTAAAAAGGATTATTATAAAAAAAAAAATAATAATCACCATTTGTTACATATAATGGCAAGTGCGCCTTTCTATAGATCCCGACGCTTTGCAGTGCAGGAGAGCGACCTCCACTAATTAGGCACATTTTTATTGGCCACTTTCTGTGCCCCACGTTTTTACATGAGAGAATAAAATAATATTGAAAATGATCTATACATTGTGTTAATAATGCAAGCAATAACAACTGTTGCCAAGTCTACAAGTATTCCTAAATCCTTCTCATTAGCAGTGTTTCCAAGAGAGACACAATTTAAAGTATATGCTGCATTGTTACTATATTCCCATAATGCATAACTTGTTGTCTATAGTTAACCTCATGACCACTTGTCCCGCCTACTCCCCCATATTGACTACATTTTCCTTCAAGGAAGAATCATCAATGTTAGAATGTAGTACCTTACATAATTTTGTGTCATCAGCAAACACAGAGACATGGCTCTAAACACAACTTGGGAGATCATTCATAAACAAATTAAAAAGAAGAGGTCCCAGTATGGACCCATGAGGTACTCTACTTAATCCCTAGATCCAGTTTGAGAATTTTCCATTTACAACGACTCTCTGCATTCTATCTTTAAGCCATTTTTCAATCCAAATACATACATTGGCCCCAAGCCTATTTCGGTCAATATGTAGAGTAATCTTGTGTGTGGGACTATATCAAATGCTTTAGCAAAGTCTAAATAGATCACATCTACCACCACACCTAGATCTATATTTTTACTGATTTCTTCTTAGCATGCTTTTAAGCTGGTTTGACAAGACCTGTCTTTCACAAAACCATGGTGAATTATGTTTTTTGCAACTAAGCTGGAAGACCTAGGCCAATAAATCTCAGTGACTTAACTATAGATTGTACAGGGACCTAACCTTGTGAGTTTCTCCTGCTAGAAGAACAGTATTTGCCCTGCATAATGCATTGTTAAAAAAAAGTGGCTTACTGAGCTCTTTTAGCAAGAGCACTTGACCAGGTTTGTCCCTTCATAATGCATACCTGAGTGACTCAGATGAACCATTCAGCTCACCTCAACTCACCTTTTTAGTGAATACACCCCACCAGAGCTAGCCTTACAATGAATCCAAATGAATCCAGGCAGCACTTCAAGGGAGTGGCAAATTGCTCCCCTCGCCAAATACCAACCCTTTTTTTGTGAGGAGTGCACACTGGAGAGCCGAGTGTCATGTGCAGTATTCCAGACAAAAAGAGCCACCCCTCCCCTGCCATGAGAGATAAAACATATGCATGTATCTATATGAGTGTCTGTGACTGTATGTGTGTGTTTGTGTCCATAAGTCTGTTTGACTGTGTGAGTGTCTGTGACTGTGTGAGTTTCTGTGACTGTGTATGTGAGTGTGTGTGACTATGCGTGTGTGTGTGTGGCTGTGTGCATCTGTGACTGCCTCTGTGCATCTGTGACTTTGAGTCTCTTCCAAAATGTGTGAGTTGTGCATGACATAATATGTCTGTGACTGTGCGTCTGTAACAGTGTGTGACTGTTTGTCTGTGACTGCATCTATGTGATTGAGTGTGTGTGCTCCTACATGACTGTGTGTGTGTGTGTGTGTGGGGGGGGGGGGGGGCTGGATTTGAGTCTTGGATCCGCGCAGCACAATGTCTTGGGTTAGCCCTACACTGCACCCAAATGCCTTTCCAGAACTTTGTCACTCTTTCCTTGAAGTAAAATTAAACCACAAATTCAGCATCACTTTTGATTAATTACTTTCACATATCATAATTCTGACACATACCCCAGGATTTTAGTGCCTTAAAGACACACACACATATACATGTAATTTACATAACGGGCATGGCCAATTTTTTAAATAAATTATGCTACATTCTGTTTAATAAGGATAAATATGGCTTCAATAGAAAGCCATACAATCCCTTAAAAACATTATGTAGTTTGTAATTAGGAGACTAAATGAGAACCAGCGAAATTAGGGTTAAACAGACCAATTTAACCAAAAAAATCCCAATAAAACGCTTGTCCTTGTGGGGTTAATATTACCATCAGGCCGCCCTTTTGTAAAGGTTATAAAAAAGGTAAATGTCGCCTCTTTCTCCTGGAGAACTGTGGGACAAACCAAACCACAGGTATTTTATTTGCATAGCTCAAAATAACCCACCTATTATTAAGCTCTGAGTACAATGAACTCTCTTTAAAAGTTGTACTGCAGTTTGATAGCAGTTTAGTAATACTGGTTTGCTGTTTACATGAATATTATTGACAGCTTTGTGTACAGCCTGGAGCTTGGGAAATAATACAGCAGGATTAAAAAAATAAAAGAAATGTGTTTGCACGGCAATCGATGTAGAGGTTTTTCACATGCAAAGTGGATAATACAGCAGAATACATAAAGCCATTGTAAAGAAGCTGTATAAAGATGATCTCTACTGGACTGCCAGAGTACAGAGTTTCTGCTCCCTTCAGAGGGCAATTGGTGGGGTTTTGGGACAATGTGTAGGGGGTTGCAACTTCCTATTCTTGCCTTGGAGACCACATACTTAATATAATTATATGGTTGAGGGCCTTGATATTTGGGTGCCCAGTAGAGCTGATGCCCACTGGTTTAAAGGATCTAGGGGAGAGGTGGGATTACCCTTGGGTGGTGGGATTTACCTGGGAAAGGGAACCCTCCATCTCAGTATTTGAGTGGAAGCCAGTAGTGTCCATCCCTCCTTCTCTATGTGAAATTATTATTATTACCTTGATTTCTCTTCTGGGTTTTTATTTTTACAGGTAACAAGTACAGAAAGGAAGTTCTCATGGTGGAGAGGTTAAGAACAGATGGTTGGTAGCCTTACTCAGGCAAGATGTGGTGGTTCGGAACTTGGCGGATGCTCCTTACCTAAACTGGTTCTGGGATTGCGATGTGCCCACCAATGGTGTGATGAGGTACAACAGTGACTCCCTGGGAGCAAACGCTTGGGTTTTGATTATGGTGGGTCTTGATTTTTAGCTGCTGTTGGGTTAAATTATATTATTGGCCTTATGTTAAAACATTGACGGTTTTCAAATAAAAATGTATCTGCAGCCTTTTCCACCCAAACCATGGTTTTGTGTGTTTAATTTACAGGGTTATTAGGGCACATATCCTGATAAGTCAAGGCTACCTCTGTCAAGATATAGCTCTCATCTACCTTCTACACTCTGCTTGGTTCCTTCGTATTTCTCTCTCCTAGCTGATTATCCCCTTATCTATTTAAATAGTCTACCTCTTATCTCCATTAGCTGATCATTTTCTCCTCTCCTGCAAACTTTTTTATCCATCTCTCTCAATCTTTTTTCACCACTCTCTCCCCAACCACTCATCTTTTATTCTCTGCTTTCTGCACAGTACTGTGAAGGATCACCTGGCTTATGGACATGTTGCCCTGTATCCTTCACAGTACTGTGCAGAAAGCAGAGAATAAAAGAAGAGTGGTTGGGGAGAGAGTGGTGAAAAAAGATTGAGAGAGATAGATAAAATAGTTTAAAGAGAGTTTACCCCCCCCCCCCCCCAAAAAAAAAAAAAAATTCATATAAAAGGCTACCTATAATGTTACCTTCTATCCTGAGCTAATGTGCTGGAACAAATAACCTATAAATCTTAAGGTAAGGGCTCCTTCTACTACAGTGCAAACATCTCACGTCTGTCTCACTGTCTGCCTGCTACCTCCTACTACAGCAGTGCTTCCCAAACTAGTCCCCACACCCCCTAACAGTACAGGAATTACAGATTACGCATAAAAAAAAATCCAAAATGGGTAATAGACATGTGCATTCGTTTTCGGACGAATGCATTTTCGTCCGAAAATAGCATTTTCGTCCATTAGTCCGAAAAACGAAGAACGAAATTGCTAAGCTAACGAAAGCCGAATGAACGAATGGTTAATAAAGGAAAATCATTCGTTCATTCGTCCATTCGTAGTACTATTGCATTCTATAAGCCGAAATAGAGTCGGTTTATAGAATACAATAGCATTTCACTACACGAAGACAAAGTCTCCATTCATAAATTTATGAATGGACACTCTGTCTCCGTGCAGTGAAATGCCGACAGCCTATAAACCGAAAGTTCGGTTTATAGGCTGTCGGCTAATGTAATACATGTAATCCTATTGCTATTCTATAAACCGAACGTTCGGTTTATAGGCTGTCGGCATTTTACTACACGGAGACAAAGTCTCCATTCATAATTTTATGACCCCTTTACTACAGTGTCATATTTCCTAGTTGTTTACATTAGCGTTTGCATGTGTACCATTGAAAAATTATATAAACCAGGGAGAAATGGCCTTTCATATATGTAAAATATTTTTTTTTTCTTTCTCTTTGATTCGTGAAAGAAACCATTCGGTGAATCTGGACACAGATTTAGCATTAATAACATATATCCGAAAGTCAGGGCATTTTTCAATCCCTTTTTCTTTGACCAACGCCCTCTTGGAGAGCACCTTCGGCCGACTGCCTTTTTGGACAGATGTTGGACTGAAGCTGATTGCCGAGGCGATAACTGTACTGCTGCTCAACCGAGAAGTACTACATGTCAGTGTCAGGGCTTCCAATCTTTAGTGTTAGGGAAAAACTCCCCTGGAGAGGGAAATTGTCAGCAGTGAATAACTAGTCAATGTGCTGCATGCAAACATCTTGTGTACACAGACAGGACGACAGTATATTAGCGGCAACATCGGAGTCAATCTTTTCCCACTAAAAACATGGCAGTTTACACAATTCTGCACACTGCATTGACGTATGTTTGGAAATGAAAAAAACTCTCTTTTTAGGTTTGAAAGGCAAACAAAACGGACCCAAACCACGTATAATTCTCACTAAAACAAACAGGCGTTGCTCAAAGGAATCTTTAACGTGTTCACTTTCATCTAACTGTGCGTTGCAGAGGATGTGATGACATCTCAGGTATTTTATTATCTTTGAGCAGCCTCAAATAGTTTAAAGTACACCTGTCATGGAAAAATGACACTGACACCAATTTACAGGGAATACTTTTTATTTTTTATTTTTTTTAATTCTCTATGTCACTGTTGTCCATATATGGAGTGTTGTGTACCATGAAGACATTTGAGCGGGGGCTGGACTTTATTAATTTAATCTTCAGACATTTTCTGATTTTGGATAACTTTTCTTTGGTCCACTTATACATTTCCTTTATGAGCTGGTCGCAATATGTGCCAGGTTAAGAGGGACACCTCTTACCTGTAATGCTGCCCCTCAGCATTACAGGTAAAAACATAACAAAGATGGGCACTGGAAATAATGCACAGGTTGGGTTGGATGCCTATGCATCAAATCTGGCAAACGTTTTGGTAGCTGATTCTTCAGGTCGCTATCTTTCAGTCTGTATATTGGCTACGAAATTGGTATGTTTTGGGACACTATACAATAAGGTAAGCAAAGCATGCAAGAATAGAGGATGTAATAAATGATAGGGATCTACACAAACAAATGAGGAGCACCCTGCACTGATGGACCTAAGGTCTCAAGGTTACTATTTGGAAGACAAAGGTCAACACATTTAAATAACATTTTTGGAATTTGCTTGAAGAGGTGGTTCTACCAAACACTTTAAATGCCTTTAACCCCTTCGTGACGTTAGGACGTACTATGCCGTCCTGACTTTAAGTGCCTTAAAGTCGTTAGGACGGCATAGTACGTCCTGTAATAAACAGCTCATCGCGGCTCCCCGCGATGAGCTGTTTTCGGATCCCGCTGCAGGCACTTGCAACAGGATCCTACCTGTCATCTGAGGCCACTTTGAGTGGCCTCAGTCTGACAGGGGAAATGTAGCCGGTGCTCAAAGCGAGCACCGGCTACATTTCTCCAAATCCCGCCGTGCCCGAACTTCCGCATTTTTTTTGCAGGGACCCTGATCGGGTCTCTGCGAGAGTGTTCCTGGGTACCGATCCCCCTTGTGATCGGTGGCCAGGAACCAATTGTGACGTTTTGGTGCTTGCGTCGTTTGGGACGCAAGCACCATGCGTCATAAAGGGGTTAAGAGCGACCTGGATACTTTTTTTTTAATGAACCGGAGCATAGAGGGCTATGCATGTTAGTGTAGGCAGTAATATTTATTAAGCGCGTGGTGGTCCAAGGAGAAATCTGATTGCCAGTTGGAATCAAGAAGGATTTTTTCTTTCTGCCACTGAAAGCAGGATTCGAAATTGCTGACGTAAAGGTTTTTTTTTTGCCTTCTTTTGGATCAACAGCGGTAACATGGGATAGGAAAATGGTTGAACTTGATGGACGCAAGCAAGTCTTTTTTCAACCATGTAACTATTATGTAACTATGAATCTATTTACCTCTTGGGGGGGCCAGGAGACAGACTGCTCAAGGGAATAGCATTTTCTCCATGCTACCTATATATTTATTATCATTTTATTTACTATCAAAATAGGCCAGTTTTTCCAGTACAACTCTTTTGGCCGGAGTGGTGCAACTTGGCTCTCAGTTCAGCACAGCTCGCTGCGTGTGGAGTGGACTTCGATGCACTCAATGTTTAACAAAAGAATACAGTATGTAGGAAAAGAAGAGAACAAACTGTTAAATAACATGAGTTGGACACAACAGAACAAAGGAACAGGTGGGCCAGTAGTCCAATAGAAAGCACATAGGAATTTATCAAAAATGTTCTAGCACAATGAGTTGTTTCACCGCACCCTATAGATTAATGGGAAAGAAAAAATGACAGGTGTTTGTTACGCATTCATGTATGTTTATATATGTAAACACAAATTACTTGGGAAGCTGCCCGCATACTATTGTTAAGATGAGATGGAATAAACATTTTGAACACTTCTATAGCTGCATTTTCCTTTTACTGTGCCCTTTCGTTTGACCCTGGTCAACAATCTTTTTTTGACTTCCAGTTTCTTCTAACCTCATCAGCTGAAGATTAAGGTCCTTGGGCTGAGGTAGGGATGATAGGAGATAAGGGAAGTGTTCACTGGATCTGGGCCACAGTTTGGAACCAACACAATATGAATTGCTAAGAGAACTAATCAAGAGATAGAAGGGAAACCATGGAGTATGATGGCGGATAAAGAGCAGGGGGGGAAAGATTGAAGTCTATTGTGCTAGACCTGAAAAAGGATGGTGGGGCATAGAGCAGAGTGGAGAACTATGGAAGAAGGGGCATATAGTAGTGGGCAGCTATGGGGAAGAGGAGAGACATTGTAGGAAGGTATAGTAAAGGGGAGATCTGTGGAAAAAAAACAGCAGAACACAGAAATTTGAGTGAAATTTTAAAGATATTTTAATAAGGCGCACATGGTGCACAGCAAGGGTAATAACATTTAAGGTTCGATTTTCAGCTCAAATGGTGGATCCAATGTCTGGACGTATTTCGATCAAATTGGAAAAACACGTATTTAGAGGTTCCCAGGTACCTCTGCTGTGCCTCCGAAGACGTCTGCAATTTGGAAATCATAGTCGATACCACACTGATATCTGCCAACACCGCAATCTGCCCAAATTCACCGAAACTAAGTGGTAGCATCTGTGCTCCCCATAGGCTTCTGTGGGGAGGACTTTGGCTCATTTTGTGGCCCTTTCGAAAAGGTCCTTGGCTATTACAGATACAGCAGAATTTCTCCTACAGAAGTAAATAGGAGGACTTTGACTATAGCCAAAATAGCCGAAGTCCTCCCAGTATGGCCAAAGTGCAATAAAATAAAAATCTTTAAAAAAAAAATAAAAAAACATAAAATAATAAAAAATCTTTTTTATTAACATTTAAAAATGCTTTTGTTAATATAAATATACTGCTATATTATAATTCTCAATGAATATTTTTTGTTTACTTTATTTCCTCTACACTTTTCTATTCAGTTCTTGAATTTGGCTAACGAATCCGTTTCGGGACAGATCGGTATATATTGGGTGGACCCTTAAAGCTACACATTCTCTTAGCGAAATTACCATTATACGTACTATTTACTAATATTCCTGTCGGAAGTTGGTCGACTACAGCCTGGAATGTACAGACTTGTAATTCTTTCACCCATAGTGGGAAAGCAATGTGAAGAACACCTAGAGGAAACTGTTTTAGGCAGCACTATGATAAGTAAGAGTCAACATGGTTTATGGTATATAGTGCATGTCAAACTAATGTACTAAGTCACATGAACCTATGTCATGCAGTGCATGTGATCGCTCTCTGTGGTTTTGCAAAACTCTGATATCATTTCATTTCACATAGAAACATTCCGGTATAATGTGTCACTGTCAGATAAGAACCATTCAGTCCATCTAGTCTGCCCAATGTTCTAAATACTTTTATTAGTCCCCAGTTCCCTATCTTATATCTAGGATAGCCTTGTGCCTATCCCACGCATGCTTAAAATCCTTCACCGTGTTTACCTCTTCCACTTCTGCTGGAATTCTATTCCATGCATCCACTACCCTCTCAGTAAAGTAATACTTTCTGATATTACTTTTAATTCTTTGCCCATCTAATTTTAGACTATGTCCTCTAGTTGTGGTTGTTTTTCTTCTTTAAAATATACTCTCCTCCTTTACTGTGTTGATTCTCTTTATGTATTTAAATGTTTCTATCATATCCCCCCTGTTACGTCTTTCCTCCAAGCTATACATGTTAAGATGCTTTAACCTTTCCTGGTAAGTTTTATCCTTCAACCCATGAACCAGTTTAGTAGCCCTTCTCTGAACTCTCTCCAAAGTATCAATATCCTCCTGAAGATATGGTCTCCAGTACTGTGTACAATACTCCAAGTGAGGTCTCAGCAATGCTCTGTACAATGGCATGAGCACTTCCCTCTTCCTACTGCTAATACCTCTCCCTACACAACCAATAAGCTACTGCATATGTTAAGATTCATGGGATTAGTAGAGAGTAGTTATAATTTGGTAGGGAATTGGTTTAAAGAGAGAGTTGCATAACTTAAGGCTCTATCCCCTTTTTCCAAATCTTTTTCATCGGTTTATTAATGACAATGGCAGTAAATAATAACTAAAAAGTTATCCTTTTGTGCTCGAAAAACAAATATGTTAATGCTAAACTAAGTGGCTAAGTAGCTAGATCAGTGTGTCTCAAACCTGTGCTCAGGGGCCCCCAATGGTCCAGGATTTAGGATATATATATATATATATATGTAACACGTGGTATGGTTTCCTAACGCTTTGGGAACCAAACAAGGTGATATACATATTATTACTTAAACACCACTCGGCTATCCCTAAATCCTGGAACGTTTGCTGGTCCTTGAGGACAGGTTTGAGAAGCATTGCTCTAGAAAACCGAGGTTTACTAGTTGATAACCAAGTTGTTACAATGGATTAAAAAGAATATAAACTCCCGGGATGAGAATATAATGTTACTACTTTAGAAAGAAAAAAAAGGAAAAAAAAAAAGAAGAAAAAGAACAAAAAGATTGGCCATGGAGAGGGTCCTATGAGAGGTGGGTGATGTACTTTATTACTAAGCGTGAATCGCTAATATCTTTAAAACTGCTTTTTTCAATCGATCAAAAACTACACAGTCCTACCATATATGCCTTATAGTACCCACTTCTTTCCCACATCGCCAGCACTGGTTAGATGTTGTTACCTAGAATTTGCAAAGCCTTACTGGGACCATATACCATTTATACCTGCCATTTTTTTTTCTTGAGGTGCACAACAAGTTCTGCTCTGCAGAATGTATGATACCTATAGTTTCAGAGTGAAATCAGTTAATTAATCAAGGCGGTTCTAATGGGATCCACACCTTGATTCATTAACTGGTTCCCTCTAACTCACTTTGCATTCTACAAGCTGCAGGGGAACAGGTACATTTTATGTATTCAAGAGAAATACTGGCAGATCTGGAAGTCCTAGTTGTACAACTGGTTGTAAAACCTGCAGAACCATACTCTACACTATGTGCAATATGTGTATGCAGTCATTGCAACTACAGGTATTATATAGTCTAATTTGTTACAAAGCACGAAGCACTTTCAAGTGTTAAAGAATTTAGAATGCAGACATTCAAATTTTAATAAATACCTACATTCTAATTGTTTAACCTCTTAGTGACTTTTTGGCCATGTTTTACCATTGGTGACATTGTTTTAACATTTTTCGGTGTTTTTTTGTGTTTAACTGTCATTTTCTTCATATCATATAAATTACTGTAAAAACAAATATACAATATGATAAACAGAGAACTTTAACCTGGAAAAACATGAACAAAAATTAAAACTGTAAAAAAATACCCCATCTAAATAGTTTCTAATATTTGTCCTGAGTTTAGAAATATGTAATTTTTACATTTGTTTCTGTGTTTTCATTTCCTTTTGACCCCCACCCTAATCATTAACCTAACCTGAACCTTAGCTCTAACCCTACCTCTAACACTAATTCAAACACTAATTTTAGCTAACAGGGTATAGGCAAACGCTACTGGCTAGAGTTGAACTTGATCGAGAATTTGTTGGCGATATGCGAGTTGGAGCAAGCTGCCACAGGAGAGCGGAGACAGGCTACAGAGTGCGGCCATCCTCGCGATGGTGAGGACGCCACACTAGAGGTGACACTAACAATCCTACCTCCAAAAAGCTGCAAGTAAAGATAGATGTCCTGCCTATCTCTCCATGCCGCTTCTCACACTGAATTTAAAGAACCCAGTGAAATTATTTTCAAAGTAAAACTACAGGAGAACTGGAAATTGTTTGCTATTTGACTAACAAAGTAAGCTACGTGGAACTGACCCTCTAAATAAACGGAGCATTTCCGATATGAGGATTAGTGGTACCTACAGCTATCATGGCTTTCCCAATTGTGTGTGTTTTCTAAAAAAAAAATTCCTCTATTTGTCATTATAGACAGGGTCTATAGATATGCCTTTACATCAATCTCTTTACATTCAACTTTCATTGAAGAGGATTGTAGATTTCATATTAAGCATAGATGTCTGTCACCTAAATTTGATTTACATCAATCAGTTTTTAAAACATTTCTAACTGATTAAAGACATTAACGTAATTTGCTCTGTATAGCTCTATCAGGGGGCGGACATGTTGTTTAGAATCTTTGCTCTGTATAGCTCTATCAGGTGGCGGAAATGTTGTTTAGAATCTTGGGTCAGTTCTTACCCAGATTTCTGAACAACATGTCTGACTGCTGATAGCACTATACATGGCAAATACCGTATTTGCTCGAATATAAGACAAGGTTGTTTTCAGAGCAAATGCTCTGAAAAAGACCCCTCATCTTATTTTCAAAGTCGTCTTATAATCTGACCTCAAATCGAGGTCAGACTGTAAGACAGTGATCCAGGTCCCCCGCAGAGCTGCAGGGGACCTGGATCCACCTCTAAAGCAGCCGGGATCCTTCCGGCTTCATCATAAAAATCCCGCCGGAAGTGCCGGGCAGCAGCGGAGGATGTCTGCGCGTATCGTGCAGACATCCTCCGGCTGCCTCCTCTAGCCACCAGGGATATTTGGCAGCCGGGGGATGTCTGCACGATAGTGCAGACATCCTCCATGCTGCCTGACACTGCCATCTATTATGATGGACTGGCTGTCCGTCATAATGGACGGAAGTGTCGGGCAGCATGGAGGATGTCTGCATGTATCGTGCAGACATCCCCCGGCTGCCCCCACTATCCACCAGGGAGCAAGAAACAAGGTGAGGGGGGCAGAGAGAGACAAGGGGGGAAGAGAAAGACAAGAGGAGGGAGGGGGAAGAGACAGACAAAGGGAGGGGGGAGAGAAAGACAAGGGGGAGGGAGAGACAACATGGGAGGGAGAGAGAGATAACACTGGGGGAGAGAGAGAGACAACGCAGGGGGGGGGGGGAGAGAGAGGCAGCATTGGCACATAAAAGGAAAAAAAAACAAGAAATGCATTTGTTTAATATCATCATTTTTATTAAATATTAAAAAGCAATTTACATGTGAATATATGCAAGTTAAACTGTTTTTCCTATAGGGTAGTCTTATATTCATTCTTTTAGTTTTTTTCCTAAAGGAATATCCAAAGTTTGGGGGGTCGTCTTATAATCAGGGTCGTCTTATATTTGAGAAAATACGGTACAAATAAATAAGGTATATTATTTTGTATTCTTTTATTAAATTATCATATACAGCAAAGTTTACTCTTGGCCAGTCTGGAGCCACACAACAAATCCAAGCAGGTGCTTGCCTCACTACTCTGATCAGGTGTGAGGGGTTCTTTCTCTGATAGGGCAGAGAGGGACCCTTGTTTTTGTATGGGATCAGCAGAGGGGACCTAGTTAAGGGCAGAGACGACGACCAGACCGGGCTGGGTACTTCCCAGGAAAGCATGGCAGCTGCCAGTCAGAGGATGAACTGGCGTGTACTGTCAAAAGTACCTACCAGTGTATCCTCAGACTAGGGACAACTTAGAAACATAGAAACATAGAAACATAGAATGTGTCAGCAGATAAGAACCATTCGGTCCATCTAGTCTGCCCAATGTTTTTTTGAGTACTTTTATTAGTCCCCCGTTCCCGGTCTTATAGCTAGGATAGCCTTGTGTCTATCCCACGCATGCTTAAAATCCTTGACTGTGTTTACCTCTACCACTTCAGCTGGAAGGCGATTCCATACATCCACTACCCTCTCAGTAAAGTAATACTTCCTGATATTACTTTTAAATCGTTTAAATCGAAACTTACTTTTCACCTGTGCTTTGTTAGAAGCACAAATGAAGAATAAAGTTATGTTTGCCTTTAAAGCATTTCCCTTTAAAACATCTAAACTTGACACCATTTTTCAATTAATAATAATTGAATAACTTAAATTCCGACCCCCCCCAACATTAGTCCTTTTACGTCATCTCTTTTTCATTTGATGCACCCTGCATACATACAACATGTTTCGATCCTTATCAGGATAATTAGACAATAAGGTGAAATGCAATCGTCAGAAGCTAAAACTGCCCCTGTCCCTTTGTGTCCAGGAAACCTATTGAAACAAACGTCTAAAAACAAGGTAAAACAGGTTTGTCTCTGTGACAGAATTGGAGCCTCACCCAATTACAGGCAAGCAAGCTTCAAAAGAGGACAGCACAGTTACTTGAAAAAAAAATCAGCTGCTGGAATAATCAGAGAGAGGAGCATATCCATCCAGCCATGGGAGTCCACAACTATTTATTGATATTTATCTTGTATTTTACATGTAAGTTTATATTATTATTATTATTTTTTATTTTTGTATATTCCTACAGTCGTTGAGCTCAAAGTTGTGTTTTATTATTTATAGTTAGTATTGGTAGAGGGATTTTTAAGGCTATGTAGAGATAGATTTATGGAATTGTTTAAATTTGATATATTTGAGATGACTGCATTATTATGATTGGCTTGAGAAATTAAGTGGTGTTTTTTGGGGGTTTTTTTTCCGGCTGTTGTAATGTATCTTTCCACTGAATTTTACAACTGTGTAGATAATATTTAGTGAAATCCAAGCCACAATAAAGTATATACATCAAATAAAAATAAAAAAATAAAAAATACAAATAAAGGGAACACAAAAAAGACAAAGACTAAAACAACTTACAAGAAATGCTGAGACCTGGTAGGTGAATATACCCAGATGAAATAGCCCCCCAACGTTTCTAAATGCCTTCTACAGAAGGGGCTAGCTGGTCTCAGGTTTTCTTGTAAGTTTATTTAGTCTTTGTCTTTTTTTGTTCCCTTTGTTTGTATATTGTGCATTTTTTTCTTTTTATTTGATGTATATACTTTATTATGGCTTGGATTTGGCCTGAATTGTGATGGTGTTGGACTCATCTTATGTGTATACATTTTATATTTTAATTGATGTATTAAAAGTTATTTTGAATTTTTGCTAAATCTGGTAAACTACTTTCTTGTGTATACTGATTTATTTTTGGGTAGTTTGGGACTGCCTTTTTTGCATGCACCCTACTATAATGTTTATTGACTAGTTTATTTATATGTGTTGCTTCTTTGCTTTATTTCCAGTTGTCCTACCTCATTTTGTCTTTTAGATAATATTTAGTACCATGTTAGCTGTGGAAATAACATGAAACAAGCAGAGTTAAAACAATACCATTTATATTTACTGAGAGTTTGATTGGAAGCTTCCAAGGGCAATGCTTGAGGACTGGTCTTGAAAGCTGCAATCAAAATTTGAACAGAACAGAGGACGTTACGAAAGCAGGACAGGTTGATTAGTGTTTAGTAGGAACAATTTGTATTTTAATGCCAATAATCAATACTTCAAAAATGGATTATTACCAAATGTGTCCATCAAGATATCACAGCCTATTCAGTGCCAGACCTGTGATGACAATATTAATAAAACATAGATTGTGATTATATAGACTTTATTTTTAATTTGGAGCAGCGACTTTCTTAAACTATTTCCTTTATTTTGTATTTTATTTCTGCTGATTATTACTGGTTTAAGGGAGATACAAAAAATATTCCATTTTCTACTTTTGTGTAGGAAAAAAAATTATATATATTTTTTGTTATTTTTTAACTAGTACAATTTATATTTGGATTATATATATTTTTTTCTTCCCAAATATAATTATTAGTTAATAAATATAAAAAAAAAAAAAAAAAAATATATATATATTTATATATATATTTTTAGAAAATGGATTTCATCGAATATAGCAGTGAATTATTGTATTTAGGCTACTAACAATGTTTGGTTTATTGATCATATATAAGCCAGATAATACAGCTATTATAGCTTTACTTGTCACGCTGTGTATACAATGTCATAGCTTATCAGTTCATGTTTTATGATGCTTGTCTTTGCCAATGTTCATTATTTGTTGACACAGTTTGATGAAAGGCGATTTCCCATAAAAATTCTAACAACTGAAATCTTTTTTTTTTTAGAGTTTATTATGGTAATACTTGTATGAAAGAGTTAAAGTGTATTATTTGTGTTATCAAGCGGGAGAGTGGAAAATAAACAAAGATTAGCAGTTCTTTTTATCTTGGCGAGAAGTGATTCTAATAGAGTGCAGCTTTGCTAGTATTTGCATATTAGCTTAAAGGGACAGTATCACCTAATCATTATTTTCACTGTGAATGCTGAGAATACAAAATGATTGAAAATGGTCTATACATTGTGTTAGTTAATCTGGAAGCCTAAATTAGCAGAAATAAAGACATGTTTGATCTGTATCTGGGGAATCTGGAGAGTTGATATGCAAATAAACTCGTTTTGGACACTAATATTTATTCTTAACCCCTTAGTGACAAGACATTTTCATCTTGACTTTCCCTTGGTGACAATGGCTGTTTTGACATTTCTAGGGTGTTTGTGTTTAGCTGTAATTTTTTTCTTTCTCACATACAGTACCCACACAAATTATATGTTGTTTTTATCGTCATAAGAAGGGCTTTCATTAGATACCATTATGTTCATCATATCTTATAATTTACTACAAACAAAATCATAAAATATGATGAAAAATTTAAAAAAACACACTTTTTCTAACTTTGACCTAAAATATAATTTACACAAATAAAATCATTAAAAAAGACCCAGTCTAAATAGTTTCTAAATGTTCTCCCGAGTTCAAAAATATGCATGTTTCCATATTTTTCGGTATTTTTTTGCGAGTTATGGAGCAAAAACCAAAAATAGTGTTTTTTGTTTTTTTCCTATATTGATCTTTTGACCCCAACCTGAACCCAAAATTTAACCCTAACACTAAATTTAAACCCAACTCTAATCCTTATTATATCCCTTAATATTTTTTAACTTTAATTTAATTTTAACCCTATCCCTTATGCTAAAAAATATTTAATTTTAACCCTATAGGCTAATATAGCTAAATAACCTGTTTTTAATTAATTAAATATTTATTTTAAATATTTCCCATTGCAATGCTACTAAACTACCACTAGGGGTAGTCAAGTAGCATATTCAGAGCGACGGAAGTGAAGTTACTTTCACTTCCGAAGCTCAGACCGGCAGAGGACTTAGCCATATTGACGGAGCAGCATGCTCCGTCAATATGGCTCCCCACGATCGCTCCGTGGGGCGATCGTGGGGGTCCCGAAATAGAAATTTCGGTGCTGGCTATTGCCTCAATGTCGAGGCAATAGACCAGCACTGTTAAAGCGGTTTTCACGATCGTTGATCGCGAAAACCGCTTCATTCAATGCAGGACGTGCCAGGCACGTCCTTTGTCGTTAAGGGAGTTTCTCCCAGGACGTGCCTGGCACGTCCTTTGTCGTCAAGGGGTTAAAGGACAACTAAAGGTTTTTTTGCACTTGTGCTTCTAAAATTGAAGTTCAAGTGAAACTCTTAGTGCTCCTAATATCAGGATAAATTGGCCTGCACCACTGACATTACATGCTAGTTTATCATCTCACGGGAGCTGCCATGTTTCCCTGGAAAGCAGGCAGCAGCCTTCTGTCGGCGACTGTCTCTCTCTGCTAGTGCACTTTATATAAAACTCCCGACACTTTGCAGTGCGTTTGTTTTGTTTTTACATAACCCCCCATTGCATCAGCCTTGTATACTTTCTCAATTAAACAGCTTTCATAACTTAGAATAACCAATTAAATACCACGTCTTCAAAAAAAAAAGATCTTACAGAATATTCTAGAGTTTTCTTTGAACGGATTGGGCATCCCACATTTTGGGGAAAACATTTAAAGGGACAGTATCTCCTGAACGTTGGTTCTACTGTGCATGTAGAGCATAAAACATGATTGAAAATGACCTATACATAGTGTGAGCAAAACTGCAAGAAAATGTCTAAATTAGGAGAAAAATGTGGTTTAAATGTGTCTGTGCGGCACGGTATGCAAATGGGAAATGTGTAATTTGCATACCGTGCCACAGGTGATGTCATAAGCAGGAGACTCCACAGGCACATGTGGTGTCTGTGGAGTTAGGTTTTCTAATACAATGTATAGATCATTTTTAATAATTTGTTGTGTTCTACATGAACAGTAAAAACAATGTTCAGGGGTTACAGTTCCTTTAAAGGGACTTTGGGATCTATTCACTAAAACGTTTGAGAACTGCAAAAAGAAAATCGGACATCAATAGCCGGGAAGGGAAAATTCTCCGACCCGCCTTTAATTCCAGTTCACCTAGAAATGCCTTATTTTCGCAGAGTTCACTTGTAAGTGAATATACTGTATGATCATGTATACATATTAACCCCTTCGCGACCTTATGACGAGTTAACTCGTCATGCAGTCTAGCCGGCGGTGCGCTCCGTGGGCACCGCCAGCCAGTCTGCAACGGGTCAAGGACTAAGCCTCGCACCCGAGGCAAAGCTCCTGGACCCGATCGGTGGATTTCCGGGCATGTGATCGCGGTGATCACCGTGATAACATGCAAACTAGATGGCAAAGTCAATGTGTTCACACACTGACTTTGCCTCTAATTCACTCCCTGTGCTTCACATTGTTATAGTGAAACACAGAGAGTGTAATAAAAATAAATATATGAAGAACATTGCCTGAAGAAAAAAAAACCTATATGTAACTTGATCAGTTTCCTTCCTCTTTATGGCCCTCATTTTGTTTGTTTTTTTAACAAAAATTTTTTTTTTTTTTTGCAATTTTAAAGTTTTTTTTAATAAATAAATGTCATTGTAATTTGTTTATTTATTTCAATTTAACCCCTGCATGCCTGTTCAGTGATTTTTATGGATCTGACATCGCACTCTTCAGAGTTTTTTTTTTCTGTCTTTTTTGTTTAGGGGGGTTTGGGAACCAATATTTTTCTTTTTTATTAGTTAGTTAATTAGGTGGGATAAGTGGGCTAGTGTTGCACTAGTTGTGAAGCTTATTATTGGGAAAATAATGGGGAAAAAACTATAATTTTTATGTATAGGGTATCAAAATACAGCTCTAACTTTCCTTTAAAAAACATCATATAACTTGTATGTTTGCGTTAAATGAGCGAGCAGGAAATTGTGTTTCAACAAACACACATTAAAAATTGAAAAACGCGATGGTCCATGGTGTACAAAGTACCATCCAGGTTGGATTGCTTTATTTTCTCCTTAGTCATTAGAACCTGGTTGTGTCAGCGTCCCCTGCAGGTACTTCAAAGTCACAGCATGGATATCCCATTCACAATTATATGGAGAAAACTCGGACAGAGAGTTCTATTCACTCAATATACAAAGGGACGAACTGATGGAACTTTTCCAGCTCTGCTATAAATGTCTGATTTTTGTAGTTCATTTGTCAGTTTAGTTATCATTAGGTTGTCCATCGTGAAGAATGATGGCAGATACCCCTAAACTTCCATTTCCAGTAACCTGGCACTTTGGTAGCTGATGGACACTTAATTTCATCTTAATGCATTGCCCCACATGCACCTGCTTTGCAACCTCTCCTTAAATACATTGAAGACTTTGACTCCATCCTTGGCATGATTGTCCAGTCAACTTGGGTTTTGTGACCTTCTAAGTTGTGTTGGAGAAAGCTCAGTTTGTGGCTGCTCCAAACTTTTGGGGCGAAGCACAATGGGGGAAGTAGCCAGGACCTCTCATCAAAGGATTAGCAAACTGCAGACGTGTATAAAAGTGGCGCACATGCCGACAGAGCCAAATAATGGCACTATAGGCGAATGCACCAATGTTTAAATCAAGATCTAAAAAAATTTCGGCAATCTGCACTGCGCCAGTGCTCTTTGCCCAACATACGGCGATAGAGAGCCCCCCCATCTCTTAGCTGGAACTAAAACATTACTATGGAAAGAGTACTGTATTGTAAACTTTTATTTAGAAAGTCAAAAAGGAAGGGGATATAGAATTTACAAGGTATAAAACATTTCATAATGTTTATCCAGCTAAATTATTAATCTCAAGTTATTTATTACTTTCTTATTGAGTAACTTGATATATTGTTGAGTACGGAATTTGGTGACTATAATGTTTGTCCTGTTATGTATAGATTAGCACACACCCAAATGTTATTGTGCTTCTGTTCCTGCCACGTTGAGGATTGCTACTTTTTGCGGTTTTGTAGATGCAGATTACAAATTCGTTGCATTGTGCTAACATAACCAACTGGGGGCCAGAGAGTTTAGGAACTATAACCAGTGTCAGAGGGTGATGAAGTGGCCTTGTTATAAAGTGATTTTATATCTACAACGGAAAAATGCTATAACTGATGTTACTTGATTCTATTGGGGTTTATTTAATAAGGAATAAAATGAAACTGCGGTCAAGGAAAAGAGGACTATTCTTGGAGCAGCATCAGCCCCTTTACCCCTTAAAAAAGAGACTGTTTTTGGAATGTTGTGCTGGCAGGAAAGAGGCTGTTTTTACATTTCTGTGGTGTTTGTGTTTAGCTGTAATTTTCTTCTTACTCATTTACCATACTCTATTATATATATGTTTTAGGGATAAGAAGGGCTTTTTTTCAGATACCATTATTATGATCATATCATATAATTTGCTTTAAAAACATATTCAAATATGGTAAAAAACTGACTTTTACCTGAAACATATATTACACATCTATAAAAACAAATGGAAAAACCTGCTAAATAGTTGAGAAATAGTCCATGTGTACATGCTTTTATGTTGTTTGTGCATGTTATAGGGCAATAAGTGAAGTAGTGTATTGCTACTTCCTAACCAATTTCTCCTACAGTGACCCTTGTCCCCAGCCCTAATAATCACCCCTAAATCTAACTGTAAATCTAATGCTAATCCTAACCCTAAACTAACTCTAACCCTAACCTTAAACTAACATAAACTCTTACTGTAACCCTAATGTAAACCCTAATTCTAACTGTAACCCTAACCCTAAATCTACAGCTAAACTAAACATTGTTTTGTGTAATGTTGCTGACTGCCACTAGAGGCAGTCTTAAAACAGTAACAGAGCAAAGCTCTTGCTTGCAACAGGGCAGCACCATGATGGAATGGCATGCTGCCATTCCAATATGGTGCCTGCTTTCACTCCGTGGAACTTAAACACCAGATTTCAGTGTTGATTGATGCCTTCAAATTGAGGCATTATAGCAACACTGCCTGAGTGTTTTAACTCATAATGTTCCATGCCGTCAATTTGCCAAAATGGCAAAAAAAAAGCAACGATTGTCTTTAAGAGCTGTATATGGACTCTGTCACCTAAACATTGTTTATGCAGAAAGTAAAAAAAAAATCTATACATCATGTTACCCTAGCGCAAGCAAATGCATGCATTTAATATATATATACATCAGAGGTCATGTATAAACCTTATGGACACGCAAATAGTGCCCAATACTGGCACTATCGGCTGGTTCAACAATGAATAAATCGGTGGTGGCCACTTCTGCTGGTAATCTACTAGCGGCCTGCGTCTTCACTCATTGTGCTGGGCGCAGTCCATGTATAAAAAATCATGCTCCAAAAAACCTCCTGATTAGTGCCGTAGTTTCGTCTCCCCACTGAAAAGCGATGGGATTTATACATAACAAAAAGTAATAGCGCCGTTTTAACACCTCCCGTTTTTTATACGTTATCTCTACTATATAAATCATTTTTCAACTTGTTTTATTCTCTACATTCGCTGTACAAGCCATGTTTAGACTGACCGAGTCCCTTTTAAAAAGATGAACAGACGCAGAATGTTATCATAGTCATTGAAAGAAATTACTCAAAATCTTCTCATCTGTCATATACTAAACACAATTTAATACTAGTTTGTATTTATGGTCTAGATGTCTACACACAAACCTCCGCAATGTCAACTGACTCTTCTATCACAGAGGCTACAATCTTTACTCCTGAGGAGTCTACTACAAACAATGACAACACAGTATCCTCAGAAACTTTGGTTACAAGTGCAAACGCTTCAGAGACATCATCAACTTTGATGGAGCAAAGCACCACCAAGAGTGACTTCACTTCGAGTGTACTTATCAGTACAAGTACAAACACTACAAATAAAGTCTCACTTACTACACCTTTCTCCGATACGACTGGAAGTAGTGGACTTGCGTTGATGTCTACATCAGCAACTACGTCTAGTAATGGAAGTACAATGTTATCAACAGCCGTCACCAGTACTCCAACACAACCTGTAAGTCCAATTCAAACAGACACTACAACAACGATATTACAAGATTCTGCTGAAACGTCAAACCCTATTTTAAAAACTTCCACCCCAGCACAATCTGAAATAACTACAGACCCATTCTCAGAAACGTCCACTCCACGTGATTCCACCATCACAGGATCTGAAACAGCGAGTACTTTAGAAACATTCACCACAAATGGGCCTGCAATAAGTACTACAGGGCTATTCTCGGAAACCTCTAATCCAAGTGATTCCACCATCACAGGCTCTGGAACAGTAACTACTTTGGAAACTTCCACCACAGCCAAACCTGCAACAAGTACTAGTGAGACACTCTCAGAAACTTCCAATTTTAGTGATTCCACCTTCACCCAATCAGAAACAGCAACTACAATGGAAACTTTCCCCACAGCACGACATGCAACAAGTACTAGTGAGCCACTCTCGGAAACATCCACTCTTAGTGATTCCACCATCACAGGATCTGAAACAGCAAGTTCTTTGGAAACTTCCACCACAGCAGGACTTGCAACACGTACTACAGATCCACTCTCAGAAACATCTAATCCTAGTGATTCCACCAGCACAGGATCTGAAACAGTAACTACTTTGGAAACTTTCACCACAGTAAAACAAGCAACAAGCACTAGTGAGACACTCTCAGAAACTTCTAGTCCTAGTGATTCCATCATCACAGCATCTGAAACAGCAAGTTCTTTAGAAACTTCCACCATAGCAGAACGTGTAATAAGTTCTACATTGCAACTCTCAGAAACTTCTAATCCTAGTGATTCCACCATCACAGGATCTGAAATAGCAAGTTCTTTGAAAACTTCCACCACAGCAGGACTTGCAACAAGTACCACAGATCACATCTCAGAAATATTTAATCCTAGTGATTCCAGCATCACAGGATCTGAAACAGTAACTACTTTGGAAACGTCAACCTCAGTAAGACCTGCAATAAGTACTGAATTGCCATTCTCAGAAGCTTCTACTTCAAGTGATTCCACCAGCACAGGATCTGAAACAGTGGCTACTATGGAAACTTTCACCACAGCGCAACATGCAACAAGTACTAGTGGGCCATTCTCAGAAACTTCCAATCCTAGTGATTCCACCATCACAGGATCTGAAACAGTAACTACTTTGGAAACTTCAACCTCAGCAAGACCTGCAATAAGTACAGCATTGCCATTCTCAGAAGCTTCTATTTCAAGTGATTCCACCATCACAGGATCTGATATAACAACTACTTTGAAAACTTCCACCACAGCAGAACCTGCAACAAGTACTAAAGTGCAACTCTCTGAAACTTCCACTCCTAGTGATTCCACCATCACAGGATCTGAAACAGCAAGTTCTTTAGAAACTTCCACCACAGCAGAACCTGCAAAAAGTACTACAGTGCCACCCTCAGAAACTTCTAATCCTAGTGATTCCACTATCACAGGACCTGAAACAGCAAGTTCTTTAGAAACTTCCACCACAGCAGAACGCGTAAGAAGTTCTACAGTGCAACTTTCAGAAACTTCTTATACTAGTGATTCCACCATCACAGGATCTGGAACAGAGACTACTATGGAAATTTTCACCACTGCACAACAGGGAACAAGTACTAGTGCGCCAGTCTCAGAATCTTCCAATCCAGGTGATTCCACCAGCACAGAATCTGAAGCAGCAAATTCTTTGAAAACTTTCACCACAGCAGGACTTGCAACTAGTACCACAAATCAAATCTCAGAGACATCTAATCCAAGTAATTCTGCAATCACAGGTTCTGAAAAAGTGAGTACTTTTGGAACTTTCACCACTGCAGAACCTGCAACAAGTTCCACAGTGCAAGTTTCAGAAACTTTTATTCCAAGTGATTCCACCCCCATGGGATCTGAAACAGTGTCTACTTTGGAAACTTTCACCACAGCAAAACAAGCAACAAGCACTAGTGAGGTACTCTCAGAAACTTCTAATCCTAGTGATTCCGCAATCACAGGATCTAAAACAGTGACTATTTTGGAAACTTCCAACACAGCTGAATCTGCAACAAGTACTAGTGAGACACTCTCAGAAACTTCCAATCCTAGTGATTCCACCATCACCCAATCGGAAACAGCAACTACAATGGAAACTTTCACCACAGCACGACAAGCAACAAGTACAAGTGAGCCACTCTCAGCAACATCCAATCCTAATGATTCCACCGTCACAGGATCTGAAACAGTGACTACTTTGGAAACTTTCACCACAGCAGAACCAGCAACAAGTACTAGTGATCCACTCTCCGAAACTTCCCATCATAGTGATTCCACCATCACAGGATCTGAAACAGCAACTACTTTGGAAATGTCCACCACAGCAGGACTTGCAACCCATAATACAGATACACTATCAGAAATTTCTACTTCAAGTGATTCCACCATCACAGGATCTGAAACAGAAACTACTTTGGAAACTTTCACCACAGAACAACAAGCAACAATTACTAGTGAGCCACTCTCAGAATCTTCTTCTCCAAGTGATTCCACCATCACAGGATATGAAACAGTAAATACTTTGGAAACTTCAACCTCAGCAAGACCTGCAATAAGTACTATATTGCCATTCTCAGAAGCTTCTACTTCGAGGGATTCCAGCATCACAGGATCTGAAACAGTGACTACTTTAGAAACTTTCACAACAGATGGGCCTGCAATAAGTACTACAGTGCCACTCTCAGAAACTTCAAATCCTAGTGATTCTACCATCACAGGATCTGAAAAAGCAAGTACTTTGGAAACGTCCAGCACTGCAGAACCTGCAACAAGTACTGTAGTGCAACTCTCAGAAACTTTTATTCCAGGTGATTCCACCACCACCCGATCTGAAACAGTGACTACTTTGGAAAATTTCACCCCAGCAGAACAAGCAACAAGTACAAGTGAGTCACTCTCAGCAACTTCCAATACTAGTGATTTCACCATCACAAGATCCGAAACAGTAACTACTTTAGAAACTTTCACCACAGAACAGCAAGCAACAATTACTAGTGAGCCACTCTCAGAATCTTCTTCTCCAAGTGATTCCACCATCACAGGATCTGAAACAATGACTACTTTGGAAAATTTCACCACAGTAAAACAAGCAACAAGTACTAGTGAGCCACTCTCAGAAACTTCCAATCATAGTGATTCCACCATCACAGGATCTGACACAGCGAATATGTTAGAAACGTCCACCACAGCAAAACAAGCAACAAGTACTAGTGAGACACTCTCAGAAACTTCCCATCCTAGTAATTCCCCCATCACCCAATCGGACACAGCGATTACAATGGAAACTTTCACAACAGCACGACAAGCAACAAGTACTAGTGAGACACTCTCAGAAACTTCACATTCTAGTAATGCCCCCATCACCCAATCGGAAACAGCGATTACAATGGAAACTTTCACAACAGCACGACAAGCAACAAGTACTAGTGAGAAACTCTCAGCAACTTCCAATCCTAATGATTCCACCATCACAGGATTTGAAACAGTGACTACTTTGGAAACTTCAACCTCAGCTAAACATGGAATAAGTACTGCTTTGCCATTCTCAGAAGCTTCTACTTCAAGTGATTCCACCATCACAGAATCTGAAACAGTGACTACTTTGGAAACTTTCACCACAGTAGAACCTGCAACAACTACTAGTGAGACACTCTCAATAATATCCACTCCTAGTGATTCCACCATGATAGGATCTGAAACAGTAACTTATTTGGAAACTTCAACCTCAGCAAGACCTGCAATAAGTACTGCATTGCCATTCTCAGAAGCTTCTACTTCAAGTGATTCCACCATCACAGGATCTGACACAGCGACTACTTTAGAAACTTCCACAACAGTAGAACCTGCAATAAGTACTAGTAAGCCACTCTCAGAAACTTCCAATCCTAGTGATTCCACCATTATAGGATCTGAAACAGCAACTACTTTGGAAACATTCACCACAGCACAACAATCAACAAGTACTATTGAACCACTCTCAGAAACTTCCACTGCAAGTGATTCTACCATCACAGGAACTGAAATAGCGACTACTTTGGAAACTTTCACCACAGCAGAACAATCAACAAGTACTATTGAACCACTCTCAGAAACTTCCACTCCAAGTGATTCTACCATCACAGGATCTGAAATAGCGACTACTTTGGAAACTTTCACTACAGCAGAACCTGCAACAAATACCCGTGAGACACTCTCAGAAAAACCCACTCCTAGTGATTCCACCATCACAGGATCTGAAACAGCAGGTTCTTTGGAAACGTCCACCACAGCAGGACTTGCAACAAGTACCATCGAGCCACTCTCAGAAACATCTAATCCTAGTGATTCCACCATCCCAGGATCTGAAACAGTAACTTATTTGGAAACTTCAACCTCAGCAAGACCTGCAATAAGTACTGCATTGCCATTCTCAGAAGCTTCTACAACAAGTGATTCCACCATCACAGGATCTGACACAGCGACTACTTTAGAAACTTCCACCACAGCTGAACCTGCAACAAGTACTAGTGAGCAACTCTTCGAAACTACCAATCCTAGTGATTCCACCATTATAGGATCTGAAACAGCAACTACTTTGGAAACATTCACCACAGCACAACAATCACCAAGTACTAGTGAACCACTCTCAGAAACTTCCACTCCAAGTGATTCTACCATCACAGGAACTGAAATAGCGACTACTTTGGAAACTTTCACCACAGCTGAACATTCAACCAGTACAAGTGAGTCACTCTCAGAAACACCCACTAATAGTGATTCCACCATCACAGGATCTGAAACAGCAAGTTCTTTGGAAACGTCCACCACAGCAGGTCTTGCAACAAGTACCATAGAGCCACTCTCAGAAACATCTAATCCTAGTGATTCCACCATCACAGGATCTGAAACAGTAACTACTTTGGAAACGTCAACCACAGCTGAACCTGCAAAAAGTACTAGTGAGCAACTTTTCGAAACTTCCAATCCTAGTGATTCCACCATTATAGGATCTGAAACAGCAACTACTTTGGAAACATTCGCCACAGCAGAACTTGCAACAACTTCCAGTGAGACACACTCAGAAACATCAATTCCTAGTGATTCCACCATCACAGGATCTGAAACAGCAAGTTCTTTGGAAACTTTCACCACTGCAGAATCTGCAACATCTACCAGTGAGACACTGTCAGAAACACCCACTCCTAGTGATTCCACCATCACAGGATCTGAAACAACAAGTTCTTTGGAAATGTCCACCACAGCAGGACCTGCAACAAGTACCATAGAGCCACTCTCAGGAACATCTAATCCTAGTGATTCCACCATCACAGGATCTGAAACAGTAACTACTTTAGAAACTTCCACCACAGTAGAACCTACAACAAGTACTAGTGAGCAACTCACAGAAACTTCCAATCCTAGTGATTCCACCATTATAGGATCTGAAACAGCAACTACTTTGGAAACATTCACCACAGCACAACAATCACCAAGTACTATTGAAACACTCTCAGAAACTTCCACTCCAAGTGATTCTACCATCACAGGATCTGAAATAGCAACTACTTTGGAAACTTTCACCATAGCAGAAAAAGCAACAAGTACAAGTGACTCACTCTCGGCAACATCCAATCCTAGTGATTTCACCATGACAGGGTCTGAAACAGTGACTACTTTGGAAACTTTCACCACAGCAGAACCTGCAACAAATACCCGTGAGACACTCTCAGAAACACCCACTCCTAGTGATTCCACCATCACAGGATCTGAAACAGCAAGTTCTTTGGAAATGTCCACCACAGCAGGACTTGCAACAAGTACCATCGAGCCACTCTCAGGAACATCTAATCCTAGTGATTCCACCATCACAGGATCTGAAACAGTAACTACTTTGGAAACTTCAACCACAGCTGAACCTGCAACAAGTACTAGTGAGCAACTCTTTGAAACTTCCAATCCTAGTGATTCCACCATTATAGGATCTGAAACAGCAACTACTTTGGAAACATTCACCACAGCACAACAATCACCAAGTACTAGTGAACCACTCTCAGAATCTTCCACTCCAAGTGATTCTACCATCACAGGAACTGAAATAGCGACTACTTTGGAAACTTTCACCACAGCACAACAATCAACAAGTACAAGTGAGCCACTCTCAGCAACTTCCAGTCCTAGTGATTTTACCATCACAGGATCTGAAACAATGACTACTTTGGAAACTTTCACCACTGCAGAATCTGCAACATCTACCAGTGAGACACTGTCAGAAACACCCACTCCTAGTGATTCCACCATCACAGGATCTGAAACAGCAAGTTCTTTGGAAATGTCCACCACAGCAGGACTTGCAACAAGTACCATCGAGCCACTCTCAGGAACATCTAATCCTAGTGATTCCACCATCACAGGATCAGAAACAGTAACTACTTTAGAAACTTCCACCACAGTAGAACCTGCAATAAGTACTAGTAAGCAACTCACAGAAACTTCCACTCCAAGTGATTCTACCATCACAGGATCTGAAATAGCGACTACTTTGGAAACTTTCACCACAGCAGAACAATCAACAAGTACAAGTGAGTCACTCTCAGCAACTTCCAATCCTAGTGATTTCACCATCACAGGATCTGAAACAATGACTACTTTGGAAACTTCCACCACAGCAGAACTTGCAACAACTTCCAGTGAGACACACTCAGAAACATCCATTCCTAGTGATTCCACCATCACAGGATCTGAAAAAGTAAGTTCTTTGGAAACTTTCACCACAGCAGAACCTGCAACAAATACCAGTGAGACACTCTCAGAAACACCCACTCCTAGTGATTCCACCATCACAGGATCTGAAACAGCAACTACTTTGGAAACATTCACCACAGCACAACTATCAACAAGTACTTTTGAACCACTCTCAGAAACTTCCACTCCAAGTGATTCTACCATCACAGGATCTGAAATAGCGACTACTTTGGAAACTTTCACCACAGCAGAACCTGCAACAAATACCAGTGAGACACTCTCAGAAACACCCACTAATAGTGATTCCACCATCACAGGATCTGAAACAGCAAGTTCTTTGGAAATGTCCACCACATCAGGTCTTGCAGCAAGTACCATAGAGCCACTATCAGAAACATCTAATCCTAGTGATTCCACCATCACAGGATCTGAAACAGTAACTACTTTGGAAACTTCAACCACAGCTGAACCTGCAAAAAGTACTAGTGAGCAACTCTTCGAAACTTCCAATCCTAGTGATTCCACCATTATAGGATCTGAAACAGCAACTACTTTGGAAACATTCGCCACAGCACAACAATCACCAAGTACTAGTGAACCACTCTCAGAAACGACCACTCCAAGTGATTCTACCATCACAGGAATTGAAATAGCGACTACTTTGGAAACTTTCACCACAGCACAACAATCAACAAGTACAAGTGAGCCACTCTCAGCAACTTCAAATCCTAGTGATTTCACCATCACAGGATCTGAAACAATGACTAGTTTGGATACTTTCACCACAGCAAAACTTGCAACAACTTCCAGTGAGACACTCTCAGAAACATCCATTCCTAGTGATTCCACCAACACAGGATCTGAAACAGCAAGTTCTTTGGAAACTTTCACCACTGCAGAATCTGCAACAACTACCAGTGAGACACTGTCAGAAACACCCACTCCTAGTGATTCCACCATCACAGGATCTGAAACAGCAAGTTCTTTGGAAACGTCCACCACAGCAGGACTTGCAACAAGTACCATAGAGCCACTCTCAGAAACATCTAATCCTAGTGATTCCACCAGCACTGGATCTGAAACAGTAACTACTTTGGAAACTTCAACGTCAGCAATACATGCAATAAGTACTGCATTGCCATTCCCAGAAGCTTCTACTTCAAGTGATTCCACCATCACAGGATCTGACACAGCGACTACTTTAGAAACTTTCACCACAGTAGAACCTGCAATACGTACTAGTAAGCAACTCACAGAAACTTCCAATCCTAGTGATTCCACCATTATAGGATCTGAAACAGCAACTACTTTGGAAACATTAACCACAGCACAACAATCAACAAGTACTATTGAACCACTCTCAGAAACTTCCACTGCAAGTGATTCTACCATCACAGGATCTGAAATAGTGACTACTTTGGAAACTTTCACCACAGCAGAACAATCAACAAGTACACGTGAGTCACTCTCAGCAACTTCCAATCCTAGTGATTTCACCATCACAGGATCTGAAAAAATAACTACTTTGGAAACTTTCAACACAGCAGAACTTGCAACAACTTCCAGTGAGACACACTCAGAAACATCCATTCCTAGTGATTCCACCATCACAGGATCTGAAACAGCAAGTTCTTTGGAAACTTTAACCACAGCAGAACCTGCAACAAATACCAGTGAGACACTCTCAGAAACACCCACTCCTAGTGATTCCACCTTCACAGGATCTGAAATAGCAACAACTTTGGAAACATTCACCACAGCACAACAATCAACAAGTATTATTGAAACACTCTCAGAAACTTCCACTGCAAGTGATTCTACCATCACAGGATCTGAAATAGTGACTACTTTGGAAACTTTCACCACAGCAGAACAATCAACAAGTACACGTGACTCACTCTCGGCAACTTCCAATCCTAGTGATTTCACCATGACAGGATCTGAAACAGTGACTACTTTGGAAACTTTCACCACAGCAGAACCTGCAACAAATACCCGTGAGACACTCTCAGAAACACCCACTCCTAGTGATTCCACCATCACAGGATCTGAAACAGCAAGTTCTTTGGAAACGTCCACCACATCAAGTCTTGCAACAAGTACCATCGAGCCACTCTCAGAAACATCTAATCCTAGTGATTCCACCATCACAGGATCTGAAACAGTAACTACTTTGGAAACATTCGCCACAGCACAACAATCACCAAGTACTAGTGAACCACTCTCAGAAACTTCCACTCCAAGTGATTCTACCATCACAGGAACTGAAATAGCGACTACTTTGGAAACTTTCACCACAGCACAACAATCAACAAGTACAAGTGAGCCACTCTCAGCAACTTCCAATCCTAGTGATTTCACCATCACAGGATCTGAAACAATGACTTCTTTGGAAACTTTCACCACAGCATTACTTGCAACAACTTCCAATGAGACACACTCAGAAACATCCATTCCTAGTGATTCCACCATCACAGGATCTGAAACAGCAAGTTCTTTGGAAACTTTCACCACTGCAGAATCTGCAACAACTACCAGTGAGACACTGTCAGAAACACCCACTCCTAGTGATTCCACCATCACAGGATCTGAAACAGAAAGTTCTTTGGAAAAGTCCACCACAGCAGGACTTGCAACAAGTACCATAGAGCCACTCTCAGAAACATCTAATCCTAGTGATTCCACCATCACAGGATCTGAAACAGTAACTACTTTGGAAACTTCAACCTCAGCAAGACATGCAATAAGTACTGCATTGTCATTCCCAGAAGCTTCTACTTCAAGTGATTCCACCATCACAGGATCTGACACAGCGACTACTTTAGAAACTTCCACCACAGTAGAACCTGCAACAAGTACTAGTAAGCAACTCACAGAAACTTCCAATCCTAGTGATTCCACCATTATAGGATCTGAAACAGCAACTACTTTGGAAACATTCACCACAGCACAACAATCAACAAGTACTATTGAAAGACTCTCAGAAACTTCCAATCCTAGTGATTCCACCATTATAGGATCTGAAACAGCAACTACTTTGGAAACATTCACCACAGCACAACAATCAACAAGTACTATTGAAAGACTCTCAGAAACTTCCACTGCAAGGGATTCTACCATCACAGGATCTGAAATAGCGACTACTTTGGAAACTTTCACCACAGCAGAACAATCAACAAGTACAAGTGAGTCACTCTCAGCACCTTCCAATCCTAGTGATTTCACCATCACAGGATCTGAAACAATGACTACTTTGGAAACTTCCACCACAGCAGAACTTGCAACAACTTCCAGTGAGACACAGTCAGAAACATCCATTCCTAGTGATTCCACCATCACAGGATCTGAAAAAGCAAGTTCTTTGGAAACTTTCACCACAGCAGAACCTGCAACAAATACCAGTGAGACACTCTCAGAAACACCCACTCCTAGTGATTCCACCATCACAGGATCTGAAACAGCAACTACATTGGAAACATTCACCACAGCACAACAATCAACAAGTACTATTGAACCACTCTCAGAATCTTCCACTCCAAGTGATTCTCCCATCACAGGATCTGAAATAGCGACTACTTTGGAAACTTTCACCACAGCAGAACAAGCAACAAGTACAAGTGACTCACTCTCGGCAACTTCCAATCTTAGTGATTTCACCATGACAGGATCTGAAACAGTGACTACTTTGGAAACTTTCCCCACAGCAGAACCTGCAACAAATACCCGTGAGACACTCTCAGAAACACCCACTCCTAGTGATTCCACCATCACAGGATCTGAAACAGAAAGTTATTTGGAAACGTCCACCACAGCAGGACTTGCAACAAGTACCATAGAGCCACTCTCAGAAACATCTAATCCTAGTGATTCCACCATCACAGGATCTGAAACAGTAACTACTTTGGAAACTTCAACCACAGCTGAACCTGCAACAAGTACTAGTGAGCAACTCTTTGAAACTTCCAATCCTAGTGATTCCACCATTATAGGATCTGACACAGCAACTACTTTGGAAACATTCACCACAGCACAACAATCACCAAGTACTAGTGAACCACTCTCAGAAACTTCCACTCCAAGTGATTCTACCATCACAGGAACTGAAATAGCGACTACTTTGGAAACTTTCACCACAGCACAACAATCAACAAGTACAAGTGAGTCACTCTCAGCAACTTCCAATCCTAGTGATTTCACCATCACAGGATCTGAAACAATGACTACTTTGTATACTTTCACAACAACAGACAAAGCATCAAGTACTACAGAGAAACTATCAGAAGCTTCAAATCATACTGATTCCCCCATCACAGGATCTGAAAAAGCAAGTTCTTTGGAAACTTCCACCACACCAGAACCTGCAATAAGTACTACAATGGAACTCCAAGAAACATCTAATCTGAGTAATTCCACCATCACAGGATTTGAAACAGCGAGTACTGTGGAGACTTCCAACACACCAAACACAAGTACTTCATTTCCACTCTTAGAAACTTCTACTCCGAGTTATTCCACAATGACAGGATCTGAAACAGTAAGTTCTTTAGAAACTTCCACTACCGCAGAACCTGCAATAATTACTACAGTGCCACTCTCAGAAACTACTATTTCAAGTGATTCCACCATCACACAATCTGAAACATTGACTACTCTAGAAACTTCTACCACAGCAGTATCTTCAACAAGTGCTACAGTGCAACTCTCAGAAGTTTCTACTCCAAGTTATTTCACAATGACAATATCCGAAAAAGTGACTACTTTGGAACCTTCCACCACAGGAGAACCTGCAACAAGTACTATGGTGCCACTCTCAGAAACTTCTAATCTTATCAATGCCACCAACACAGAATCTGAAACAACGACTACTTTAGAAACTTCAGCCCCAGCAGAATCTTCAACAAGTGCTACAGTGCAACTCTCAGAAGTTTCTACTCCAAGTTTTTTCACAATGACAATATCTGAAATAGTGACTACTTTGGAACCTTCCACCACAGGAGAACCTGCAACAAGTACTACGGTGCCACTCTCAGAAACTTCTAATCTTCGCAATGCCACCAGCACAGAATTTGAAACAACGACTACTTTAGAAACTTTAGTCACAGCTCAACCCGCAATAAGTACTACAATGCCCCCCTCAGAAACTTCTAATCCTAGTGATTCCACTATCACAGGCTCTGAAACAGGGACTTCCTTGAAAACTTTCTCCACAGCAGGACCTTTAATAAATACTACAGTGCCACACTCAGAAGCTTCTACTCCAAGTGATTTCACCATAATAGGGTCTGAAACAATTACTACTTCAGAAACCTCACCCACAGCAGAAAATGTAGCAAGTACTACAGGGCCACTCTCAGAAACTTCCACTCAAAGTCATTCCACCATTACAGTAGATGAAACAGCAACTACTTTGAAAATTTCCACCACAGCAGAACCTTCAACAAGTACTACAGGGCCACTCTCAGAAACTTCCAATCCTAGTGATTCCACCACCACAGGATCTGAAGCAGTGACTAATTTGGAAATATCGACCACAGCAAACTCTGCAATAAGTTCTGCGGTGCATCTCTCAGAAACCTCTAATCCTAGTGATTCTGCCATGACAAGATCTGATACAGTGACTACTTTAGAAACTTCCACCACATCAGGATCTCCAAAACATACTACAGTGCCACTCTCAAAAGCTTCTACTTCAAGTGATTTCACCATCACTGGATCTGAAACAGTGACTAGTTTAGACTCTTCCACCATAGCTGAACCTGCAATAAATACTACAGTGCCACTCTCAGAAACTTCCACGCCAAGTCATGCCACCATCACAGGTTCTGAAACAGTGTCTACTTTGGAAACTTCCACCACAGAAGAACATGCAATAAGTACTACGGTGCCACCCTCAGAAACCTCTAATCCTAGTGATTCCACCATCACAAGATCTGAAAGAGTCACTACTTTAGAAACTTCCACCACAGCAGTATCCACAATAAGTACTACAATACCACTCTCAGAAACTTCTACCCCAAGTGCTTCCAACATTACAGGATCTGAAACAGTGACTATTTTAGACTCTTCCACCACTGCTGTACCTTCAATAAGAACTACAGTTCCACTTTCAGAAACATCTACTACAAGTTATTCCACCATCACAGGGTCTGAAACAGTAAGTCCTTTTGAAACTTCCACCAACACAGAACCTGCAATAAGTACTACAGTGCCATTCTCAGAAACTTCCAATTCAAGTAATTCCACCATCACAAGATCTGAAATAGTCACTACTTTAGAAACATCCACCATATCAGGATCTTCAATAAGTACTACAGTGCCACTCTCAGAAGCTTCTACTCCAAGTGATTTCACCATAACAGGATCTGAAACAGTGTCTTCTTTGGAAACTTCAACCTCAGCAAAACCTGCAATAAGTACTGCATTGCCATTCTCTGAAGCTTCTACTTCAAATGATTCCACCATCACAGGATCTGAAACAGTGACTATGTTGGAGACTTCCACCACACCAAGTCCTGCAATAATTACTACAGTGCCACTTTCTACAAAAACAGTCCCCTCTACCCAACCACTATTTGAAGCTAGTTCCACGCTGACCATCTTAGAGACTTCTACACTAGGCACATCAACCAATACAAGTGCTACAGTTACATTCCCAGAATCCTCTTCTCCCCACACTACTACTCAACCAGGAATTCAAACTAATACCACAGTGTCCGTTTTAAGGACTTCTACGCCTACAGGCACTTCCACCAACACAAATACTAAGGCATCCATCTCAGAAACTTTGACAGCTTCGTCAGCAACACCTGACGCTAACACTACAGCATACATTTCAGAAACTTCTTCTTCAGGCACATTAACTAAAGCAGGATCTGAAGATAATCCTACTGGGTCCATCTCAGGAACTTCTTCTCCAAACACATTCACCAAATCATTGTCCATCTCAGAGATGTCAACATCCAGCACTACAACCAAGTCAGGAGCGGAAGCTAATACTACGGCATCCAAGTCACAAACATCTACCCTAGGCACATCAACCAACACAGTAGTTGACACCAGCACAGTTACAGTGTCTGTCTCACAAACATCTACTTTAGCCACATCAGTTAAAACAGGATCTGAAACAAATACTACAGTGCCCATCTCTGAAATATCTACAACCAGCATGACAACCAAGACTGGAGTCAACACAAGCAACACTACACTGTCCATCTCACAAACAACTCCTCCAGTCACATCAACTAAAACAGGAGCTGAAACAAATGCTACAGTGTTCATCTCAGCAACGTCTACTCCAAACACATCCACCAAAACATTGCCGGTCTCTGAAATATCTACAACCACCAAGACAACAAATGCAGAAGTTGACACAAATGCCACTACAGTGTCTGTTTCACAAATATCTACCCCAGCTACATCAACTAAAACAGGATCTGAAACAAATGCTACAGTGTCCATCTCAGGAACGTCCACTCCAAACATATCCACCAAAACACTGCACATCTCTGAAACATCTACCACCAGCATGACAACCAAGAATGGAGTCGACACAAGCAACACTACACTGTCCATCTCACAAACAACTCCTCCAGTCACATCAACTAAAACAGGAGCTGAAACAAATGCTACAGTGTCCATCTCAGGAACGTCCACTCCAAACATATCCACCAAAACACTGCACATCTCTGAAACATCTACAACCAGCATGACAACCAAGAATGGAGTCGACACAAGCAACACTACAGAGTACATCTCACAAACATCTGCTCCAGTCGCATCAACTAAAACAGGATCTGAAGCAATCTCAAGAACGTCCACTCCAAACACATCCACCAAAACAATGCCCGTCCCTGAAACATCTACGACCAGTATGACAACGAAGAAAGGAGTCGACACAAGCGCCACTACAGTGTCTATCTCAGGAATGTCTACTCCCAACACATCTACCAAAACATTGCAAGTCTCTGAAACATCTACAACCAGCACGGCAAATAAAACAGGAGTCGACCCAAGCGCCACCAAGTCAGAATCTACTACCTCTACCCCTAACTTATCCACTTCTACAACCAAAATGGCAGTTGTAGTTCCTAATACTACCTCACCATCAACGACCAGCGGTAAGACTTCAATGACTACAACTACAATGACCGCAACTACTACAACGACCGCAACTACTACAACTGCAACTACTAGAACCGCAACTACTACAACCACAACTACTCCGACTACTACAACTGCAACTACTACAACCACAACTGCTTCAACTACTACAACTAGTACATCAACGTTGCCACCGTCAGCTTGCAGTAAGTTACTAATGTCTTGAATACTTTGCAACTGATAGGCTCTATGCTAATATACTAATACATGTTTATTACATATTCCCAGGTGGAGCCAAAGTCACGATACAACTAATCACGGTTACCAGCGATGTGGTTGAACTTGTAGTTGTTGCTCGGGGAGGCCCAGGCACAGCCAGATACAGGGTGACATTGTCGGTGGGCAATATTACTCTAATGGAAACTGCGCTGTCCAACTCCAAAGTGACATTTATGGACCTCTCTCCTTCTTTGGAGTATCAAGTTCTTGTTCAGCAGTTGTCGTGTCCCCAGAATGCAGATTATACCACAACAGTCTGGACAGGTACGATTGCTCTTTCACAGTATTAAAATCTTGGCTTGCATGAGCTCAGAAAAAAAAAACTCCAAATGTGTGGGTTGAAACTTTCTATATGATGTTATAAAACAATTAATTTATTGCCAACGATATTTTTCAACTCTAGTTTAATTTATTTTTGCATTGTGGTGTAAAGCACTGGAGACGCGTCTAAGAAGAACCTATAGGTTCTGTCCCCGCTTTGAGACATGAAAATAGCTGTGCATATTTACAATGCTCTCTGGCGCTGGGCAAATCTGTCCCCAAGTATTAAATAGCAGTATGGAAAGTTCAACTGGGCGTGTGAAATGGACAATTCCTTGTGTGTTCTCCGCGGCTCGTGTGGGCCGGGTGAAGGAATTTGGGAAGTCACCTTTTATTCTGACTAATCTCTTTACAAATAAACCGTGAACATTTTCAGACAAAGAAAAAAACAGTCATAGCTTTTAGATGTATATATTTCTCAAGAATACCATTTATTACAGTCCATTTATTCTTGGCTAATCTTTTCATTTCTTACTCTAGGGCACCTCCCTTTCTTAGAGGTTGTAAGGCTATTTAATTATAATTAATTTGAGCTGGCCCTTTCATTTTTATTTTTATTTTTTACAAAATAACCATAACCTCAACCTTTTATATCAGTGATGTAACCCTACCTATTATTATAGGAAGAGCATTAAAGATCTACAGTAGGTTCCCGGGGTGGGGGTGGGGAGAAGGATTCGGGGGGGGGGGGGGGGTCATAAAAGCCACACATTGGAGGCAACTGCCTATTATCCTTGGAGAATGTATCTTAAGGTAGACACTAGTATAAAATGTAAAATGCTTACAATGATTCTGAAGACAAGACATCCCAAAGGTGAACTGAGCAGTAACCTGCAACCCCGATGCGTTTCACCCTCATTAACACCTGATTCTTGAAGTTCGTCCTAGTGAGAATTGATACACTGACAATAATGCCATTTCCGCCTATTTTCTCTCCTGCAGCTGGAAAAGTATTTCTTGCCCAAATTAGGGTGACAAATCAATCGTATAAGCCGCAGTATGCCAACACCAGCAGCAGCGCATTCCAAGATTTTAAATTAAACTTTGTAACAGAGGTGAGTATCTGCAATCCAATGTACTCTGCTAAGTGGATGTGCCTTAATAATACTGTGCAGTAAATCTTTGTGGTAACTCTACTTTACAGCAGAGCTAGTCTAGTCCTTTCCCCATTGAAATACATTCTGGTATCTCAATTTTTTCTTTTATTTTGCTTGTGCTACCAGTTTGGTTAACACCGTGACTTTGTGTCAGACACTGGTTAAAGCACATCTGTACAAAAATAACCAGTTGTGAAACTTGACTTGAAAAGAACTGATTTTTTTTTTTTTAATTCTCTACATCACTGTATGAACAATGGTTAGGGGAAGGAATTTTGGCCCGGGGCGGACACTTATTCAAATACGCACTCAACATAGTAGCTTAAATGTTCCAGAATTCTACCATGGGGACATTCCTGAGGGACCATATGTTACTCCAGTCAGTGAATTTCTGTCACATCGAGAGAATTGAATGATTTACTCAGTATTTTAGTCAATACCTGTCCTTTTTCCAGCTACTGAAGACCAAAGGGATTAGAAACATAGAAACATAGAATGTGTCGGCAGATAAGAACCATTCGGTCCATCTAGTCTGCCCAATTTTTTTCTGAATACTTTTATTAGTCCCCCGTTCCCGGTCTTATAGCTAGGATAGCTTTGTGTCTATCCCACGCATGCTTAAAATCCTTGACTGTGTTTACCTCTACCACTTATGCTGGAAGGCTATTCCATACATCCACTACCCTCTCAGTAAAGTAATACTTCCTTGAATGGATTCATTCATGAAAGAGAATTGACAAGGGAATTTCAAACTTACGGTCAAAGTTTGGCGAGTTGGAATAATTCTCCCTTTTCAATTTCCTACAATTCTTTGATTAATACAGCCACAGGCTTAACGTCTGTTATCACAAAGGCAGCTGAACAATACTTTTATTTATGTACACGTATCGAGTAAACCCTGCACCTTTCCAGGACAAACAGTAACCTGACTCCCAAGGAGAGTAGGATTCGTTCATTCTAGATCACTGTCCAATACATAGCAGGTTGAGCATTCTTCGAAATGAGTTACCGAGGAGGACGTTCTGGAGTTAGGAATTCCAAAACTGATGCAGGGAATAATAATTGTTTCTGGAGATACTGTGCAGTTCATTATTTAGTGAATAGAGCCCCACTGACACATTTCCCAGTTACTTCCAATGTGCAATGTGGGTGATGGGGCATGTCCTGGGTGTACAGATACCCGGTGTCTGGAACTTATTCCTTACCGTGAAGACTGGATATGTCTTCTAGTTTAAATGCAATGCTGCCTGTGCACAGTACATAGTTGCCAACATCGGCCATGTTTCCAGGGACACATATGTGTTCCACACGCTGCAGAAAGAGCATGCAAAGTGCAGCCCGGCAGTATGTAGGATGGATATACACACATACAGATCCAATTAATTAATCATGGTAGGTTCTATGAGATCTCCATCCTGATTAATTAATTGGATTCTGTTTGTGTGTATATCCATCGTACATACAGTACTGCCGGGATGCACTTTGCATGCTCTTTCTGCAGCATGTGAAACAAAAATGTGTCCCTGGAAACATGGGCGATGTTGGCAGCTATGACAGTACATAGTCAGTATTGCTGCTGATACAGACCCGAATTTGACGGGACAGCATTGCAAAAAACAGGACTAACCCTGCAAATTCGGGACCTTTGTCAGCTATGTATACCATACAGTGTAGAATAAATTAACATTTATTTAGTCATACCTGTTAATCCCTGCTAAGCCCTAGCAATCCCTATCATTATTACATACTGCATCAATAAATTAGTACCCTCTAGTGGTGTAGAGTAGGTATTGCCATCTAAATCATTGTGTTTGTTTACATTAATTGCAGGTGTTTTTGTATCTTATGCCTTTTCAGCTTAGAAAGTGAACGATAACTTTGCTGTCATGAAATAAGTCAGCCACCTGTTTATTTAGTTTTTTTATTAGATAGACGTGTTTGTTTTTGTTTTTTTAATGATGGTATTACTATTTATATATTTACCGATTTTTTTTTTTAATTAGATATGTTTTTTGTATTGATTGTATCACTAATTATATATATTTACTGATTTTTTTTTAAATTAGATATTTTTTTTAATTATGGTATTACTGTTTATATATTTGCTGATTTTTTTTTTAAAATTAGATATGTTTTTTGTTTTGATTGTATTACTATTTATATATTTACTGATTTTTTTTAAAATTAGATACATTTGTTTTTTTGTAATTTTTGTATTGATGGTATTACTATTTATATACTTACTGATTTGATTTTTTCCATTCGATACATTTTTGTGTTTTTTTTTTATTGATGATATTAGTATTTATCTATTTCATGATTTATTTATTTTTTCTTTTGATTTGCAGTTATTAAAACACTTGAGTCCGAGTATACAAGCCTTGATTAATTCTGGACAGATGCGTGTCATCATTACCAGCCTTCAGTCGGGCAGCGTCATCGTAAACTATGAAATAGTCACCAACATCGCAAACAATTTCACTGTAGAGAACGTGACCAGCACATTCTTGCAGGCGCTGAATAGGAGCACGGCCCTCGAGATAGACCCAAAGTCCTACTTGTTTGACGGTACAGATATGTTATCACAGTTCTCCTGTAGTTTTACATTGCAGATAACCTCTAAATCCAGTGACCTATTACTGTTTTTAGGAAATAGGAAAACTTGAGGTCGATCTGTTTGGACAGAATTCTTTTTTTTACGATGCCGTAATAATTTGTTGCCACATTTATAAGGGGGAGGAGAGAAGCACAGTATGCTACACTCTGTACAATAAAAAGCTTGCGCATGGCTGTTTTGTAAGCACCATAAGGTACATCTATACTAGGTGGGGTTGCTATGTTGTTGTTATGTGGGCTTACATGTGGTGACTAGAGCTTTCATCTTTTCTCCCAAAAAATCCCGGCCATGCTATTGAGTCCATCATTCCAATTTTTTTTTTACCAGCCTGACAGAAAAATACAACCCTAGCTGTGGCCAAAATACTAAACGATTACATTTATTGAGTTTTTTTAAGTGGTTGGCTTGATATTGAACTCGGCACATTTTTATTCCGTGTTTTCTCCTTTATTGTATCTTTTTGAATTACTTTGATGTCATTATTTACACCTCTGTACTGTGTGTTCTTGTAGCGAGAAACAGTTGTGTCTCTGGACTGAACGGATGCTCCAGTGACGCCACATGCACACCCACAGATGGTTCATATTCCTGCAAGTGCTTTGCCGGATATAACGACACCAGCCCAGACGTACCCGGAACCATGTGCACAGGTAAGAGGAAAACGGGAATAGAAGGCAAATACATACTGAACAACTCTACGACTGTCTGTCTGCCCAGCGCTACCAGCAAATTCTGACCCACATTTGTTCCTTTCAGTTCATGGTGGCCTCAACATTTTGGACACCTGTGGTTTATAGTCGACCGATTGTAAAACGTGTAGCCTTTTTGTGCCACCATTCTTTTTGCTGTTCTCCATTGGAATCTTCTGATATATAGTAGCAAAGGTTCTTAAAGAATACCATAGAGGGCAGCCATTTTCTAGCATTGCATTAGGGAAATAGTCAAAGTGCTCGCATAGAAGTAAATGGGAGGACTAAAATATCCCTAAATTGCCCACACTTAAATAAAATAAAAATCAAGAAAAAAAAATTAAAAAATTATACATTAACTAAAAACATGTAAATGAACATAAAATAATATAAAACATTTTTAAAATGCTTATATTAATGTTTCAATATGCTTTCTTAAAATTTTCTGTTCAATTCTCCAGCTAAAATCTGGAGGATTAAACTTCCCAAAGTTCAGACTAAATCCATAGCAACCAAATGTTGCTGATAGTCGGCTAAAAGTAGGCGGAAATTGCTACTTTCATGTTGAAATCAGATTTATACTCCGATCTGACCTGATGGCCCAGTCTGGCCATATCGACCCCAGAATCTTTGATTCTACAGGATTGAGGATTTGTCTATGGTGCCCCAGCTTTTTACAGATTGATGTACGAATCTCACCGAGGAGGATCATTATTAGTAGTAACAAGGTAACCCAACTGATAGTCAGTTTTTGGACTATAATTCCCGTATTCCCACCTCTGTGGATGGCATAGAATTATTGTACTCTGGGGCAGATTAAAAAACAATAACTCTCCAGAAAGTTAGTCCTTCATTCTGACAGAGCACCATGAGAAATATACACTAACTAACATGCTAAAGGTTTGTTTGCTAAAGATTTTTTTTAAAACTTCCTTCCAAATAATCGTCGTGGAAAAAAGTCTATATTTAACCATATGGGAAACGGTGCAAAACCTCAAAGTATTTGTTTTAATTGACAGCCTGCCAAATATTGCATCATCAATTGGTAACATGCTTCCAAAGCAGCCACACATTGTATACTAATAAATCATAGGATTAGTGGGCAGGTACCATCGGTAGCTTACTGTAGAAGAAGTGATGGTTTGCACCTCCCTACAGACATTTAAGGAAGGACTAAGCCTCGGAAAAAAATTAATTCTCTTGGGAATTTGCAAAAAAAAAAAAAGAAAGAAAATCTTCCCTTTATTTCAAATACTTTGCCCGTTTGATACAATCACAGATATTCTGCCGTAACCTTGAGATGTCTCATTGCAACTCTCACAGGCACTTGGCTTGCAACTTGCAGGAGATGATCATTTAAATTTGCATGCAGTCCCATGACTTTGAGCACAATCACATAATAGCTGGTGATTACAGGTATTCGTGACTGTTTAATCCCCCCGGTGAAACTGTGTAATTTGCGAGTATTAAATAACTTTGGCTTTTTTTTTTTTTAAAGTGTGGATTATAAGAGACTCGGCTATGACAGAAAGTACATTACATGCTCAGCTCCCAAAATACATTTAAAATAATTTATTCAAGACTGTAAACTAATCTGGGCTGTTTTTGGTCTGGCATTTTTTTTCTGGGATGTGGGTAGTTAGACGTATCAAGGAATCTGAAGACTAATTTCTTTTATTATGTATTTCTTGAGCACCAAATTTGATCTTTTGACCTATGTATATGCAAGCACGTTGACAAGCACAGTGTAGCGATCAAATACGGTACTCTACAAAAGCTGCCTTGCCCTCTTGGAATAAACAAGCACAAGAATGGAATTGATTAAAACGGGATAATCAAGAGAAGAAAAAAAAACAGTTTTTGATCCACGCAGTTAAAGCTGAAAAGGCCCAAATAGTTCTCAAAATCCCCTCTGTTGTTTATAGGCACTGTGTCACCGAAACATTTGTTTTACTGTGAATGTAGATAACAACAAAAAAAAATGATTGAAAATGATCTATACATTGTATTAGAAAAACTGCAAGCAAATTAGAATTTATGACATCATCTGTGGCTTGATCAAACCACGGGTGATGTCTAGGGTTGCCACCTTTTCTTCAAAAAAAAAATACCGGCCTTGGTACTGTCTCCATAGACTTAACATTGGCCTGACACATTTAAAACACATGTTTCTCCTAATGTAGGCATTTGTTTGCAATTCTACTAACACAAAGGCCCAGTTTCAACCCCAAAGATGGTGTTAGTTATAAATGAACAGGCACTGATGATTCAATGTCCACTGCTAACTCCATTAGTATGTGTTGTTTCCAAAGGAAGCCAGTATTTATCGAAGGTCCTCTCCTATCTTACTATTCTGTGAGGATCAGCTACATTGTGTATTTTGTTTATTTGAACTGTGAGAATGTTTCTTACTCTCACTTTGAGTTTCAAAAAGCATCGCCCTTTTGGATAGTCACATGACTCTTATTGGCTCTCTAATCCCCTAACCATAAACCCTTATTGTTAGTCTCCTATGCGTTCACAAAGGTTTCATATTGTGGAACAAAATAAATATTTTTTTCTTTCAAAAGTCTGCCTCATTGTTAACTTTACAGTTTGTCCAGAGATTCCCACAGAAAGTATTGTGTGTAGAATTCAAGAACGATTTCTCTATTCTATATAATAAAACTAAACAGCTTCAATGGCCTATCTGTGCTCTTCATACATTTGATAGTATATAATATAATTATCTTGCCAGGGTTTGGTAATGTTTTATAGAATGTCTCTTTTCCAATACTTTTTAGGTCTCCAAACATTGTAACCAACAATTTCACATGCTTCGCAGCATAGATTCCCCATTTTTAGAGAAAGATCTAAGAATAATTAACCCATAAAAGGGAATTTAGGTTCCGTCTACCCCTGATTTAAAAGGACAGTCTAGTCCCCAAACTCACTTTGGTGCATGATGGAGATTACAGCTTGTATAGTGCGCAGGCTTTTATCCCTGTGTGATTTGATGCAGGCATTCTGCATAAATCCCATTTTTATTATTTGACTCAAGCCCTCCCCAGTGATAATGCTGCATGTTTACTGCAGGTGTGGCGCACTGATTATATAGACACTGAGGATATAAAGTTTTGTTTCATGTAGTCACTTCCTGTCCTCCTCAAATTGAGTCAGTTAAGTGGCCTATGAGTGACCTTGCTCTTGTTCACAATAGGATCTCTTAACAGTGCAACACATTGTCTGATGACATCACTAGAGAGACAGGATATTCCATTCATTTGAATGGCATTATTCTCATTGCTTCCTGCAGCAAAAAAAGTAAATGACTTTTACTCAGCTAGTGTGGGCAGTCCTTGTTTCTTGCAAACTGCTGTAATTTCACAATTTCTTCTAGCTGTAAGTATTTTATATTTTAAGAAATGCAACATGTAAGACAAGCATTTTAAAGTACTTTGAAAGCACATTAATATGCATTAATATTTGGAAGATGCATTTTGGGGAGTAGACAGTCCCTTTAACTTGGCAGCATCTGTAACCACCGAATACGCCTCCAGCAGGGGCGGAGATGCGAGTGATACAGGTAAACCTATAACTAGGAAAGAAGATCGCTCTCTGCTGCCACACAAAATGGAAGCTCCCTACTCTTCCCTCCAGAATCAGTGCACCATTCAAATTACCTTGGTAAACGGACTGTCTCACCTGAACATTGTTTTGACTGTGCATCTAGAGCATGATTGAAAATGATCGAATGTGTTTTTAAATGGGTCTGTGGAGTCTCCTGCTTATGACATCACCTGTGGCACGGTATGCAAATTAAACATCTCCCATTGAAAAGCAGTTCATTTGCATACCATACTGCGTCACAGGTGATGTCATAAGCTGGAGACTCCACAGACACATTTAAAACACATTTTTCTACTAATTTAGGCTTTTGCTGGCAATTTTGCTAACGCAAATAATGGATCATTTTCAATCATGTTTAATGCTCTACATGAACAGTAAATTTAATGTCCCTTTAATAAGGCAGAAGTAGGGTTTCTCCCTTTTATTATTTTTTTTCGAAGCATGAGTGGTCTTCATCTCATCTGTGAATTATTCCGATATTAATGCCTTCTCCCTGCTGATGTGTACAAATGTGCTTTTCTTTCCAGATATCAACGAGTGTTTAACTAATAACACCTGTTCCTCTTTGGCGTCTTGTACCAACACGGCGGGGAGCTATTATTGTCAGTGTTACCCAGGAATGCAAGACAATGATCCAAGTAACCCTGGACGACAATGCACAGGTAAGCATTGCCGGAGACTGCTATACATGGATGTAATCAATGGGATTTACTAAGGCACATTCTATTCTAAATCCATTGCTGTTTTAGCCTTACCCTCTATTCGCATTCACTGGGCTTGAAGGTCTCCTCCACGAAGCCGTTAATCTTACATTCAACCATTTCTAAAATTACAGATAATGATGCGAGTGTCTTATAAGATCACCGGTGGAACAATATTCTAAATGTGGAACAATCTCCACAGAAACCAATGTTTCTGTGCTGAATATTTAGCACTTTGCCCCAGGGTGTAATCTCTATAAATAACCTCAGTTGTATCACGGGGGGGGGGGGGGGGGGGGGGGGGGTTCTTTCAGGAAAGGCCCATAAAACAAACAATTTAAAAAAAAGTAATTTAAGTCGGGGAAGATTTATTCTCTAACTGTGGTGGACTGAAACAAAAAAAACCAAACAGATTGGTAAGTTTTTTGAGAATTTTCGGTGTAAACAAGTAATAATTTAAATTCTTTACAAATCTTTTTATGGCATGGTATTTTATTTGCATTCATGTTGTTGTCTAATGCCTCTTTATTACTGGAAAATGATTTGGTGCACTGTGTGAAACTGTCACCCGTCTGTCAGCAATCTTATGGTGTTTGTTTTACAGATCCTTTACCAGGATGTTACAACAGCAGCACCTTTTGTTCCCAAAGCACCTCATGTTCAGTCCCCAAAAACCTTATATGTTCAAGTAAGTAAAGTGTGTGCTTCCAAAAGTAATCCTTCATTTTGTGTTACAAAGAGTGAGAATGATTCAGTCGGGCTCTGTGTATTCAAGGCAATGTGATAATATCACAGCACACAGCCACACCGAGTATGTAGGACTTTATTCATGAAAGAGAGAATGGCAGGGAATGGACAAGGGAATTGGTAACCTAAGGCCAAAGTAGCCGAGTTGTAAAAATGTACCCATTCAGCTGAGTGTGATTCTTTTTCCCAAATCAGCTACTTTGGTCTTAAGTTTGAAATTCCTTTGTCAGTGCCTTGCTTGTGTCTCTTCATAAATAAAACCCATATACTCTGATCTTAGATAAGTTGGGGGTCCCCCATCCAACAAAAACAATAGTTTGACTCTCCAGCTGGGTGGACTGCATTGCCCATGATACTCAGCCAGGAGCAAGCTGCCATGAGTGTTTACATTAGCCAATATTCATTCCAAATCTCCTAGCTTGAGTATGCACAGCTTTTTCAGGCATAAGTTTTACTGAGGAGGTGCTATTTTCCAAGGTCCATTATGTATTGTTCCCTCCCAGTCTGTCTGCCTAGCTATACGTCGGTCTATCTGTCTGTCAATCACTTGTCTATCTCTCTGTCCATCTGTCTCTCCATCCCTATCTCTGTCTGTCCATTTTTCTATCAATCACCTGTCTGTCTGTTTATCTATCTTTTCCCTCTCAATTGATCTACGTGTTGTATCTGCGTGTTTTTGGGCGGTTGTCTGCATGTGCAAGCAGCCAATGCAGCATCTTCGGCCTTGCCTATGCGGACACATCGCCAGTTGGGGGCCATGAATCGGCCATTTTGTTGGTTGCACACCTCTTGCATTCCAGCACAAAGTGTGTTTTCTATTAATTTTGATGGGAGGATGTATGGCTTATGGCTTTGTTTTGCATGTTTTTCAGGTAAGCAGGCATTCCCCGCTGGCATATTGGTCAAAGACTGGGTCTTTACGTCAGACCTATATAACTCTTCGAGCCAAAGTTTTGCAACTTTGTCACAAAACTTCACTGATAACGTAAGTACCGCAGTGATCGTCTATGGGTGAAAATGCTATACAAACTAACAGGTCACACTATGTGATTTCCCTGTTTCACCCTATGCTATGTATGTGAAGGTTCATGAAGACTACGTGGGATATAAGTACAATTTTGGGTTACTGTGTGTGTGGACACATTGGTGTGATATCACTATTATAACAGTGGGGCTATTCACTAAAACTGAACTTTGGAGGTCTACTTTCATTATGAGACTTCCCAATTGCCCCCTTATGTGAATCTTCCTCATTGAAAGTAATGAGAGGTGAAGCGATCAAAGCTATTTTTGAGACTAAGCCAAACTCAGGTGTCAAATTTGACTTTGGGGGCCATTCACTGAAAGGTGAGTTGCATGTGAATTGAGTTGAGATGAAGTGAGTTGAGGTGAGATGGACATTTAATCTCACCAATACAGCCATACATTGCACAGGAACACCAAAAAAATGGCACAGTGTGCAATGTTTTCTTTTCATTTAAAAGAAGAAAAACTACCACAACTAGAGACCATAGCTTAAAATTAGAGGGGCAAAGATTTAAAAGCAATATAAATTACAAGTAAAATACCGGCCAGGTGGCAACCCTAGTAGAGGTATATGCAGTCAAGGATTTTAAGCATGCGTGGGATAGGCACAAGGCTATCCTAGATATAAGATAAAGCCAGGGACTAATGAAAGTATTACTTTATTGAGAGGGTAGTGGATGCATGGAATAGTCTTCCAGTAGAAGTGGTAGAGGTTAATACAGTGAAGGAGTTTAAGCATGCGTGGGATAGGCACAAGGCTATCCTAGATATAAGATAAAGCCAGGGACTAATGAAAGTATTACTTTATTGAGAGGGTAGTGGATGCATGGAATAGTCTTCCAGTAGAAGTGGTAGAGGTTAATACAGTGAAGGAGTTTAAGCATGCATGGGATAGGTATAAGGCTATCCTAGATATAAGATAAGGCCAGGGACTAATGAAAGTATTACATCACTGAGAGGGTAGTGGATGCATGGAATAGTCTTCCAGTAGAAGTGGTAGAGGTTAATACAGTGAAGGAGTTTAAGCATGCGTGGGATAGGTATAAGGCTATACTAGACATAAGATAAGGCCAGGGACTAATGAAAGTATTACTTTACTGAGAGGGTAGTGGATGTATGGAATAGTCTTCCAGTAGAAGTGGTAGAGGTAAACACAGTGAAGGAGTTTAAGCATGCGTGGGATAGGTATAAGGCTATCCTAGATATAATATAGGGAACTGGGGACTAATAAAACTATTTATAACATTGGGCAGACTAGATGGACAGAACACATTCTATGTTTCATCTCACCTCAATTAACCTCATCTCACCTCAACTCACCTGCAACTTACCTTTTAGTGAATAGCCCCCATAATCTCAAAATTAAAGTCAACCTCCAAAGTCGAATTTCAGTGAATAAACCAAAAGAGAGTGTCTTTCTATACACCTTTTTTACAATTTTTTCTCACCCCAATTTTATTATTTTCTATGAGATATATATGGTACTTTGTATGATGGCATTGAATGGCGGGATAAAGGGCACCGGTAGCTTCTAGTTGCACCTTTGGGAATTCACTAAAGATATATCACAATAAAGTGATACCACATTTCAGTGGCAAACCAAACAGATACATTTCTATAGCAGATAGCAAGTTAGACATACTGAAACAAATGGAGAGGATGCACTTTCTTAAAACATCCTCCAGTCTACCACAGATTATTATTTTATATGGTTTATGACCCTGTAGCACAACCCTTATGAATTTGTTGGCACCTTAATAAATTAATCATAATATAACTTGTAATAACAATACAAATGATGTTTTTTATGTGTAAGTTACTTTTAGTCGTACTGCCCTCCTGTGTCATGAAGCAAATATAGCAGCTGTATGAAATTTGGTGAGGATTTTACTAATTGAACGAGCTGCAGTGTGGCTTGCCAGATCGCCTTACCATGTTCTAGCGCCATAATTATTCAGGTTTGCCAATTCCATTTAACATTGTTCTACTCAACAAAGGGTGCAGAAGCACACCTAACAATGTGCTTAAAGTCCCCCCAAGTATATGAAAAAATGTCTTCATTATCCCTTGTTGTTGACTGTACGTTTCTCAATCTTTAGCTTGCGAAGAACCTGAGCAGGAGGCTGAATGAGGCCAGTTTGCAGATTGTTGTGCTGGGTTTCCGGCCCGGAAGCGTGCAAGCTTACATCTCGGTCGCACTAAATTCATCGACACCCGTTAGTGAATCCACCATGTATCGCTTGCTCAATGCTGCCGTAATGGAAATATTGTCCAACAACTCCACGACAACTGTGAATAGTAAGTGAGAGGTGGTGGGGTTGTGTTTTTTGGATTGTACTTTCACTATTCACTAATGCAGTGATCAGGGCCGGCCCAAGACATTTTACTGCTTGGGTCAAGAATTGAAGTCCTACCCCTCCCCCAACACACACACAAGGTCACACATACACAGTTAAGCAAGAACATACACACAGAGAATCTCATGCAAATAATGTGTTTGTGATTTTGAATGCAAATAAATAATCAAATACAGTCACACACAGTCCCATAGTGACGCATGTATTCATACACACAGAAACACACGCACATACAGTCAGATGTACAGACAGAAACATTCACACATACAGTCACAAAGTCATGCATAACCCCACACGCACATATACTGTAAGACTTTTTTTTACTGAAACAAAAACATATATTTTTTTTACGGAAAGAAATTCTAATGTATTTTGCTGAAATAATATTTTAGGGAAAAAAGGACTAATATTATATTATTTTGTTATGGAAGAATATCCTTAATGGAACAAATATTAATGTTATTTTTATGGAAGAATTATTTTTACGAAATCATTTTTATTCTGAAAAAAATACATAAGATTATATTTTATACGGGAAAAAAAATCTGCCAATAATAGAGAATTATTTTGCATCCAGGCTGCTCAGATATATGTTAATGCAGTGTTAGTGAATAGCCGATAAATGGCATGTCTTTAGGTGCATGATCTTGGCTAAGGAACCTCCTGGTGAAGGTTGACAGTAATTGGCGTTCAAGTTTCAGGTTCATGGGCCCTGAAGAGTTTTGTATCCGTCCCCTTCTTCTCAAACACCCATAAGTTCAAAGTTATTGCAGTATACTGTTAATGTAACCATATCTGCTCCCCGCCAGCCACCCATCAAAGACATTCTTATTTATTTATTTAGAAAGTGTTTTACCAGGAAGAATACATTGAGATTTCTGTCGTTTTCAAGTATGCCCTGGGGACCCAGTCCAGAAAATTCTGATAAAATTGATCTATTAGCCAGTGTTTCCAAGTACCCAAGAACCTTGGTTTAAAAGCAATACTGTATCCCGGGTGTAGGAGCTCTAGAATCTCTAGTCATCCAAATGTGCAATTATCCAGTGATGTGTACAAATCGTATGCTAATATATTAATAATAATCATAAATCTTTCATTTTCAGTGATAACCACACCTGTCTCTTCTACATCAACCACCATCCCTCCCTCCACTCAGTCTTCGACACCTACAGAAGACAATGGGTGGAGAACAGCTACGATAGTCATTGGTGTCATACTTGGTGCCGCTCTGCTAGTTGCAGTGTTAGCCATAGCGGTGTGCCTGTACATGAAGAACAGAGTCGGTAAATACGCCACCCAAGATCACGTAGGGATCCTTTCGTACAAATTCTTATAAGAATCCAGATCTACTGGGATACGGTATTTATCCTTATTGAAACATTGCTGGACAGTGTCGACCAAATGAACGAAAAGATGAAGCGGGCTAAACTTTTTTGTACTTTGTATTAAATCATATTTTTGTATACATTTTTTTTCTTATTGTAGTAACTTAAAAAGTTCAGGGAAGCGCGTTGAAATGCACTTTTATAAATCGGAGAACCGTTTTGTCAAGGAAGGAGACGGACTAAAGGTTTTGTGGTCGAGATGTAACTCAGCTGGACTAGGTGGATGAACAAATTACTTTTTGGGAAGTTAAAGTAAATAAGAAAATAAAAAAATGGGAGGATTGCACTTAAACCAGGTTTTCTCTCTTAAGTATCAAACAGTGAAGCCTAACGTGAAGATTTTACAGCATATGTTTACAATTTACAGAGGATAAGGCAACAGAGATGGACACATGTATGTTAAGAGCTCACTGTGCACCAGTAGGATGTACGCACATGCAACAGTAATAGTGGGATAAATGGAGAGGATATACTGCCACGGGCCCTGTATTGGTCTCTGTATATTCATTTGCACAAGTGGATCTTTCTAGAATAATTTATCCACCTTTGCGCTCATTAAGAGATGGTTGAAATTAGCATTGTCGTGATGTCCAAGCAGCTCAGCTGTGGTTAATCTACGTCCAATTAATTATGACATTTTGCTATTATAACTGCTTTAGGAACAAATTAACCTTAATAAATAACAGAATATATTCTTATTTTACGCAACATAAACTTAATATAATGTATGCTTTCTATTGATTACATAAGGGTAACACCCCAGCAGACGTATCAAAAATTATATTCTACCAAAGATTAAATAATATTAAGAAAATATATATATTTTTAAAATGTATTTTGTAATGACAGTTTTAGGGAGCCATCTAAAACTGGGGGAACAGGGACAGACGTGTTATATTAAAATGATATATATTTTTGTAAGTTTGCGATTTTGCACTTTTCCTTTTCTTTCAGTGCCTCGGGTAGAAGTATCACATAAGATGTAATATTTATTGAACTCAGAATATCACCTATTAATGGTGAACACAGGGGACATTTTCCCTCTAGGGGATTAAGTTGTTGGATGCCGGATTCAATTTTCAAAACAATGTACAACACTGCTTAGTTTGTGAATATGTATGTAGCTACTGTCACTGACAAATGTTTCAGACAAGCAGATTTTATGCTGACAAATGTTTCAGACCGGCAGATTTTATGCTGACAAATGTTTCAGACTGGCAGATTGTATGCTGACAAATGTTTCAGACTGGCAGATTGTATGCTGACAAATGTTTCAGACTGGCAGATTGTATGCTGACAAATGTTTCAGACTGGCAGATTGTATGCTGACAAATGTTTCAGACTGTTAGATTGTATGCTGACAAATGTTTCAGACTGGCAGATTGTATGCTGACAAATGTTTCAGACTGGCAGATTGTATTCTGACAAATGTTTTCAGACCAGCAGATTGTATGCTGATAAATGTTTCAAACAGGCAGATTATATGCATATTTGATACTACTTATCAAGAGCACATCATTTATTTTTATGAAAAGATTTACTTTCATAGTTGTGATATGCATCACCGTGGTAGCTGGAAGGCTATTCCAGGTTTTAACTACTCTCTCAGTAAAACAGTACTTTTTACTCCCTTATTCTTCCATCCTGGCTGTTATATTTTCAGTTTGATCTTTTCTAAATTCTACTCTTTTTTTTTGTTACTTCTCCTCACCAGTGGATTTATGTGTACTTTATTATTGTGTATCATGTTTTATGTGTACTCTCATATTTTTGTACAAACTTCTTTTAGAATTGAAAACAAAGGTATAGTTTAAAAGAAAGAAGAAAAAAGTGTCTTTTTTATGACATCAGAGTGTAGCACTGCATACAAATGAATCACTGCAATGGAGAAAATGTATTTGCATTTCATACTGCAAAGTGATGTCATCAATAAGAGCCAGCACTGACACATTTAAAAACTCATGTATTTGATTAGAATTTTGCTAACACAATGTTATGTTAATCTTTTATGGTCAAAGTTCCCACTATAAATAATAGTTAGTGTACTGGTTGAACTGTAATATTGTAAGTACTGTATAATATGCATACTACATATAGGCATGCATGAGTGCAGCTATAATGATGTATTTGTAAGGTGAAAAAAGGATGAAAGATTTAAACTTTATACATTCTAACTTATTCAGTTATTTAAAAATTAAAATAAACATTATTTTATTAAAATGTGGTTTCAGTTTCAATTTTGTTAATTTTTGTAATACTTACTGAAGTGTGAAAAAGGGCCTCTATAACCTGACCTATAATCTTTTTTCATGCATATTAAAGTTAAATAAATTGTGTTTTTATTTATACTTTGTTGAGTATATCTTATTCTATTCCAGTTATATAAAATGATCTGTTATCCCAATTTTCTTTTTATTTTGTTGCAAATTCCACACAAACTTGTCAGAACGATGTCTCATACAGGGCTGCCGCCACCAAGAATTTCAGGGCCCCTTACTGAACAAATTTTCTGGGCCCCCTACAACCCCCCCCCCACCCTGACAATATCTCCCACTGGCCCCAACTACCCTCACAAGCATGTTATCCAGGTCTAGTGTTATATGGAGGGTGGTTGGGAGCAGTTGGTTAATATGCTAGTATTTTGCCATTCAATATGCCAGTATTTAGCCACTCAATCTGCCAGTATTTTGCCACTCAGTATGCCAGTATTGTGATACTCAATATGCCAGTATTTTGCCATTCAATATGCCAGTATTTAGCCACTCAATCTGCTAGTATTTTGCCACTCAGTATGCCAGTATTGTGATACTCAATATGCTAGTATTTTGCCACTGATTATGCCAGTAATATTTAGCCATTCAATATGCCAGTATATTGTCACTCAGTTTGCCAGTATGATTTTTTTTACTCAATATGCCAATAGCTTGCTCGTTTTATGCCGCCCTCCTCCCCCTCCCCCAGTACTTACCTCCTTGTTGCTCAGTCTCCTGGTCGTCGCCTCCGTGCAGTCTTCCCTCCTGCACGGAGGAGGAAAACACTGGTTGCATTTTTTTTTTTTACTTTATTGAAGCCACGTTGCTTCAATAAATGGAGGAGTTTCCCTCCTCCGTGCAGGAGGGAAGACATTTTTTATTCGGGTGTGACCTAAGCCCATCAGGCCCCCTGGAACTGCCGGGCCCGGGGTGCCAGTATCGCCCGTCACCCCCTGATGGTGGGCCTGGCTTCATATCACAACTACATTACAGTAACAGAGATGTATTTGCTCTATACAGTATTTACATTGATATTACTGTATTTCATGAGTGCTGAGAGGCTTTAATACATCTTACTGGTGAAAATGATCCTTTATCCGAAATATTTCTTGTCCCAAACTTGGATAAGGGATGCTCAACCTGGATGAGCATTCACAATTTACTCCTGATTCACTTCAACATCACATAGCCATATATCTTCTCAAGGATCTGGGTTGGATTATAACAATTAGAGAAGACCCAACTGATCCCAGAAAGATGAAGGTTTTTTTCTGGGTATGATACTTGCCCATGAGTCTTTTCAGGGAGAAATTCCGGAAAATCTAAGTTTCCAGGTACAGAGGAAACCTGTGGCTTCCATGCGATGCACCATGTCCCTCCTAGGTCTAATGACTTATTGTAGTTTTACTGTCCCTTGAACTCCGGCTATCATCAGACCTCTCCAGAGCTTTCTCCCCATAAAGTGGAACAGATGACCTGTGTGTCTCCACCACAAGGATTTGCTTCACCCCAGCAGTCCTCTTCTCTCTAATATAGTGGCTACAGTAGAAGAATGTTCATCAAGGTCTACTTTGTGACCTACCTCACTGGAATGTTATATCCACAAAAGGCTAGGGGTCACTTTGGGAGGAAAACAAATATCACTGATCTCTTGGACCAGACAAGAATCCAAGTTACCCATCAATAAGATGGAACTTCTTGCAGTATGGAAGACTTACAAAAAATAGTAATATTAGTGCACAGTTCAAAATGTGCAAAAATGAAATAAAATATGCCCTTATGGTGACCACAGAAATGAGTAAAAAATTGTATAGAAAAAAACAAAATAACATACATCAACAGTGCAAATAAATACGACTTGGTAGGAATAAATTCACATGAAGTGTATCACTGTGCATATACGCGAGAACTGAAAACACAGCAAGGGCAGTTCACAAAAGTGCAAAGACACAAGTAAAAAATAATAAAGGTGTGCACATATATATATATATATATATATATATATATATATATATATATATATGCAAAGATACTTAGCACCAGTCTTCTAGTGCTGTATATGCCTGAAAAAAAGATAAACAAGAAAAAAATCCTAGTGCAATATGTACTGTGAGTTTAACGTGCTTTATTTTGAATCAAAAGTAAGCAGGAACATCCATTATAAAATATAGAAAGCTTAAAAAAGTCCAATGTAGATAAAAGTCTCTTTCTGTGAGACACGGTCTGAACCATGATTTATGATCCTGTTCCCTTTTGAGTCAAAATAAAGCACTTTAAAATCTAGTCCCTCACAGTCTTGGACACCATCATTCCAGAGTGGGGGCAAGTATATGACCTTTGTGCAGATGCCACGCTCCTGGACACACTTACATTCTATAGACTATAGGAGATCATATATCGGTTATGTGACCTGCCGATGTGTGCTTTCTAAGTGCAGTGTACTTATACATGCATTGTAACTAAAGTGACCTTAAGGACAAATATGGTGTTTGCATATATAAAACATTGCTTTTTTTTTTCTCCCAGACTCCAGCCAAATGCTGAGAGCAGAGTAGGAAGATCAGTCATAGACATTCGTGAATAAATGAAACATATTTACAATACAGATATTCAAATGTAATAGTAAGACTGCTCCTTTAAACATTTGTCATGGTGCAAGACATGCTACAAACACTAGATGGCATTGGTGTATGCTGAAATGCAGTCATTATCAGCTGGTGATTTCATGACATCGGAGATTGTAAAATTAAACTTTTTTTTTTTTAAAGCCCTTGCTTACGTAGATTAAGTAAGGGGTTAAAATGTTAGTTTCCCCTTTCTCCCTAGTAAACCCGGTAATCTGTAAATCAGCACAGTCTCAATGAGTGCGCAGCCAGGTCAGAGCTCATCCTGTTGGGGTCTGTTGGGGTCAGGGGTCTCTCTCTGCTAGTGCAGAAAGAGACATTTGTTTTAACAGGGGATCAGCAGAGGGTACCTAGTGACAGACTCCGCTCTGGGAGGGGGGGGGGGAGCACGGGGGAGCGGAGGAGAGAGCACAGGGGGGAGTGTACAGGGGAGGGGGGAAGAGCACAGGGGAGGGGGGATATAGAACAGAGGGGAGTAAACAGGGGGGGAGAGAGAACAGGGGAGGGGGGAACAGAGATGGGGTGGAAGAGGAGAGAACAGAGGAGTGGGACGGAACAGAGATGGGGGTAGGAGGGGGAGAGAACAGAGATGGGGGTAGGAGGGGGAAAGAACAGAGATGGGGGTAGGAGGGTGATAGAACAGAGATGAGGGAGAGAACGGAGGAAGAGGGGGAGAGAACAGAAATAGGGGAGAGAACAGAGATTGGGGGAGAGGTGGAGAACAGAAGAGGGGGAGAAAACAGATGAGAGGGGGTCAGAAAAGAGATGGGGGAGGATAGATAAGGGATATAGGGAGAGGGAGAGTCATGGGATGGGGGGGGGGGGGGGGGCACCAAAAAGCTCTTTCGCCTGTGTAACAAAAAATCCTTCCACCGGCCTTGCATGGGGGACCACATTTTTGTCTTTTGCTTCTATACTAGAAGCGCAAGTGGAAAAAACCATAACTTTTATTATTATATACAAGACACAGTTACAGTTTCTCGTAAGTGCATATCAAGGATGTTTTTGTACACCTTAATACATTTCCCAGGTTATATCAACACCTGTACTCTCTTTAGAGCAGAGATGATATAATACCCCATTCTTTAATTCCCATTCCGCTGGATTACATTTGATTTTTTTTTTTTTTTCTTTGTGGAAAGAACCTCAGAAGACGTACACAGGAAAAGGAGACAATCCGGAAACTGCACCCTAGAGACTTTCCAAGTCTAAGCAGATGCTGTAACTACTGATGACCCAAATGTTCTCTCTGGTTGCAGTCCCCATAGATTTATCAAGATTTATTAAGGTACAGTTTGTATGTAGAGCAGGATGAAATATTTGTACAAGCTGACGAAGGAGAGCACTACAATTCTGTTTTGCACCTATAAATAAGAGGGAACCTACTACCCATATCAACTACAATGGAGCCTGCACACTAAACAGTGAGTTGCAAAAAGTAGGCATTAAACAATGTCTGATTTTCAACCCTAGAACTAACCCTAACCCAAATACTAACCCTAAAACTAACCCTAAAACTAACCCCTAACCCAAATACTAACCATAAAACTAACCCAAATACTAACCGCAAAACTAACCCAAATACTAACCCTAAAACAAAACCCTAACCCAAATACTAACCATAAAACTAACCCAAATACTAACCATAAAACTAACCCAAATACTAACCGCAAAACTAACCCAAATACTAACCCTAAAACAAAACCCTAACCCAAATACTAACCCTAAAACTAACCCCTAACCCAAATACTAACCATAAAACTAACCCAAATACTAACCGCAAAACTAACCCAAATACTAACCCTAAAACAAAACCCTAACCCAAATACTAACCATAAAACTAACCCAAATACTAACCGCAAAACTAACCCAAATACTAACCCTAAAACTAACCCTAAAACTAACCCCTAACCCAAATACTAACCATAAAACTAACCCAAATACTAACCGCAAAACTAACCCAAATACTAACCCTAAAACAAAACCCTAACCCAAATACTAACCATAAAACTAACCCAAATACTAACCGCAAAACTAACCCAAATACTAACCCTAAAACTAACCCTAAAACTAACCCCTAACCCAAATACTAACCATAAAACTAACCCAAATACTAACCGCAAAACTAACCCTTATCCTAACACTAAAAAAAAACCCTAACCCAAATACTAACCCCAAAAACTAACCCTAAAACTAACCCCTAACCCAAATACTAACCATAAAACTAACCCTAATACTAACCCAAATACTAACCATAAAACGAACCCTAATTCTGACCCTAAAACGAAACCCTAACCCAAACACTAACCATAAAACTAACCCTAATACAAACCCTAAAACGAAACCCTAACCCAAATACTAACCCTAGAACGAACCCTAATACTAACCCTAAAACGAAATCCTAACCCAAATACTAACCATAAAACTAACCCAAATACTAACCGCAAAACTAACCCAAATACTAACCCTAAAACGAAATTCTAACCCAAATACTAACCATAAAACTAACCCAAATACTAACCGCAAAACTAACCCAAATACTAACCCTAAAACGAAATCCTAACCCAAATACTAACCGCAAAACTAACCCAAATACTAACCCTAAAACGAAACCCTAACCCAAATACTAACCATAAAACTAACCCTTATCCTAACCCTAAAAAAAAACCCTAACCCAAATACTAACCCCAAAAACTAACCCTAAAACTAACCCCTAACCCAAATACTAACCCTAAAACTAACCCCTAATACTAACCTTAAGCTAAGCCCTAACCCAAATACTAACTTTAAAACGAACCCTAATACTAACCCTAAAACTTACCCCTAACCAAAATACTAACCCTAAAACTAACCCCTAATACTAACCTTAAGCTAAGCCTAAAATTAACCCTTAACTTAGGTGGTGAAATTACTGCCGGTCGAGATGTAAGAGCTGTGCTGAAAAGTCAGCGTGCTGAAAGTCTCGCGATGGGCTGATATGTCCGAGTATACATACCGCACAAAATGCTGTTATCAAATCCGATTTCTGCATCAGATAGACTGCATTTTGTGATTAAAAATTATATTTTATTAAAACAATTGTAAAAAGTATTAGCACAGTATAAAGACGTTTTTTATGCTCAGTGTTTGTGATTTTTTGGGGGGCGGGGGAGTTGGGTGGGGGGATATTTGTCTCTATGCATTGGGATCATCCAGTTGATGCAGTTCCCCATGGGGGCTATGCAAGCACTGGGCCACTAGAGGGCAATAGACTGGTTGTTCAAGAGGATGTAAGGAGTCTTGGCTCATCTGGTGCAACTGATTCCAATGACTTGTCTGCAGGGCAATCTGTTATTCTCTATACTGTGAATACACTAGTGTAGTTGGCTCTGCAATGCAGTTTATTGTGGAGGGCACTGGCACCGCTCCAAAATGAGCCTGGGAGATAAAGTGTCGGATAAAAGCACTTGCACAACTGATCCTCAGTGATTTTATTGATTTTGGATAGTCCTTGCAAGTGGGGATAAGGAGATATTCCAGTGACATTTAGAAGAACCAATAATCAGCCTCACTTTTTGATGGTCTGCAAGGACTGAACTTTTAGGAGCAGTGTTAAACACATATTATATATAACATATGCTGGTATTCAAATTTATTTTTCAAATAAAATATTAAGCTTTTTTCTTTTAAAGCACATATTACTGACACTCCCATTATTTTTATGTATCTGGAAAAATAGTAAACCTGGTCTGCTGGACTGTATTAAGCCACTCCCAACTGCCCCTGCCACACCCACTCTTCACAGTGCTTACCACACCAAATGCAAAATTCAGCCCCAGTAATTATTTAATCAGGACACATACAAATTGCTCATGTTTATATCTCTGTCAAACTTGTCAAAAACAAGAGTGAGATCATATTTAGTAGCCCTGCCCCCTTATAATTAAAACAGTGTTGGGAGCTGCCGATGCTCCCAGCACCAGTCATACCTATGGGGGGCAGGGCTTTTATTAATGGGGCTGGGTGTCTATTTATTTGCTCCCAATATTAAAATTGGGGCTGGGAGTCTGCCAAATGGCTTCCAGCTGCTCCCCTTAAATGAAGGGGCTATAGACTTGTCCAAGGTCTCTGGGCCGTTAAAATTTAATACCCCCCCCCCGCAATAACAAGGGCTTATAATTAACCCCCCTACACTGTTGAGAACTATTTAGGGAGCTTCCCCAAAGCCCTCCAAGCTGTGTTGATGATAGCGCAGAGACGGCGGCACTTGCCCCCATATTTATCAGATCCAGTAGCCTGGGCAGCTGTGGGTTTGGACGGCAAAGTCCAACTTACCTCCTAATTTGAACTACCTTTCAGTTTTTAGTGAATAGGCATTTTTATTGCTCTTCACTGAAGGAAGTTCGTGATGGGAGATCGAGATGCATTTGGCAAGGCGGGGAAAGAAAGATCGCGAGATTCCTACACAACCTTTGGTACAAAATAGGTGTCCAGCGAGACACTGGCTGATCTGGCCACGCCCGCTCTACAACTGGTGGAAAAAACCCTATACATCTATTCTTTGTACACAGGGACGCCCCCGCCCCCCCACCACTAAAACCATGCCTACCAAAACATGGCAACACCCATTATGTTATATGATAATAATTCAAAATAAATTTGAACTTATCGCTAGACATGTGCAAAACAAAAATCTTCGTTTCGTTTTCGTTCATTCGGACAAAAATGATATTTATTTTGTCTAAAACGAATTTCGTTCATTACTACATTCGTTTCGGACGAAATTCGTGCATCATTTTCGTTTCGTTACATTCGTTTCGTTTGAACTTATAAATGAATTGTGATTTAAATTTACGGACTCATGACAAGAAGAGCGTCTACGGCGTGGATGGCTTATCATCTTTGGCATGTCAGCTGTTGTGTTCTACTTTTCTACAAATAATCAGGGATTAGGTTGGCTGAGCATACTAAGAAATGTAGTGCCAATGTTGGGCCAGAGTTGTTAGGAAGGATCCCCAGGCCCGCCATCAGGGGGTGACGGGCGATACTGGCGTCCTGGGCCCGGTGGCTCCAGGGGGCCCTGTGGGCCCAGGTCACGCCGGGAAAAAAATTCTACAATCCTGGCATATTTAGGGGAAAAATCCTGGCATACTGATGGGCAAAATCATGGCATATTAGTTGGCAAAATCCTGGCATATTGAGGTACAAAATCATGGCATATTAGTTGGCAAAATCCTGGCATATTGAGGGGCAAAATCCTGGCTTATTAATTGGCATAATCCTGGCATATTGGCAAACGAATGGCATATTGACTGGCAACATCCTGGCATATTAATTGGCAAATTCCTGGCCTGGCATACTGAGGGGCAAAATCCTGGTATATTAATTGGCAAATGTATGGCATATTGAGGAGCAAAATCCTGGCATATTAATTGTCAAACAAATGGCATATTGAGGGGCATAATCCTGGCATTTTAATTGGCAAAATCCAGGCATATTGAGGGGAAAAATCCTGGCATATTGAGGGTCAAAATATTGACATATTAATTGGCAAAAGAATGGCATATTGAGGGGAAAAATACTGGCATATTAAATGGCATATTGAGGTGGAAAATACTGGCATATTCAATTGGAAAAGAATGGCACTTTGAGGGGCAAAATCCTGGCATATTAAATGGCAAAAGAATGGCATATTGTGTGGCAAAATAATGGCATATTAAATGGCATATTGAATGGCAAAATACTGGCATATTAAATGGCAAAAGAATGGCATATTGAGGGCAAAATACTGACTTATTGAGTGGCAAAATATTACTGGCATACTGCTCCGAACCACCCTTCATATTAGACTAGACCGGGATAACATGCTTGTGAGGGTAGGTGGGGCGAGTGGGAGATATTGTCGGGGGGGGGGGGGGGGCAGAAAATTTGTTCAGTAAGTGCCCCTTCAAGGCAGTCTCCCCCATAGCTGGTCTCACCATCGCTTAACTAAAATCAGGAGTTTATAAATAGTGTTAAAACTACTTTTGACTTTGAGTTCACAAACCCGTAGTACAGAGGAAGTGCCTCTTACATACAGAGCACAAGCAGTTCGATACCATCTACTCACTTGCTCACATTTGTTGTGGAGACAGGATGAAGTGCAGGCACGTTCAGCAGCGTGATGATGTCATGCGCAGACAGTACACAGACTCAGAAATTTGAGATAGCCTGTAGAATGCTGAAATAAGGGAATACGTGCTTCAGTATATTCAAAATACAATGAGAATTGAGCTCCAGGCACCCGGTACTTGTACCGAGGAGCATGAAGATCAATCTGGTAGGCGCATTGAGTGACTCCGCCTACTTTATAGCTCCTCCCTTATGGGCCCACCTTATCGTCTCTCTGCCCTCACTGACCGACAGTACGGCTGCTATTTTTTAAGGAAAAGGTGTCAACCCTAATCCTGAGGGCATGCCACACCCCATAAAGTGCCGCCTGGGTCCAGTGGTCCCACATGGACGAATTGCAAGGTCGGTGTTTCGACAAATTTCTCGAGCAAATTCTACTGCACAGTTGTAACTTTGGCAGCACGGCGCACCCCCTCCTGCCCCCTTCACCCCACCTTCTGATCAGCTGCCGTTTGCAGTAAAGTAACAGCGCATGCGCACTTCGGTTGAGTGATTTGTCACCCGTTTTGGCATGCGCACTTCGCTGTAGATATTTGATCGAAAACTCTGCTTTTACAGGATAATAAATATGTTTTGTAAAAATGTCTGTAAAAACAGACAGAGTTTTCAATCAAATATCTCCAGCAATGTGCGCATGCCAAAATGGGTGACAAATCACTCAACCGAAGTGTGCATGCGCTGTTACTTTACCTGTCACCGCAGCTGATCTGAAAGGGGGCCGAAGGTGGTGTGCGTCCCTCGACCATGCGAGCGCGATTCTGTGCTTTTTGCTTCCAGACTCCAACCGAATGGTGAGAGTTGAGTGGGATATTTGTGAGATGCAGATATTCACATTTTAATAAATGCATACATTAATAGGCACTCCAATGGTATGTCATTTTCATGTTGCAATGATCCTTTAACTTTATAAAAGATGATAAGAAACATAAAATAAAACTCTAGTTAGAGTTCCTTTAAGTGACATGTGAGGGCTTGATGCACAGGAAGTAACACTGTAAGACCTGTCTGTAATTGCACTATAGTCACATACCTGGGCACATTAATACTTTCTTTAACACATCATTTGTTAAGTAAATGAATTCATGTAGGATACAAGAGGAAGATGACACATTGGCATACACTGCTAAAAATCCGGGAGATCTATTTAATAATTGAAAGGGATGCTTGATTCCTGGAGAGCTGTCAGTTCATTGAGAACTAGGAGGATGAAACATCCTGTGTGATATAAAATGCACTATATGAATCTAAGGCAATGCTTCTCAAACCTGTCCTCAGGACCCCCCAACGGTCCAGGATTTAGGGATTAACCAGTTGTGTTTAAATAAGAATATGTAGAACACCTGGTGTGGCTGCTTAATGGTTAGGGAACCACACCAGGTGTTCTACATATTCTTACTTAAACACAACTGGGTAATCCCTAAATCCTGGATCGTTGAGGGGGGTCCTGAGGACAGGTTTGAGAATCACTGATCTAAGGGATTTATTCAAGGAAATTGCAGGGAATTGACAAGTGAATTCCACGTGTGAGGTTAAAATGGACTATTCACTAAAATGTGAGTTGCAGGTGAGATCAGGGGAGATGAACATTCCTCCTCACCAATTTAGCTGTACAATGTTCATCTCACCCAAACTCACCTACAACTCAGTTTAACAGGGGCCTGGATACTTTTTTTTTTAATGAACGCGGAGTATAAGGGTCTGTGCATGTTAGTATAGGTGTTAATAACCATTTTTAGTGCTTGTTGATCCAAGCTGAAATCATGCTGCCCGTCACATTATTAGCGGTGACTATCTTCAGATGATTTCCCCGACCCTGGAGCTGACGGATGCTGTTGATCATAGGGACTGAAGCGGCAGCCATATAGTCGGTGTATGGGTCCCTACTTTGCTGGAACAGTGATGGAGGTAAAGTGAGTGAGCACAAGCCCTGTCAGCGTAATCTAATAGCTGTGGTAAGTCCTGGGGTCAAGTCCATTATGTGCTATCTAATAGCTGGTCCAATACCATGTTTTTGGTGGTGGGGAAAGTTCTGTGAATTCAATCTGTGTGCTGGGGTGGGTGCTGGGGCAAGTTATGCGAGTGCATTCTGCATGCTGGGGTAAATTATGGGTGCTGGGGCATGTTCTGTTAGTGTTTGGGTAAATCATGGGTGCTAGGGCAAGTCCTGTGAGTAAGTGCAATCTTAGTGCTAGGTAAGTCCTGGGTGCTGGGACAAGTCATGTGAGTGCAGTCTAAGTGCTGGGGTAAATCCAGAGTGCAATCTAAGTGCTGGGTAAGTCTTGGGTGCTGGGACAAGTCATGTGAGTGCACTCTATGTGCTGGGGTAAATCCGGAGTGCAATCTGTGTGCTGGGGTAAGTTGTGGGGTGCTGGGGTAAGTCTTGTGAGTGCAATCGAAGTGCTGGGGTACGTGCTTGCTGGGTGCTGAGGCAAGTCATCTGAGTGCAGTCTGTATGCTAGGGAAAGTCTTGTGAGGGTAATATGGATGTTGGGTAAGTCAATATATCCACCCAGTATGTACACAAGGTTATATCTCACACACTGCCCTGATATATACCCCTGCACAGAGTAATATATGCCCCCAGTATGTACACACGGTTATGTCTCACGCACTGCCCTGATTTTTACCCCTGCATAGGGTAATTCATGAAGGGGTTATTTCCTGTCCAAGACTCCTGAAATTGGCAGGTGGCTCTTGTAATCTTGCTACAGCCACTGGGTCACCATGGTAAATAAGAAAAACCTAAGATCAAAGAACGAGGAGCGTAGAACTGCAATTCCAGGCACTACAACAAGTAAATAAATGAGAACTCACCTCAATAAGGTGCAGAACTCACCACGTCTCAAGCAGGATGCCCAGTTGTGTCCAGGGAGGTACAGGAGTATTAGCAGTGTCTAACAACAGCACTGCAGTACAAGGCTAAGGCTTTAACCCCTTAGTGAATAGACTGTTCTGAAATGTTTGTGCCCTTGGTGACAGAGGCTATTATACCACTTCTGTGGTATTTGTGTTTAGCTGTAATTTTCCTTTCTCTCAATGTACCCACACATTATATATTGTGTTTATCGGCATAAGAAGGGTTTTCTTATTATTATTTTCATAATATCATATAATTCACTATAAAAAAAAAATCATTATATATTGGGGGTAAAAACACTTTTTTAATTTTTTTTCAAGGCTTGATGTTTGCAGGCCTAGTATTTCAAGGAAAATAAGTGAAATATAACTGGGCTCTACTCCATCATAAATCACATGCCAGCTACACAAGATTGCTCACAGCTTTGACACTTCAGATTAAGGGTTGTTAAATGCAAAAATATGTAAAAATGTCCCCCCAAAAGTTTTTTTAATTTTTTTTTTTTACGTTTCATTAAATTATGTTCTTTATTATATTTTATTCTTATAAAATACACAAAAGAACATTTTCCTTAGATTAATATTTTATTGATGAAGAGCCAAGAGCAACAATACATCCGAGGTCTATTCACCAAACCACGAATTGGCAACTGAATTACAGAATATCAGGCATTAACCCCGGAGTTGGAAATAATTTTGCAGAATGAATGGCTTCAGTTTTGCCGTCCGGTTCTTTGTTCTCCACAGTTCACTTTTAGTGAATAGGCTTCATGCATTTTTAGAGATCCTGATGGGACAAAAAAAACATTGCTCGACAAAGCGACTACATCTAGTCTATAATCAGGATGACTCATTCGAATAACCTCCAGTTTCCATGGGCTGTGCCTTTTCTTTCCGACTCTTGTTTGTTTTGGAAACTGAAATGTATTGAACAAATCTCCATATACTTTCTCTTTCACAGTGAGAACAGTGGCCATCAAGCCAGCTACGGCATCCTTCACCACTGGGAGAAGCTAGAGTAGCCTAGAACTTTGCACGGATACGCATAGGGTGGACTATAGACAGAGCTACCTTTAATCTAAATGGGTCACTGTTTCTTTGGCTTTGTGGAGATGGTGCTGCTAACTGTCAATAACATGGGGATGAAGAGCACTCCTCTCTGACAGGCCAGTCACAGGGGATCAATGTATCTCTTTTTCTGATTTGCTACAGGGAGTGAGCTTCACAGAGAGAACAAAGCTGAATGGGAGAATTGGTGTTAAGTTTTAAATTCCCTTTCTCAAGTCCCTGCAATTCTCTCTTTCATGAATGACACGTGGGACTGGAGGTTGCCCTGCTCCCTCAGTGAGCAGGATTTGTATTCTAAAAATATTGCAAAAAATTATTAAAAGGGCCATTGTATGTGTTCAGGTGAGAAGGTGGACAGAATATTCGCCAGGCGGGGTATATTCAAATTCGGGAGGGACTTGCTTGAAATGGGCAGAGAATTGAAAAGTCACTTTACCAGGATTTTTTAAGGGACTTTCTGACCAACTGGTAGCTATTAATCCTCATCTGGGCATGGTAAATCATTCAGAATAAAAATGTAGACTAAAAATAAAGCTATTATTATATTACAAACACATTTACGGGCATCTAAACCCACTTTATTGAGAGATTTACTTCTCTGAACCTGTCTCTTTCATTAGAGGAGGACAGAGGGTTTGGAGTCCAAATTAAGACTATTCCTCCAAATGATGGCCACATGGGTGGTATGCTGATCTCCGGTGCTCTATAAATAATTGATCCCAATACACATGAGGCCCACATTTTAGTCACATGCCGTGTATATCATTATATATACTAATACTTTCAGAATTATCACTCCGCTGATAGATTAGTTCATCCCTCGTTCCTGTGTGTTGACTGTTCTGCTCAGAGATCAAGGTGAGGAATTTGCTTGCACATTATCTGTATGAAGTCACAGTGCTCCAGGGCTAGTCTCCTGTCCACACATGCTTTCCGTGAGAGGCTTGCGCAGTATGAAGCCAGTTGAGATAGGTCTGTTCATAATATCCTAGGAAGCATGGCAAAAAAAAAACGTTTAATCTGATTATAAAATGTGATCTCAGTTAAACTTTTAATCCTTTGCATGGACAGAATATCTAAGAATCTGGATGGATGAACTGGGGAAACTCCGCCTATCGGTAATCAAGCGTCGGAGTAGTTTTAACTCTAGAGTACTGCATCAAACAACTGCAGACGGTAGTGTGAGTCCAATTTTATGATTATTTGACATTTTGAAATGCCTCTTCTAGCCATTTCGGAAAGTCACGTCTCCTTCGCCTGCTGGACCATGTTAGTGGTAAATATCTAAAAATAGTATCCCCCCCCCCCCCCCCCATATTTATTTCAAGGGACTGTATCGTCTGAACATTGCTTTTACTGTAAATGTAGATCATAAAAAAATATTGAAAATTATCAAAAAACTGTGTTAGCCAAACTGCAAGCAAATGCCTAAATTAGGAGAAAAATGTGTTTTGAATCTGCCCGTGGAGTCTCCTGCTTATGACATCACCTGTGGCACAGTATGCAAATGACACATTTCCCACTGAACAACAGTTAATTTGCATATCATGTCATAGTTGCCAATATTTGAAAAAAAATTCCAGGGACACTTTGCAGCTTATCTTCCAATTGACCACACCTCCTTTAAAAAGCCCCGCCTACTTGATATGATTAGCACAATGTAACTACACCTACTAGTCACAATGTAGATTATATCATCAAGTTCCCACCGACATTACCAGCATCCTTGGTATACAACAGATACATTCACAGTACAACATCTACATCAGGCAGGTGCAGTACATGAAATATAGTAAGACCTGGTGCAGATGGGCTTCAGTCAGAGAGCTGTGTCTACACCATAAAACATACATCAGTATAAACCTACCACTTCTGCTGGAAGGCCATTCCACGTATCCACTCCCCTATCAGTAAAGTAATACTGCCTGGCCTTATCTTATATCTAAGATAGCCTTGTGCCTATCCCATGCATGCTTAATTTCATTCACTGTATTAACTTCTACCACTTCAACTGGAAGAGTATTCCATGCATCCACTACCCTTTCAGTAAAGTAATACTTTCATTAGTCCCTGGTCTTATCTTATATCTAGGATAGCCATATTCATATACCATACATGCTTAAACTCCTTCATGTATTAACTTTTACCACTTCTACTAACATGTATAGCTTGGAGGAAAGACGTAACAGGGGGGATATGATAGAAACATTTAAATACATAAAGTGAATCAACACAGTAAAGGAAGAGAGTATATTTAAAAGAAGAAAAACTACCACAACTAGAGGACATCGTCTTAAATTAGAGGGGCAACGATTTAAAAGTAATATCAGGAAGTATTACTTTACTGAGAGGGTAGTGGATGTATAGAATAGCCTGCCAGCAGAAGTGGTAGAGGTAAACACAGTCAAGGATTTTAAGCATGCGTGGGATAGACACAAGGCTATCCTAGCTATAAGACCGGGAACGGGGGACTAATAACAGTACTCAAAAAAAATTGGGCAGACTAGATGGACCGAATGGTTCTTATCTGCCGACACATTCTATGTTTCTATGTTTCTACTGGAAGACTGTTCCATACATCCACTACCCTCTCAGTAAAGTAATACTTTCATTAATCCCTGGCCTTATCTTATATCTAGGATAGCCTTATACCTATCCCACGCATGCTTAAACTCCTCCTCTACCAATTATGCTGGACTATTCCATGCACCCACCCCCCTCTCAGCAAAGTAATATTACGTTTCTGACCACAAAAAAACATTAAAATATTAAATAATTCCAGCCTTTTGAAAAGCTTGAGGTGGACCCCCAATATATGTATATAACTAGTTGCATTTATACTTATACAAACTTTTTAATATTATATTCAACTATTTTTATATGTAATAAAAATGTTATTGAAAAATTGTTAATTTCTTATTTTTATCCCTTCCTCTGCACCCACATTGCACCTAAAGAACTTAACACAGCACCATACAGCACCCACACGTTTTGGCCTGCCACAGTGTCAATTTGCCCCCAGAACATACCACAGTGTATCTTTGCCCCATTGAACTGCCCCTGCAGAACACGCCACAGTGTCACTTTGTGTCATAGTACGTTATTTTGCTCCACAGAACATGCCACAGCATCACTTTGGCCACAGTCAATTTTCCCATTAATATGTCACTATTAGCCTGCCCATTAATATGCCACTATTAGCCTGGCCATTAATATGCCACAGCCAGATTGCAAATTAATATGATTGCCTAGTAATATGCCAAAGCCAGATTACCCAGTAATATGCCACAGTCTGATTGACCAGTAATATGCTATAGTCTAATTGCCCAGTAATATGCCACGGCCTAATTGCCCAGGGATATGCCACAGTCTAATTGCCAACTAATATGCCCCAGTGTAATTGCCCAGTAATATGCCAGTCTAATTGCCCAGTAACATGCCAGTCTAATTTCCCAGTAATATGCCAGTTTAATTGCCCAGTAATATGCCAGTCTAATTGCCCAGTAGTATGCCACAGTGTAATTGCCCAGTAATTTGCCACAGTTTAATTGCCCAGTAATATGCCACAGTGTAATTGCCCAGTAATTTGCCACAGTTTAATTGCCCAGTAATATGCCACAGTTTAATTGCCCAGTAATATGCCACAGTGTAATTGCCCAGTAATATGCCACAGTTTAATTGCCCAGTAATATGTCAGTCTAATTGCCCAGTAATATGCCACAGTGTAATTGCCCAGTAATATGCCACAGTTTAGTTGCCCAGTAATATGCCAGTCTAATTGCCCAGTAATATGCGACAGTGTAATTGCCCAGTAATATGCCACAGTTTAATTGCCCAGTAATATTCCATAGTTTAATTGCCCAGTAATATGCCACCACACTCCTCCCCCTTCCCCAGTACTCACTTGCTCCATGTCTCCTCCGTGCACTGGCAATAGATTTGTTTGTTTTTATTAAAGTTTTAAAAAAAAAGTCCCCCGCGCAGTTCTGTCTGTGAGCTGAGCTCACATTAGCCTGTGTTACCAGCCCCATCACATGCGTCCTGCCTGCTTCCAGCAGACGCGTGTGGCAGGGCTTTCTAAAGCAGGCTGATGTGAGCTCAGCTCACATAGACTTAACTGCACGGGTCATGTGATGTCACGTGATGACGTCACGTGACCCACGATCGCACTAAAACAGAGTAAATTGACGGGATTGTCCAAGGGATGAGAATTCCGCCGGGACAATCTTGGTTTTCAAGGGACTGTTGGCAACTATGGGTGATGTCATAAACAGGAGACTCCACAGACTCATTTAAAACACATTCTCCTCCTAATTTAGGCATTTGCTTGCAGTTTGCTAACACAATGTATAGATCATTTTCAATCATTTTTTAAGATCTACGTGCACAGTAAAAACTTTATTGAGGTGAGACTGTCCCTTTAAAGACAGAACAAGAAAACAAAGAGAACTAGTTACTAAAAGTGAGTTGCAGTTGAAATAAACATTTCATCTCACTCACTGCACTATACATCGCACTGGGAACAAACCTGGTGAGTTCTTCCTGTGACAAAAACAGAGTTGTTCCTGAAAAGTGAACTCACTGCAGCTCACTTTTTAGTGACTAGTTCCCCAAAATTTTAAAAATGTCAACAAAGTCTAGGGGGTCAGTTCACTGGAATTTGATGTATAGAAGCAAACACAAACTCCCAACACCGGCATGTGAAACAACCATCACCTAACGCGTTTCATCCTACTGGACTTGACCCCTACGTTTCTGTTCAGTTGGGTGAAACGCGTTAGGTGACGACTGGTTCACATGTGGATTTGGGGGATTTGTTTCCTTTTGCTTTTATACAGAAGAAAATAAAGATGATCTTAAGAAGCGAAGTCCAGACCTTCTATGTTTTGACACCATTATCTGGGCAAAAAAAACTTTTTATCTATTGTGCATAATCCAAACCAAACCAGCTGTCCAGTGACCCTGGACTATTCAACGCAACAGACCTTTTAGTGAATAGACCCCTACATTTCCTTACATAACTTTTTATACACATATGAGTGCACTAATTTGGAATAAAAGGATATACCGTATGTTATCTCTCATCACTTAATGTTCACTTGGGCAAAGCTTATATACACTGTGGGCTTTTAAATTACCCTTCCAATTTATTGATGTCGACCACTATTTAGTGGCACATGCTATATTAACTATGCTCTTTATTATCACATTCACAATTATGCATGGCTTTTGCATTATTGAGAATGTTTTAAATTAAGCATGCTCCACCTATAGAATCAGATTCAAAAATCTAGGTGTACAGCTGTACACTCACAGTCTCATGCTCCCAGAACTTCCCCTATTTTATATAGTTAGAGACACAATGAGCATTTTTGACAGTGACATGACCTTGACGTCATAGGCATGTGCAATGCAGGGGGACTCTTACAATATAGATCTATGTGGGTTTTATACATACATCTAACTTGCTCCCTGCAAAAGATAAATTGTGGAGATAAATGTTGCAAAAGCAAACAAAATATAAATGAATGAATGCATTTTTTTCAGTATGTGCTCCAATATACAGTCCTTTGGTCAACAGATTTTTACCTGGAGTATTCTTTCTTTTGCTACTGACTTTCCACATCCTCCCTTCAACAGCCACTGTGCTTCTTTTTATAGGTCTGCCTATTAAATTTCACATCTCTTTAGTTATATAACTCCATAGAAGACACCTCTTCCTTGCTCCAAGCAGTGTGAGTTTTCCTTGCAATTTCTTGCCTACTGGATTCCCTCGCAAGGAGTGGTGTTTGGTTAAGCAATCTATTTTCCCAAATTCCACTCTAACTGCACAATTATATCCATTTCCCCATCACAATATTTATTAAGAGCTCTAGCCTTTTTTTTTTTTTTTTACTTAAAAATTTAAAAGGGACACTACTACTTACAGAAGATGTAATTAGATAACCTGGTAATTTAAAACAAGCACATATATAAATCATATGCCACTGTTTTGTTTTTTATATGACTGAATTAATTGCATATAAAAGGAAAAATAAAATCTCCTGGCTCCAGTTTGTGAATATTTCCCATGATGCAACATCGTCCATAATCTTCCAGCCAGTCTCAATTTACAACTGTAGCCAAAGCATGCATGATGATGTCATAAGATACACCCCTGCTCTCTTACTGGTTCCTCTGTATCATAGTGGGCAGGACTAGGTGGCTGTGTACAACTTTTTTTTACCTGCCTTCCAACCCAAGGAGAGGAGATCAAACAGGATCATAACTCTGCCCCCTTTTGATGTAATAGTTACATTACCCTCCCATTCAATGAATGGTCAGTATTCAGACTTATGACCTGCATTCAAACCCCAAAGTGAGAAATTTGTGCTGTAAAGTAACTAGGGGGTGGCACCCAAAAGCACTATATTTCACAAAACGGTGAGGCACAACCACACTTGTTTAGTTAAATATTCTATAAACTTAAAATTTTTTGGTGGGAGTGTCCCTTTACGATTATAGTGGAGGCTACTTTCTTGATACCAATTTAAAGGTCAATTGTAGCCAAAAAAATAAACAATGTTTAATTTATAGTTGAATCGAGTGTAAGCATTTTAACCCCTTGGCGACACAGGACGGACTAGGTCTGTCCTGTGTGCCGAGGCGTTAGTGAAAGCAAAGTTTTTCTGCTTTCAGTGCTCTAATGGTATTGTAACGATGCTTCCGTAGGTCTAGTTTTCAAAAATATGTACATGTTGGGGGTCATTCATGGATTTAGTACAGATATCAGTGTTACAATGTCACTATCACTAATTTAAAAAAAAAAAAAAGGATTTTAAAATAGCTTTGCACTACTTATAGTTCTGGCCCTTTAACATGAATAAAAAAGCACAAAAACATAAAAACTGGGCTATTTCTGAACTCAGGACATATATTAGAAACTATTTAGCAGTGTTTTTTTGTTGTCTATTGTACATGAGTTTACGATTTTTCAAATAAAAGTCATAAAACATTTAATTTTTTTATTTTTTTTGCCATATTTTATTTTTTTTTTTTACATCAAATTATATGCTATTATCAAAATAATGGTATCAAAAGAAAGCCCTTCTTATGACCATAAAAACAATATATAGTTTGTGTGGGTACACTAAATGAGACAGAAATGTTAAAACAGCCCATGTCACCAAGCGTCGGACAAGTCAAAAAAGTAATGTCACTAAGGGGTTAAACAGAAATGTTTTAATGAAAGAATACAAATAAAGTTGGATTGAGACATCTCTAGTTTGTAAATCAGAGGTAGAGTTGCCACCTTTTCCTCTTAATGCCAAAAAATACTAAAAAAATACTGGTAGGTGAGGGTGGAGCGAAAAATGGTTGGGGGCGCAAGGGTGGAGTCATTCAATGTCCCAACCAGAATAAGCTTCAGGCTCCATGGTACATTTATATAAAAATTTACATGTTGCGGATAATATATGTGTCGACTTATATGTGTAAATTGATATATGATATGTATAATATATACGTGTAGATAGATATAATATGCAAAATATGTAATATATATATATATATATGTAAATGAATGTATTGAAAAAATGTGTCAATTTGTATAGAATATGTAAAATGGGTATATTGTATAATATATGTGTAAGTAATACATTGTATGTAATATATACATGTAAATTAGGTATATTGTATAATATATGTCTGTGTAAGTAGTATAGAGAATAACCGCTCAGAGCATGAAGCAGCTGGATACCTTATATCACATGTTCAGTGTGTGATTGGCTAGATTGGGGGAGACACACCCACTTCTAGCACCAACCATTGCAGCGAATCTGAAGCAATCCGACTCCTAACTGAATGTAAGTGCAGCATGCATTTAGTCCACAGCGCTTATAAAACGATCTCTTTAAAGGCAAACAGAGATCATACATACAGCCGCCTCGGCAGCCTTCCTCGACGGGAGAGGACTGCACCCCCGCTGATGACATCCCCATGCAGCTCCAATGCTAATACCGGCTATTAAACGGCCGGTATTAGCTTTACACCGGCACCGGCTCCAGAAGCTGGATTACCGGCTGTGCCGTTAAAATACCAGCCAGGTGGCAACCCTAATCAAAGGCCAGACATGTTGTTTAGAATTTGGGGGGGGGAGATGTTCTAAGAGGGCTCAATAATGCACTTTATTATATACTATTTTTTCCATTAAAGCATTTCTATTTAAAATGTTTACACTTGATACAATCTTTCAGTTAAACGTAACTTATTTGTTTCCCTACAGTTCTTATTTTTAATTCTGAAGTAACTGGCTGCTTCCATTAAAATGTTTACGTCCAGTATTCAATAAAATGTGAGCAGTCTGACACGGAAACAATTAAAAAAAAAACAATTAATTATTAAATATGCACTCTGAACTTTGCCTTGAATAGCAGGTACTCATTGAAATCCTCAATATTTTTTTTCTAAGGAATCGTTATGAAACTGTACCATGTTTCACCTTAGAGGAAAGATTTCTCCTTAATTTGGGTACTGAGAGCTTTACACTGATAGGTAATAGTCTGTGCTCTGGGCAACATCTCTTTTATACTCACTACGGCTCAATCTCCAGGGTAACAGAACTGAAGGCTGAAAGAGACCAAAACGTACCTTGGGAGTCATAATTAGCCATATTATTAGTTTCAGAAGGATCTAGACGGTTCACTCTTTTATGTGTTAATATTAATACTATTAATAATGATAATGGTCCACGAATGAAGAGGCAGGGGAGAGGTTACTGAGCCAGAATGTTTACAAATTTAAGAGGACTTTAGTTGTGCAGATGTATTTCTCTTACACACAGTGGGGAATTCACTATAAGGTGAGTTGCAGGTGAAACAACGTGAGTTGAGGTGAGATATGAGCTGAATTGAGGTGAGATGATGATTTCATCTCACCAATGTATCTATACATTGTGCAGGAACAAACCTGGTGAGAATCGCTGACTAAGCAAACTCGCTAGGTTTGCTCCTGGACAATGTATAGCTTAACTGGTGAGATTAAATGTTCATCTCACCTGCAACTCAACTTTAGTGAATAGACTCCACATTGTGCAGTTCCTGAATAAATGCAACCTATACCAAGTAATACTCAGGGTTACTGACTTTACCATCTCCTTGGCCCCAAACCATCAAAAAGAGCAATGAATTAAAAAAAAAAAACCTACCAATAATTTGTCAATTTACCCCAAACCCTCAACATTAAATGAAAGATTTAGAATGAATGCACTGGATTTTTTCTTTGGTACTGTTTTAGTAGGGATTTTTATCTTTATTTATCTAACATTTCCCACTATACCCAATAGTACATTTCTTTAACATCCCATGGTATCTTACTAGTGTTCCTTGATCCCTTTTCATGAGGTAATTAGCAGATAATGAATAATTACTACACTCCTGTAACATCAGGGTTTTTGCAGGTATCTGTAGAAATCTTCGAAGCCAGTTGTGAGAAATCAGTGGAGTGCTCCATACCTAGTAAGTCATTGCAAAGGTCGTTTAATACTGCAGAGTGAGGCTTCCAACGAGGATCTTGGTCCCCATCATGTGTGTCTTTTGCCACCTTTGCACTGAACTCTGTCACCTATAGCACATTTCACATTAGTGATAATCACACACTGCAGCACATTTCACATTAGTGATATTCACACACTGCAGCACATTTCACATTAGTGCTAATCACATGCTGCAGCACATTTAGCATTAGTGATAATCACATGCTGCAGCACATTTCCCATTAGTGATAATCCCAAACTGCAGCACATTTCACATTGGTGCTAATCACATGCTGCAGCACATTTCACATTAGTGATAATCCCAAACTGCAGCACATTTCACATTGGTGCTAATCACATGCTGCAGCACATTTCACATTAGTGCTAATAGCAGTAGGCAGAGGAACATGAATAATGGTGGGGAACAAACAGACGCCAGCCAATCCAAGGTAAAGGAAGTCAGAGTAAATGAGAGGCCAATAGGATTAAAGGAGGGATTTAAGGAAAGCTGGGAATAGGGTGAAAGACAGAGTTATTGGCCAATAGGTTGAATTATAAACAATGCATTGGTATGTATAGTATAGGCATGATATTTTTTACACAGGAGACACCTAGACTTGAATGTGGTGCTGACTATACTAGGCATGTAGAGTGGGTGCTTTAATCTTTTCTTCAAACTGCTCATTTTCACGGCATCTGTTAGTCATTATTTTTTTATTGTGATATTGGAGCTTGTTGGGAAACAAATCCCCTGCTGAACTGGACCGTAAGGAATACCCACCAAGGAAGATAGAAAATGGTCCTGTAGATAACTTCTTGGTGGGGTAATATTTGGGGTAGTATGGGGTAATAATCTGCCATTCCTGGAGGAAAAAAATCTGCTGATGCCCATACTCATTAGCTGAGAATAATATAAATTATCTTCCAAGATTTATCATGAATATCTGTCTACTAGGTATATACCAGCACTATATTTATATTATATACTAGCACTATATTTATATTATATACTAGCACTATATTTATATTATATATTAGCACTATATTTATATTATATACTAGCAACAGCATTTAATTGAAATATTGATGTTCACCGCATTTTTAATTTTCAATGTATTACATTTTAATTCTACTGTGGCTAGACACATGTAACCAGTTGGATGACCAGCATCCATCTGATACTGTAGTAATATGCAAGCTTGCCAGATGACTCTGATGAAGAAACTGAACAGCCATAAAAAATACAAGAGGCAACAAAACTATCATGGAGTCACTTGTCGATTAATACTAAAATGTGAGCTTCCTGGATAGATGACCCAAATAATGAACAGTTGAATACAACATCAGATACCTGACAATTGTAGTACCACAGTGTAATGTACAAAATATGTTGCTTCAAAGATGATGTTTTAGATCTTTGCCCCATTGATGGAAAAGCAAACAGAGGTAGATGATGGACTTTTTCCTAATTAAAACATACTTTTTGGGATTTGCTCCCATTCTAAATGAATCTGACTGTTTGGTGGAAGATGACTGCTTCTAATAATATTCTAGTATTAGTACTGACCACAAATCAGCAATACTAATTTTAATACATACAAAACCACTTGTCTTCATTTGAAGTGGCTGCCTCCTTG
>CM069857.1:17920470-18250470 GCA_036172795.1 Pelodytes ibericus
TGCTGGGCAAATCTTTTGTGTGCAATCTGGGTGAACATGCAAGACCTGTGGGTGCTCTGGCAAGAGCAAGGGGTATAATCTAGTTGCTCATGCAAGACCTGTGTACAATGTACACACATACACATAAATAAAAATGTGTGCATGCATAGTATTAGCACTGTGTAGTGCATTAGTTGCATTTTGTCAGAAGAATGGGCACTCAGATCCAAAAACATTCGTCATCTCTGTCCTAAACCTTGTTATGATTTTGGTCCATGCTTACCAGTATTTTTTGGTTTGAAACACCACTTGACATCAGGAAGGCTGGGATCAAAACAGCAGCCCCTTGAGTAACACTCCTTGGCACTAATTCCTGGGTATCCACACTCTGTCCTCTCCTGGCCATTAACATTGCACAGAGCATTAACTGAAGTAGAAATGACATGAGAGATAAATTAGATTTCACAATGTAATTTGAATCTGTTGCAATTAATATAGTGTAATCTGTTGCTGTAAGGTTAGTTTGGCGTAATTTGTTGATGTGGAAATTCCTTTGGGGGAATTTGGTGCTGCCGCAATTGTTTTGGGGGAATTTGGTGATGCGGCAATTGTTTTGGGGGAATATGATGCTGCGGCAATACCTTTGGGGGAATTTGGTGCTGCAGCAATTGTTTTGCTGGGATTTGGTGATGAGGCAATTGTTTTGGGGGAATTTGGTGATGCGGCAATTGTTTGGGGGGAATTTGGTGCTGCAGCAATTGTTTTGTGGGAATTTGGTACTGCAGCAATTGTTTTGGAGGAATTTGGTGATGCAGCAATTGTTTTGGGGAAATTTGGTGATGCAGCACTTGTTTTGGTGGAATTTGGTGATGTGGCAATTCCTGAGGGGGAAGCTGGTGCTGAGGCTGAGGCAATCCCTGTGACCATGGATAGCATGGTAGAATCCTGGAGGTTAGACTTGCATAAGATGTTTTTTTAAATGTGTTGCTGTGGACTACATTTCCCATGATCCTTAGCTCTCATGCTAGGAGCTCTTCTTGCTGAGCATCATGGGAGCTGTAGTTAAAAAAATAAAAAGAGTTGGTATGACAGACAATACACGTTATAGTTTTCATGAATCCCAGTCAGGCAAATATTTACCATTTGGCTCTAGCCCTGGATCATTTAGGAGTCTAGCAATGCCCCAGGGAGAATACATAGCATACTGATTAGTTACCAAGAGAAGCTTCAACAGGAATTACCTTGTGACAATGTGTAGAAGCACCAGTTAACCTCTGGGATGCTGGAATCATAGCAGCACTTCCTGTTGGCGCATTCCGACGCACTAATCCCTGGATAGCCGCAGTCCCGTCTCTTATGAGGATTCCCGCCACACTGATTTGGGGCACTCGCTGTCGGAATTGTGGGAAATAATTAAAAAACATTATTTACATATTTAAAGTGCCAATAAGCTAATTTTTTTTTACTTTATAAGGTACATTCCAGTGTATCCTTTGGCTAGCAGTCATGACGCTTCCCTAGGATGGATCATGGCTGCAACCAAACGTTTCTTACTGCAAGTGCAGTAAGAGGTCTTCATTTTTAAATGACCCAACAGAGGGGATTTTAATGAAGTTGGTGGCATTTAAAAACTAAGGTCCCTCTACACTAGCAAAGAGGGTCTTTCAGATCCATCAGATCCCAATCAGCCATGTTTGGCAGGCGTCTACTGTGACTTGCTGAGAACAAGCAGACACCAGCATCAGACTAGCTCTGCCTCAGCTGGGAGGCAGAGTCTAAAGCAAAAACCACGTGAATCTGCAAAGGTACATGTCGGGTTTACGCGAGTGGGAAAAGCATGCTTCATACAAACACTGTTAATGTACAATGTTACTATTTACTGTGACCCGGTTTATATATTATAAGAATATACTTGCATATGTGATGTTTTAATAAACATGCCTCTGTGTGAATTGAAATAAATTTCCATGCTAAAATCTAAAGTATTGAAAACGCCATCTTACTTGTGCCTTTAGGGAAGAAACACCATTTAACATGAGGAACGGTGGAATTAAAGCAACAGCCTCTGGAATAACATTCCTTAGCACTAATCCCTGGATATCCGCATTCTGTCCTGTCACTGGGGTTCACAGAGCACTGAGCCTCGTCTGCGAAACAGAAATCACACAACATCATCCTGACCATAAAAGAGTCTATTACAGTTTATAAAGAATGAGTGTTAGATGAGTAACATGGAAAATTCTAAGTTATCACATGGCAATAGGAGCCGAAGATCAATATTATAAGTTTAATGAAGTGTTTTTGGATTACATGACTGCTTGTTCACCAACCACTCAGTTCTGTATTCCTTACGACTGAGCCTGTTCAGTGCTTTCCTCTTACATCAGTCCAAGAATCTCATAAAACTATCTGTCCACATTACTATCAGAAATCTACTTTTTCTATGGGCATTTAATTTAGGAAATCTGACTGTATGGATCATTAGGATCCAGTAGCAATCTATTGAAAGCAAAGGATACAAGCAATATATCAAACAAAGGTTTAAAGAGACAGTTTAGGTACCCAAGCAACTTTGATGCAATGTAAAGCCAAAATACACCACTAGTAAGATACACAAAGAAGAAAAGAAAAACCCTGCACAAGGATAAACTGAAATACCCAATTAGTGCAACCAATAAGTACTAAAATAAAGAGAAGTGTTGCTGTGTGTACATCCATCCCACTTATTGTTAGTACACAGTAGGTTCCCTAAAAGAGCAGGACTGATGATGACATCATTAGGAAAACAGGAAATCCCATTCAAATTAATGGAATTATTTACATTGGTCCCAGCTTCTTTAAACAAAAAAAGAACCCATTCTGCTGCTTTCTCACAGCCAGACAGAGGATGTTCCTTAAGCCGACACATTCCAAACAACTTCAAACTGTAAAGATTTCTTATTTTAACCAACGCAAAATGTAAATCTGCATTTTAAAGTACTATGCATTTTGGACACTAGACAGCCCCTTTAACAAAGGAAATTAAGGCAAGTTAATGGTACAATTTACAGTATCTAACAAAACAAAGTGAATTATGGGAGACCATACCTTGTGACTTGGTATAGAAGCACCAATTAACCTCTGAGATGCTGGAATCATAACAGCAATTCCTTTTTCCGCATTCTGATGAACTAATTCCTGGATACCCACAATCTCTCCTAAGATAGGGAGCTGCATTGCACTCCTCCGGGGCGATGGCTTTCATAATTAAAAAAGAAAACAGATAAATAATCAGTGGGAGGCATTACACTATAATGTTCCTTTATTGTTTCTTCTAAGTTACAAAAGTCCAAGGGTCAGAATCCAATGTTAGCAAACACCATATTTGTGGGGTTGGAAAGCAGGGATAGGCATTCATTAATGCCAACTACTATGGATCTTCACAGACTTTGCCACGGACAGAGTTGTCCTTGTACGGATACTTTACCAATCCCTGGCTGCAAGATAGTTTAACCCAACCTTTCTCCCAACCTTTTTATAGACACACCCAATCTGCTAACCCCTTGCCATTTCTTATGATGGCTTCCAGGCGAGCCATAGGGTCTGCACTCTGTCTGCTATTCTTTTCCTTTGCACATGATTCTACTTCCTATTTTGAATATCGTGTCTTTTTAATGTAACTTTGTTAGAAGCGGCTTATTTTTACGGGGGGGGGGGAGGGGAGGCATCCGCTAAACTGTTTTGGAGGGGGTATGTGGGAAAAGTATGAATAATAAAATAATATGAATCCTATACCTTGTTAACATAATGTGTAGATCATTTTTATTCTCTACTGTACAATCACAGTGCACTCCATAATAAAGTGACCATTACAGACCTTGCCACAGACTCTGGCATCCTTGTGTGGACACATTGGGCGTTCTGTATACATTCCAGCACACAAAGTGTGAGTCTAAATACATGTGCAACTGCTTTTTACTGTGTGATTGTGTGATCAGAGGTTTGTAATACACATTAGCACACATAGTGGCTGTCAGTATTGTGCACCTCTCTCATATCACCACCCATTCCCTGTCCCACCCTGCTAGTCATCAAAATATCAGATTACAGGGTAGTAGCATAGTTTCCAACAGTCCTGAATTTTCTGGGAGTTGCTCATTTTTTCGGGGCCCTGTCCCATTAAATTTGGGTCTGCTGCAGTATTAATGCTGCCTATGCACTTCATGCTTTGCACTGTGCAGAAGGAGAATTGTGTTTAAACTGTATATCTCTCAAGACAGCACCAGACACCTGGTATCTCCCAGGGAAGGGGGGTCACACAATGCCACATGATGTCACATAAACCCCGCCTAATTTTAGATCCACACACTTGAGTATTGGGAACAAATATTTAAAAGTTGGCAGGCATGTGTTTGTTTGTATTAAAGTTTGAATCTTACTTGCGCTTTTAGGATAGAAACACCATTTAACCCCTGAAACACTGGCATCAAAGCAGCAGCCTCTGGAATAACATTCCCTGTTGGAAATTCCTGGATATCCGCAGTCTGTTCTTTCCTTGGGGCTGACAGAGCACTGAGCCTTATCTAGGATACAGGATTAATGCAATAAAAAGATGTTTTTATTTGTGTTCTTGCAGGTTCCTTTGTAAACACAATCATAAGAAAGAAGACACACCATGTGACAATCTATAGAAGCATCAGTTAACCCCCGGGATCTCACTAGCTCCACCAACTTTACATAACCTTTAACTAATTAATTATATCAACTTTACTTGATGTTTTTCCCATTTGTTGCATGCCACACCTACTTTAACCTAAACCCCATCCTAAGACCATTTTTTTTATTGTTTAGGGCATTGAAGATAATGCCTACCCGCAATTTGTCTAGTTAGAAGAGTCCAAGGTTTAAGCAAGCTATGGGAAAATATATATTTGAGAATTTTGGGCCCCTTAGGCCCTTGCAGAATATCTAAATGTATCATGTAAAAAAGATATACATGTAGGGCAGACCAGGAATGGTCTGAGTGTGGCATCCTCAGACCAGCCTCGCCTCCTGGTTTGCGTGTGAGATCGCATGACCTTTTTCGGTCGGTGTGGCTCTGTTGAACGTGAACCTCACATTCCCATTGGATCCCTTTATACGTAATTCTAGCCACTCATTTGTATGCGAACCAAGCTCTCTTTTGTAACCGATTTCAGGTTCACATCACTGCTTGTCATGCCCCCTTACAGGAAGAGATGTTCTGGTGCCTTACTTATAAAAGAAGCTAAATTTTCCTGGCATTATTCACTCTGGTGTGGGGCCTTACAGTGATTCTATTTATTTGATTCCCCTATTTGGCGTCTGACACAGTTTGGCTGACTCTATTTGGCACTTTCACAAATGTAAATTCATGCCCAAAGTATGTGGAAACAAAACATTAAAACATTTCTAACCACAAATTTGACAAAGGCTGGTGGTAGAATTAGCACATGTAAAGTGTTAAAATACCACCATTTGAAATACCTATGGATGTCTAGTTTTCAAAAATATATGGTTTTGTGGGGTAAAATACACTGTATGGATTCAAAAATGTCCCAAATGGGACATGGGCGCAGGTTTTCTGCATATCAAAATTCCAAGTTGGAAAACCAAAAAGTGCACCTCTCAAATGTGGCCTTTTAACCCCCTAATAACTTAACCAACATATGCATGGGTTGTATCCCTGTACTTAGGAGATGTTGCTGAACACATATTGAGGTGTTATGTGGCAATAAACCTTCACATTTCCAGGTAATTTTTACCTAAATTGCAATTTATGTGAAAAATCACAATTTATTTATTTTTTGCTGCAAACTTTGGCAAAGGTTTGTGGTGAAATGGCTATATGAAAAGTGTCAAAATACCCCAAGTTAAATGCCCTGAGTTGTCTAGTTTTGAAAAATATGAACATGTTGGGGGTCATTCATGGATTTAGTACAGATATCAGTGTTACAATGTCACTATCGCTAATTTTGAAAAAAAAATAGCTTTGCACTACTTATAGTTCTGGCCCTGTAACCAGTGCACCACTACACCATCTTGGTTTTGTGCTGCCCTAGACAGACAAAATTCGGGCACCCCCCGACCCACGTTACACACCTACGACATGCCCCATCACCCACGTTGCACACCCATGACATGCCGCATCACCAACATTGCACACAAATTAAATGCCCAATCACCTCATGCCACCATCACCCACATTACATACCCCTACCAAGTCCATTAATTGCCCCCACCACCCTGATTCATTGGAAGGAGATAAAGTTTGCTGAACGGTAGGGGAGGGAGCAAAAATGTTTGAAGCACCAAAAGTGTGCTTTAACACCCTCTGGCAAAGTGCCGCCCTAGGCGAGTGACTTGTTTGCCTTGTGGAAGATACACTACTGTGGAACATGAATAAAAAAGCACAAAAATGTAAAACATGGGCTATTTCTAAACTCAGGACAAATATTAAAAACTATTTAGCAGTGTTTTTTTGTTGTCTCTTGTAGATGAGTATCCAATTTTTCAAATAAAAGTCAGAGAAAAAAAATGTTCATTTTTTTCCCATATCTTATTATTTTTTTATATCAAATGATATGCTATTATAAAAATAATGGTATTAAAAGAAAGCCCTTCTTACGACGATAAAAACAATATATAGTTTGTGTGGGTACACTAAATGAGAAAGAAAGAAATTACAGCAAAACACAAACACAGCAGAAATGTTAAAACAGCCCATGTCACCAAGCATCAGACAAGCCAAAAAAGGCATGTCACCAAGGGGTTAATCAATGTATCTTTTTTTATATAAATTTTTTTCCAATTTAAATTTTATTTAATTTCAGGCCAATTTGGGAGGACTTCAGTTATTTACGCAATATCTGTGGTCCTCCCATTGACTTCTAGGGGAGGATTTTGGCTATTTCTGTAAAAGGTGAGGTCCTCCCAGAAATGGCCCCAAAATAAGCCAAAGTTCTCCCCACAGAATCAGGAAAGGTTCGGATATTTTCTTGTTTTTAAGTGCATCCTATGGGTGTTACTTTTCCTCAGCATCCAGGTTATGTTACCATCACCCAATTTAATGCACTCACTTTATCTACTTCTGAAGGTCGAAGGGCCTGCCAGGAATTAAATCTGCAACCCTGAAAGCTGAGCAGACTCTGCAGATTGTGCTGTAACCCACTGATTTATGTCCCTCGCTCACTGTGATGTTAGCCTTTTGTTTCCCTTTTGAGCAAGTGACACTTTCCCCCAAGATTTAGGGCCGTATTCATCCTGAATGGGATTGTTTTTCCAGCTCAGCTACCTGCTTTTCCAACTCAGCTACTTTGGCCTTAAGTTTGAACTTCCCTAGTTCAATTCCTCGCCATTCTCTCATTCGGGAATAATTCCCTTATTACCGTTGAGTACAACTGGCAGCTCCTTAGCTGTAACTAACAAAACCCCATTCACACAAGACATAAAAAAGCCTGCTCTTCAGGTTATAGTACAACAAATGTGAATTACACATTTAATTTATAAACTCGTCTATCACACCTCTTCTTAAAAATCTTATTGTTGGGACTTACAGGACTTTTCGTCGATTCCTTCGACCGGATTCCGAAGTCCTACAGCCAGGACAGCTGCGAAGAGGAAAGATAATGCGTAGCCCATGTTACCATTAAACCGTTGCCGTGAGGTCCCCTCTAAAGAAAGCCGATATTTATAGGTCCACTACAGATGCTTAAACCTGCGGAACATTATCTGGGGGTGGATATCACCCACCCTGTATAGTCATTTCTATGCAAAGCCTTTAGCTTCCTGTAATTGATATATTTTTAATTGTTTATATTAATATTGACAGGACAGGCATGTCTCAAGGTGGATACGTAAGCTGGGTGTAGGAACAGATCCAATAAATACCTTTTATCTCTCCAATAACCTGCTCGGCAGTAAATGTCACTCAGTTATCAGTAAATATTATTTTATTATAGCCAATTGATGCGTAATGGTTTTATAGTCTCTGTGTCCCACTTGGCAGCAATTTGAGATTTGGTGCAGCAGGTGTATGGCGTTTAGTGTGAGCCATCGTACTGATAATGTGGCCATTTTATTGTGGCAGAGAGGTTGGGCATGGAACATCTTGGACTTTGTGTATCTCCTCCCATGCACAATATCCTATTAACTCTTTGTGGCATGGAGAGGTTACACAAGGTGCTAGAGTGATGCCAACCGGCTGAAACAAAAAAGAAATTGTGTATATAGTGCCAGGCACTAGACTTGAACATTGGTTTACGGAGGAATGACTTATCAGACAAATAATCGTCTATTTCGTCCATTCGGCTGAAAACAAAAAACGTGAAACTGAACAAAAGAATGAATGACCACTGAACGAAAATCATTAATTTATGCATTCATTATTTCAGAGGTTAATGCTGAATTTTATATGAGAATTTAAATTTGGGCCACTCTGAGACCACCGAAGTGGCTTTTTATGGAAGGACCTCGGCTATTTTTGAAAAAGCCAAAGTCCTCTCATTGCCTTCTACGGGAGGACTTCAGCTATTTCCATAAGAGTCAAGGTCTTTCCAAAATGCCAAAATCCAAAGTCTTCCCCAAAGACTCTTAATACTTCAGCTTATTTTAGGGCATTTACGGCAGCCAAACTAAAATCATCCACACCACAATGTGGTGGTGAATGATTGAAGGTGGTGAATAAACCAATGTCATCCCGTAGGTTTCCCTGGGGAGGACTTCAGCTTAATTGTGGGCCATTTCGGCAAGCCAAACTCAGGAAGATTTCAGCTGCCAAAATGTCTGTCAGCATGAAATCATCCACATCACATTGGCCAGTTTTTATGTCACTTCGGTGGTCTCAAATAACTGAAGTGCTCTGCAAGGGTCCAAAACTTTGAATATACCAAAATTGGAGCTTCTTAAGTCGACCCGAAGTAAAGTTTGTCGAATTCCATTTGTCTGAACGGAATTCCCCCCCAAAAAATATGTGATTTTGCCTCCTCCGAAAAACAGCAGGCAATTATCTAGTTTAAATTCCGATTTTGGACCAAAGACTGCTTTTCTTGAGGGTCGGTTCAGAGTGGATATTACTAGCCCAGTTCCCAGCATACCTAGGCTGTAGCAAGAAAGTCTTTGCTACTACTGGGCAATAATACAACTGTGATAATCAGATATCCAGCCAGCACTCACATCATCAATAGATTTATCTGGGGTCTCTGTGTGTGGATCTAGGTTATCCATCACTTGCTTTTATATATCTCTTCATTGTTTCATTTTGCCAGCTCAACTCCATATTCTTAAGTCCTATACATGGCTATCAAGCTGGAAACTAACTATTACTAGTAAATCTGGGGAGCTTGTTATTATGACTATACTTATAACTGTCTCTACAGACTGAATTGTTATCAAATGTAAGCAAATTCCATATTTTGGACATCTTTTCCTCACAGCGTGGTATATTCTCCCCAAGCAAACCACCAGGTGGCACTTGAATGACTGTAACTATACACACTTCCTTTTTAAAGTCAATTTCTTTATTTTTAATAAAAAATTAAATAAACGTTAAGTTTCAAGATTAACAAAGATACCTCTGCCCCAATACCCTGTCATTTGAACCAAATGCATCAACAGACGAATAAAAATTGTTGGAGACGCCAAAGTCTACCAGTCAGTAGTTAGAGATTATGATCATTTCACCATGTAACTGTCTATAAACACTTAAAATGTAATTTTATGATAGCCTGTACTTATATAAGTTACTTTTCCTAAATGATTTGCTTAAAGGCACAGTCAAAGCGAGCACCGGCTACATTTCACTAAATCGCGCTGTGCCCAAACTTCACGTGACATCAGGAGGTCTCGCGATCTATTGGCAGGGACACATAGGGTCTAGTAAGACCCTGATCGGGTCTCTGCCATTGCGTTCCTGGCTACAGATTAAAGTTTTGGTGCTTGCGTCGTCTGGAACTCAAGCACCATGTGTCACAAAGGGGTTAAATGAATAGGTATCTTCAAATTATGTTGGTACTCCACTCTACAATGGAAAAGACAAATTGGAAATAAATACACTTTAGATACGAGCATTAGAACGTAGAGGGAGGATAATTTAAATGCACTGTAGCTTGTGTTAAAAACAATATAGATATGCCTCCGTACGTCACTTCCCTTTAACCACGAGGATACATTTCACATGATGAACTTTCATTTGAAAACCATATGGTGAATTTTTTATCAGCATAAATGTTCAACAGACCGGTTTCGGCACACAATGTGCCATTTTCAAGGTGAGTATAGAAGCGCAACAAAACAAACTGATCCATATACATATAAACACCCATATTGATCATATGTTCAGCATAGGACAACTGTACTTAATGAACATTAATAAACATCTCACATACAAAATACAAAAGCAATTGTCAAGTTTTACAAAAAAAAATTACCAAACACATGTTTTACAGACACTTTTCTTTTTATAAAGTTCACAAGCCAATAATGAATCATTATAAATCATTATAGACAGTCAGCCCAGTGTAACACAGGTGATGTCATACACAGGAGACTCCACAGATGTTATTTTGAAACGAAAGATTCAATGGTCACGCAAAGTAAACAGATTTCCGCCTGAAGCCCAAGCCAATTCATAGACGCAATGTATAGAACATTTTTTATACTCTACATTCACAGTAAAGATAATGTTTAGGTAATGTGGTCCTTTTAAGAGCAGACAGAGATGGTCATTGCAAACCATGATATCATGCGTGATTGCCAAGATACGACTAGAGATGGGGGGAAATTAATTATTTTGGTTACAAACAGTCTTTTCAAATTCAATGCCGTATCATGAAATTGGTTTGAAGAAAAGAAAAAAAAAAAAACAGAAGAAAAAGAAAATACTCCAAAAATGAGACCTATTAATGCAGTAATCCTCGTATCACCAGCCAGAGGTATTATAAAATGTGATATGGAGATTTAAATAGTTAGATAGCTTTAATAAAACTAAATTGTTGAAAACAAAATCTAAACACCCAATAAGATAACACTCCCTACAAAGGGAAGATAAATATCTCAAGACTCTCTTTATCTCAGTAGGGTGCATGAACCCTACTGACGTACAACAAATCCCCTGAACATAAAACCTTTAGCTGAATGCTGGTCACTGACATTGAGGGCTAATCTATGTACTAATTACCAGTAATAACGGCTCTTGTCTGGTTTCCTGATTTGCTAAAAATGGATAAACATAGAAACATAGAATGTGTCACCGGCAGATAAGAACCATTCCGTCCATCTAGTCTGCCCAATGTTCTAAATACTTTTATTAGTCCCCAGTTCCCTATCTTATATCTAGGATAGCCTTATACCTATCCCATGCATGCTTAAACTCCTTCACTGTATTAACCTCTACCACTTCTACTGGAAGACTATTACATACATCCACTACCTCTCAGTAATGTAATACTTTCATTAGTCCCTGGCCTTATCTTATATCTAGGATAGCCTTATACCTATCCCATGCATGCTTAAACTCCTTCACTGTATTAACCTCTACCACTTCAGCTGGAAGGCTATTCTATACATCCACTACCCTCTCAGTAAAGTAATACTTTCATTAGTCCCTGGCCTTATCTTATATCTAGGATAGCCTTATACCTATCCCACGCATGCTTAAACTCCTTCACTGTATTATCCTCTACCCCTTCTACTGGAAGACTATTCCATGCATCCACTACCCTCTCAGTAAATTAATACTTTCATTAGTCCCTGGCCTTATCTTATATCTAGGATTGCCTTATGCCTATCCCATGCATGCTTAAATTCCTTTACTGTGTTTACCTCTACCACTTCTACTGGAAGACTACTCCATGCATCCACTACCCTCTCAGTAAAGTAATTCTTTCATTAGTCCCTGGCCTTATCATATATCTAGGATAGCCTTGTGCCTATCCCACACATGCTTAAACTCCTTCACTGTATTAACCTCTACCCCTTCCGCTGGAAGGCTATTCCATACATCCACTACCCTCTCAGTAAAGTAATACTTTCATTAGTCCCTGGCCTTATCTTATAGCTCGGATAGCCTTGTGCCTATCCCACACATGCTTAAACTCCTTCACTGTGTTTACCTCTACCACTTCTACTGGAAGACTATTCCATACATCCACTACCCTCTCAGTAAAGTAATCCTTTCATTAGTCCCTGGCCTTATCTTATATCTAGGATAGCCTTGTGCCTATCCCACACATGCTTAAACTCCTTCACTGTGTTTACCTCTACCACTTCCGCTGGAAGGCTATTCCATACATCCACTGCCCTCTCAGTAAAGTAATCCTTTCATTAGTCCCTGGCCTTATCTTATATCTAGGATAGCCTTGTGCCTATCCCACACATGCTTAAACTCCTTCACTGTGTTTACCTCTACCACTTCCGCTGGAAGGCTATTCCATACATCCACTACCCTCTCAGTAATGTAATACTTTCATTAGTCCCTGGCCTTATCTTATATCTAGGATAGCCTTATACCTATCCCATGCATGCTTAAACTCCTTCACTGTATTAACCTCTACCACTTCTACTGGAAGACTATTCCATGCATCCACTACCCTCTCAGTAAAGTAATACTTTCATTAGTCCCTGGCCTTATCTTATATCTAGGATAGCCTTGTGCCTATCCCATGCATGCTTAAACTCCTTCACTGTATTAACCTCCACCACTTCTACTGGAAGACTATTCCATGCACCCACTACCCTCTCAGTAATGTAATACTTTCATTAGTCCCTGGATCTTATATCTAGGATAGCCTTGTGCCTATCCCATGCATGCTTAAACTCCTTCAATGTATTAACCTCCACCACTTCTACTGGAAGACTATTCCATGCACCCACTACCCTCTCAGTAATGTAATACTTTCATTAGTCCATGACCTTATCTTATATCTAGGATAGCCTTATACCTATCCCACGCATGCTTAAACTCCTTCACTGTATTAACCTCTACCACTTCTACTGGAAGACTATTCCATGCACCCACTACCCTCTCAGTAAAGTAATACTTTCATTAGTCCCTGGCCTTATCTTATATCTAGGATAGCCTTATACCTATCCCACGCATGCTTAAACTCCCTCACTGTATTAACCTCTACCACTTCTACTGGAAGACTATTCCATACATCCACTACCCTCTCAGTAAAGTAATACTTTCATTAGTCCCTGGCCTTATCTTATATCTAGGATAGCCTTGTGTCTATCCCATGCATGCTTAAACTCCTTCACTGTATTAACCTCTACCACTTCTACTGGAAGACTATTCCATGCACCCACTACCCTCTCAGTAAAGTAATACTTTCATTAGTCCCTGGCCTTATCTTATATCTAGGATAGCCTTGTGTCTATCCCATGCATGCTTAAACTCCTTCACTGTATTAACCTCTACCACTTCTACTGGAAGACTATTCCATGCACCCACTACCCTCTCAGTAAAGTAATACTTTCATTAGTCCCTGGCCTTATCTTATATCTAGGATAGCCTTGTGTCTATCCCATGCATGCTTAAACTCCTTCACTGTATTAACCTCTACCACTTCTACTGGAAGACTATTCCATGCACCCACTACCCTCTCAGTAAAGTAATACTTTCATTAGTCCCTGGCCTTATCTTATATCTAGGATAGCCTTGTGTCTATCCCATGCATGCTTAAACTCCTTCACTGTATTAACCTCTACCACTTCTACTGGAAGACTATTCCATACATCCACTACCCTCTCAGTAAAGTAATACTTTCATTAGTTCCTGGCCTTATCTTATATCTAGGATAGCCTTATACCTATCCCATGCATGCTTAAACTCCTTCACTGTATTAACCTCTACCACTTCTACTGGAAGACTATTCCATAGATCCACTACCCTCTCAGTAATGTAATACTTTCATTAGTCCCTGGCCTTATCTTATAGCTAGGATAGCCTTATACCTATCCCACGCATGCGTAAACTCCTTCACTGTATTAACCTCTACCACTTCTACTGGAAGACTATTCCATACATCCACTACCCTCTCAGTAAAGTAATACTTTCATTAGTCCCTGGCCTTATCTTATATCTAGGATAGCCTTGTGCCTATCCCATGCATGCTTAAACTCCTTCACTGTATTAACCTCCACCACTTCTACTGGAAGACTATTCCATACATCCACTACCCTCTCAGTAAAGTAATACTTTCATTAGTCCCTGGCCTTATCTTATATCTAGGATAGCCTTATACCTATCCCATGCATGCTTAAACTCCTTCACTGTATTAACCTCTACCACTTCTACTGGAAGACTATTCCATACATCCACTACCCTCTCAGTAAAGTAATACTTTCATTAGTCCCTGGCCTTATCTTATATCTAGGATAGCCTTGTGCCTATCCCACGTATGCTTAAACTCCTTCACTGTATTAACCTCTACCACTTCTACTGGAAGACTATTCCATACATCCACTACCCTCTCAGTAATGTAATACTTTCATTAGTCCCTGGCCTTATCTTATAGCTAGGATAGCCTTATACCTATCCCACGCATGCGTAAACTCCTTCACTGTATTAACCTCTACCACTTCTACTGGAAGACTATTCCATACATCCACTACCCTCTCAGTAAAGTAATACTTTCATTAGTCCCTGGCCTTATCTTATATCTAGGATAGCCTTGTGCCTATCCCATGCATGCTTAAACTCCTTCACTGTATTAACCTCCACCACTTCTACTGGAAGACTATTCCATGCATCCACTACCCTCTCAGTAATGTAATACTTTCATTAGTCCCTGGCCTTATCTTATATCTAGGATAGCCTTATACCTATCCCATGCATGCTTAAACTCCTTCACTGTATTAACCTCTACCACTTCTACTGGAAGACTATTCCATACATCCACTACCCTCTCAGTAAAGTAATACTTTCATTAGTCCCTGGCCTTATCTTATATCTAGGATAGCCTTATACCTATCCCACGTATGCTTAAACTCCTTCACTGTATTAACCTGTACCACTTCTGCTGGAAGACTATTCCATACATCCACTACCCTCTCAGTAATGTAATACTTCCTGATATTACTTTTAAATCGTTGCCTCTCTAATTTCAGACTATATCCTCTAGTTGTGGTAGTTTTTCTTCATTTAAATATACTCTCTTCCTTTACTGTGTTGATTCCCTTTATGTATTTAAATGTTTCTATCATATCCCCCCTGTTACGTCTTTCCTCCAAGCCAGGGCCGGACTGGCCCACCGGGATAACGGGAAAAATCCCGGTGGGCCGTCTGCCCTGGGGCCGCTTTGAGATGCGGCCACTCTCCATCCGTGCTGACTTTCACTTCAACTAATTCGGCCGCCGCCGGAAGTCAGCAGTCAGACGAAGTCGTTAAAGCGGCGACGGCCGTCTAATTAGTTAAAGTGGTGAAGGCAGCTGAATTACCTGAATTCGTTGAAGTGAAAGTCAGCACGGATGTTGAGGAGGGGAAGGGGGAGATCAGACCCGTGAGGTGAAAAAGCATCGGGAAAGAGGGGGATAGCATGGGGGAAACAGACTACGGGGGAAAGAGACTACTGGGGGAAAGAGACTACTGGGCAAAGAGACTACTGGGGGAAAGAGACCACTGGGGAAAGAAACTACTGAGGGAAAGAGACTACTGGGGGAAAGAGACTACTGGGGGAAACAGACTACTGGGGGAAAGAGACTACGGGGCAAAGAGACTACTGGGGGAAAGAGACCACGGGGAAAGAAACTACTGGGGGAAAGAGACTACTGGGGGAAAGAGACTTCTGGGGGAAACAGACTACTGGGGGAAAGAGACCACTGGGGGAAAAAGACTACTGGGGGAAAGAGACTACGGGGCAAAGAGACTACTGGGGGAATGAGACCACGGGGGAAAGAAACTACTGGGGGAAAGAGACTACTGGGGGAAACAGACTACTGGGGGAAAGAGACCACTGGGGGAAAAAGACTACTGGGGGAAAGAGAATACTGGGGAAAAGAGACTACTGGGGGAAAGAGACTACTGGGGGAAAGAGACTACAGGGGGAAAGAGACTACTGGGGGAAAAAGACTACTGGGGGAAAGAGACTACTGGGGGAAAGAGATTACTGGGGGAAAGAGACCACTGGGGGAAAAAGACCACTGGGGCAAAGAGACTACTGGGGGAAAGAGACTACAGGGGGAAAGAGACTACTGGGGGAAAGAGACTACTGGGGGAAAGAGAATACAGGGGGAAACAGACTACTGGGGGAAAGAGACCACGGGGGAAAGAAACTACTGGGGGAAAGAGACTACGGGGCAAAGAGACTACTGGGGGAAAGAGACCACGGGGGAAAGAAACTACTGGGGGAAAGAGACTACTTGGCGAAAGAGACTACTGGGGGAAAGAGACCACTGGGGGAAAAAGACTACTTGGGGAAAAAGACAACGGGGCAAAGAGACTACTGGGGGAAAGAGACCACGGGGGAAGGAAACTACTGGGGGAAAAAGACTACTGGGGGAAACAGACTACTGGGGGAAAGAGACCACTGGGGAAAGAGACTACTGGGGGAAAGAGACTACTGGGGGAAAAAGACTACAGGGGGAAAGAGACTACTGGGGGAAAGAGACTACTGGGGGAAAGAGACTACTGGGGGAAACAGACTACAGGGGGAAAGAGACTACTGGGGGAAAAAGACTACAGGGGCAAAGAGACGACTGGGGGAAAGAGAGGACTGGGGGAAAGAGACTACTGGGGGAAAGAGTCTACTGGGGGAAAGAGTCTACTGGGGGAAAGAGACTACTGGGGCAAACAGACTACTGGGGGAAGAGACTACAGGGGCAAACAGACTACTGGGGGAAAGAGACTACAGGGGGAAACAGACTGCTGGGGGAAAGAGACTACAGGGGGGAAGATACTACAGGGGGAAACAGCCTACTGGGGAAAGAGACTACAGGGGGAAACAGACTACAGGGGCAAACAGACTACAGGGGGAAAGAGACTACTGGGGCAAACAGACTACAGGGGCAAACAGACTACAGGGGGATAGAAATTTTAGAAAGACTACAAGGGGAGTGAGACTAAAGAATTGAGAGATGATAGAGACGCCAGAAATAGAAAGGATAGGGGGAAGACTACACACATGAGGAGGGAGTGGAGATAGAGACAGACATGGGGGGAGAGAAAAAGATAGACAGACATGGGCAATGCCAACATACTCTGGATCCGCCCCTGCGGGGCAAGTCCTGTGGTGCAATATCTGGAGTGGGCTGGGTGCTGAGGCAAGTCTTGTGAGTACAGTCTCTGTTCTGGGGGTAAGTCCTGGGTGCTGGGTCAAGTCCTGTCAATTAAATCTGTGTGCTGGGATAAGTGCTGTGAGTGCAATCTGCATGCTAGGGGGAAAGTCTTGTCAATGCAATTTGCATGCTGGGGTTAAGTCATGTAAGTGCAATCTGCACGCTGGGGTAAGTCCTGGGTTCTGGGGAAAGTTCTGTGAGTGCTGTCCTGGGTGCTGGGGAAAGTTCTGTGAGTGCATTCTGGGGTAAGTTCTGGGTGCTGGGGAAAGTGTATGTCCTAAGTATGTACAGAAGGTTATGTCTCACACACTGCCCTTGTATATATCCCTACAAAGGACAATTCATATAACCTTGGGTACATACTGGGGCCTCTGTATTGCCCTGTCCATAAGTTATATATCATGTATCAGGTGTGACATATTACCTTGTTGTGTACATACTGGAGGTACGAATTGCAATATGCAGGGGTATATATGTCATATCTATAAATAATACACTCTTCAGATGTGCTTTTAAAAATGTATAGTTTTCCTTTTTGTGAACAAAAAATAATGTTATGCTATGGGGCTGGTTTAAAAATATTTCCAGGGCTGGTTTTTATTGCCAGTCCGGCACTGCTCCAAGCTATACATGTTAAGATGCTTTAACCTTTCCTGGTAAGATAAGGCATGTAATGGTGTATATGACAGAGCTGTTTCTGTGTTTCTGTCACCCAGTACACACCTGAGTACTAAAAATTGTAGCGAATACATATTTTTAATATTTCTTATCCTCTGTTCTGGACGAGCCAAGCATTGCCTCTGCATGTGGAAAGTAAATCATATTGGATAGTTGCTGACAGTCCAGAAGTTGGCAGGGATCGTTTTCACCTGGTCATGATACGTGATGTGATGTCACATAACTCCACCCCTTTTTGGCTCTGCCCCCGAAATGTTGGCAGGTATGATTTTGTAAAATATGGACATGGATCTCTTTTTTTTTTTTTAATCACCATGAGCAACATCAGCGTGGCTGATATATGGATCTGTACATATGTGATAAAGTCATATTTACTGTAAAGTCAGGTTGTGTTGCTATTACTCAGTTATATAATAATAAGGTGGGTATTCTATGGGTCACACCTGCAGGTGATTATACAGACATTCATGACTGTATGGGAAATATTTCTTTGTTACTATGTAACCAACTGTAGCTTATTAATTGCAAGTTCATCAATTGCCAGCTATTATACATGTCATGTGGTGTGCGTGGAGTTTGTGCCTAAATCCGAGCCGTTAATCGTCTGCTAAAAAGGCTGGTGTTAGATGTTCTTCTGTGTTGTGGAAATTGATTAAATGTTGATGTGGGTGTAAGAATGTCTGCCTTTAATATAATAACTAGCATTTTTAGCGCACCTTTCTCCCAGTGGGACTAGTGTGCTTTTTAGAGCATGCTCTTGGAATCATCTGGGTGGTAGTCATTTAAGTTGAACCTACCAGGATTTGAACTTGTGACCTTGGGGGTATGAACGGGCTTTTTTAGTGCACACTCTTTGAATCAACCAAATAGGCAGCTGAATAAGAGATGTTATTATTGTCATTGATCAGCCTCAAAAAGATGAAGGGCTATGTTGACCCTGCCAGGATTTGAACTTGTGACCTTGGGGTTTGAAAAGATTCTGTAGACAAAGCATTTACCAACTGCATTTTCTCACCTAACCAGGTATGACAAGTAGGTTTTTTAACTTGAACAAAGGCAAATCCAAATTCTCCTGTAAAACAGCTCCATTAGAGAACTCCTTCCCTGCAGCCCTGTCACTAGTATTTAAGCTGTGTAATGCACGTGACGTCAGGCGCATGCGGGTGGGACTTGGGTCGGATTATCAGTTTTCCGACCCAAGTGTAGGCACACCATGGCAGCTCTGGCAGGAGAGGCCAACACTTCTAAAAGGTAATACAACCTTAAATTTTACATAGACAGTCTTTAATTTTTCAGACAGTATTCAATACACTTTCGTTGGAAGATTTATTTGAACAAATATATTAATGTGGGTGACAGTTTTCCTTTTAAAGAGAGAGAGAGAGAGAGAGAGGTGCAGAGCCAGACAGGAGTGTAAGGCTATCAGAACTCCTTCCTTTCGGTAATTGAAGCTCTTCAGGATTCTGTTCCTGATGTTCTACTCAGTCTCTGTTGAGATCGCATTGCCCTCATTTGGTACCTTAAATGGACACTCCATCCAAAAAATAAAATGTGTAATTTTTGTTATATTGCATTGTTGATTTCAGATATGTTTTACGTAAGTTAATTTAATAAAATATTTTACTAAACAAGTGTGACTAGGCACTGCCATTTTGTGAAATATAGTGTTTTTGGGTGCCACCCCCTCGTGACTTTACAGCACTAGTATCTCACTTTGGGGCTGGTGACACAGAATGCAGTCTATAAGTCAGAATTCTGACCATAGACTTGCATTGAATGGGAAGGTAATGTAACTATTACATCACAAGGGGGAGTAATAATCCTGTTTGATCAGGTCAATCTCCTCTCTTTGTGTTGGAAGGCAGGTAAAAAAAAGGGTGGTTAATGTTAGTATTAGGGTTCAGGGGGATAATAATATGATTTGGGGTTCAGGGGGTTACTGTTAGTATTAGGGTTCAAGGGGGTTAATGTTAGTATTAGGGTTCAGGGGGGTAAATGTTATGATTTGGGGTTCAGGGGGTTAATGTTAGTATTAGGGTTCAGGGGGATAAATGTTATTATTGGGGTTCCGGGGTTAATTTTAGTGTTAGGGTTCAGGTTGGGGGTTAAGTATGAGGATTTGGGGTCACTTTTAGGGGGGTTGATTTACTAGGGGGGTAATTTATTAGAGGTGTGGTGTATGTTTGTAAGCGCTGACCGTTCACGATGAAGCCGCTGCGTTGATCTTCACTGCTGACAGCTGAACTGTCGGCGGTGAAGCATCCACAATAAACTGTCCTAGACGCAACCCAGTAGAGGCCTGGAATAACAAAATACGTTTATGCAGGATTACTTAAAGCAGAGAGGGACTGGTGCAAATAGCGCAAATGAAAACCCATTACATATGTAAACACCATTACTTTGTTCAAGTTTGTATTTAACCCTTTAGTGACATGACCTTTTGACCTTGTCTTTCCCTTGGTGACATTGGCTGTTTTGACATTTCTGGGGTGTTTGTGTTTAGCTGTAATTTTCTTGTTAGCATGTTACTCTCCAATACGGCACCCGCTATTCAATCCGTGGAGATATTGCAGGTGCCCTAGGCACTGAATTTCGGTGATGTTTAATGCCTTGACCTCGAGTCACGAAAGCATCTCCGTCTGAGCAGTGTTTGTGAACTTAGATCACAAACACCGCTCATTTAACCACAGGACAGACTAGGTCAGTCAATGTCGGCAACGGTTTGCCAGACAGGATGGACCTAATCAGTCCTATGTCGGGAAGAGTTTAACAAACACTAGAATATTGACATACATTCCATTTAAATGTTGAAGATCATTGAAATCTTTCACAGAACACACCAGCAGACATGGAGATCCTGACATTCAGTAAAGAAACAGAAACAATGTGACTGTTTATCTGTTGTATTTATGGAAATTGAAATGTTGCCGTGCTTTATTAAAATGTGATTAAAGAGAAGACTTCCTTATAACGCCAACTGTTCACCTGGACCCCACACCACTCTGAAAAACAAATGTCAGAATGTAACATTAAAAACTGGAGAATGAATTGTATTAAACATGTTGCTCAATTTCATGAAATGTTTCAGAAGACTTCGCTCTTATCTCAGCCTGATAAATCAAGTTTCCAAGCTGTTATCTTGGTTTGTTGGGGTAAAAATTAAAAGATCGACTCAATGTGACACGATTTGGCCCAAACTTGGATCAGATCGTGGCATAGAGCTGAAATGCAGAGAAATACGCAATTTGGCTCCAGTATGGGCGATTTTGGCACAAAAGCCTATTTGGTGGCAACTATTGGGCACGTTCAGTTCAGGGGGTGAGACAATTAAATCATATGGATTTTGCTTACTCCTAAAGGAACAAACTCCACAAAACTTGCCTCAAAATTGGCAGAAATTGCATGCTTCGGGAATGTTCAATTCTACCATTTTTAGATGGAGAATTGAACAGAAAAGTGTAGATGAATATAAGTAAACATATTTTAGTCTCAAAAAAAAAAAAATATATATATATATATATATATATATTGTTATAATATATTATTGTAAATTGTTAATCTTCTGATCAATGGGAAATCAATGTCTATAGGGAAAGGATTTGGTAAGCAGTGACATTGCACACCACACAAGTAATTTAGGGTCTACTCAACAAAAAGAGAATTTGGGAGGAATTGAGATGGGAAGTTCAACATTTAGACCATTGTAGACGAGTTGCAAAAATTCTCCCTTTTCGCTGCATTGGAGAATTTTTTCCAACTTGGCTACTTTGAAATCCCCATCTTAATTCCCTGCAATTCTCTCTTTATAGATGCAGCCCCCCCTCAGCACTATACAAGTCTCCCAGTATACCAACAAGAAAAAATGGAATGGAAGCAATCACAGGTGGGAAAAATAGACTGTCACAGTTTCTTTCCGACACACGGCTCTGCCGACTTTACTGTGACTGTTGGACGTCTGGTTTTTTTTTTTTCTCTGATTCTATATAGGGGTTGTACTATATTGTGTATATTTACCAGCTGCACTACCTACCTTGTGGTTTTGTATTGTTTTTTTTACTAAAATATTTTTATTTTTTTTTCTATTTTTTTTAGTAAAGTATCAAAATTATTGAACAACGGTACCATAGAGCAATAGTTTTACGTACATACATTCATATATATATATATAACATAGCATACATCCCAAAAATTTAAGAGGATAAGACGATGATTCCCCTCCCTCTCCTCTTCCCCTCCTCCTCCCCCCCTCCCCCCTCCTCCCCCCTCTACCCTCTTCCCCATCCAACATTGTTTAACCCTCCGTGTGTAACAGAACTGAGGGGTGGGGGGAGATAGAGAGCGGAAAGAGAAAAGCAGAGGTCAACCAGTATGGGGAGAGAGAGCGAGAGGGTTACGTTCATTTTAGCTCGATGGCTCCTAAGTTAGAATTTGGCAAGGGTTTAAGCCAAAGGGTTTTTTTTTTTACTAAAATATTATGAAGACATCCACTACTACTTCTGGAGCATAATTTGAGTCACTTTAATGAGTGCATTAGTTTGTGAGTGCAGATACTTTTTGAAAATGTGTCTCTTGTTCAATGTTATTGCACTATTATCATTTTTCTTTTTTTCCCACATGGGCCCCACTGTCCATAAGGATCTTGTTTCATCGCTGACATGCACAGTAATGTGTAGGATTTCATCTGCACCCTCTATAGTGTTGTCTTTTCTCTCTTAGTTAATGTTTTGGCCAGTACTGTCATGCAAACTTTTATATATATATACTGCATGATCATGTATGTAGATTTTCTAATTTATATATATTTTTTAACTTGTTTTCACTTTAAAAGGTAAAATAACCCGTTGAATGTGATATTTGCTTTTGACAAAAAACTTTAGCACTTTGTACTCGTATTGTACAAATGGATGTAAAGTCTGTTGTTAAATGTATGTACAGTAAACATGTCAATGTACCTTTAATATATGAATGTTGGACTCTATCCAATAACAGGTGAGGTGAGGTGAACATTTTCATTCACTGACACAACTACAGCATTGTTATATTCTCTGTACAGCAACGGCAGGTGGAGCTGTTCCAAAAGGAGAAACTCAGCAGGTTTGTCCATGCAGTGTGTCGTGTTGTCAGTGAGATGGAACGGTTCATCTCACCTCAACTCACCCTTCTATAGGCAGAAGAAGAATTGGAACAGATATCCAAGAACGGACAGCAGGGCCAGCAGGGAAATCTGGCTCGGCAAATTAATGGGCAAACTGGCCGTGGCAAATTAATGTGAAAACAGTGGCATATTAATGGGCAAACTTGCTGTGGCATATTCATGGGCAAACTTGCTGTGGCATATTCATGGGCAAACTAACAGTAGTATCATAATGGGCAAACTGTGGCATATTAATGGACAAACTGACTGTTGGATATTAATGGGCAAACTGTGGCATATTAATGGACAAACTGACTGTTGGATATTAATGGGCAAACTGTGGCATATTAATGGACAAACTGACTGTTGGATATTAATGGGCAAACTGTGGCATATTAATGGACAAACTGACTGTTGGATATTAATGGGCAAACTGTGGCATATTAATGGAAAAACTGGCTGTGGCATTTTAATGGGGTAAGTCGGGGATGCACAATGCGGGTGATGGGGCATGTTCTGAGGTGCATTTAAATCATTGGCAAGATATACAAAGACCTGGATACAATTACTTTTGGAGGGTAGGGGGACGATTTTTTTTTTGTAAGGGGCCCTGAAATTTCTCATAAGAGCCCTGATGGACAGATGGACATTTAGAAATGACTTAGTGTTACAGTTATTACCTGTTTTTTTTAATTAGCGCCGTTGAAACACCACACGGTGCCATGGATACTGGCATCATAACAGCAGCCCAAGGACTCGCATTTCTTTTGGTTAATATCCAGATCCCCACAGTTCTCTCTGAGTTTGTGGCTCACATTACAGCCTGTGTTGGGGAAAAAAAAGATTATAGCAAAGCCTCATTAAGAAAAATAACAAACATTTTTTTTTTTTTAAAAAAGCTCAAAAATCACATGCACGGTTTACATACTGACGCTTCCACTCTCCTCTCTGTCCGTGTGTTGGTAATGAAGTTAAGGATGTTATCCTGCCTTGGGTCCTGATTTATTAAAATAAAATGTAACACAAAGTTTCTGATATGGCACGTGTCTGAGGTACAAGCCGACGAATCGGATTATTCACCACACCATGCTTCAAACTTTTGAGCTCCAAAGTGCCAAACTATGCATTATTTAACTCTTTGATAAAGAAAAAAGCACAGTAGACCCTTAAAAGAACTAAGAAGAACTAACTTTTATACAAAAAATACATATGGACATAATTCATTATTAATTTGTAACATTGCAAACAAACCCACAAAATTAGATCCATTGGGCGTCACTTGTGGTCACCCTGTCCTATTGCCCAAACAGTCCTCTCACAGGGGACATTTTAATTGGTGCAAATACCCACAGCTGGTGAATCATCTCAGCTTTGAATGGATAAAATAAAACTGTTTATCAGTACTGAATATAATAGAGAATATTCCACAAGATAGGAGAGGAAGTTTACCTTTGAACTTGGGGTAGAAACACGAGTTGTTTGCTGAATCGACGCAGCATCCTCGGTTGTAACAATCTTTGGTACTGATCCCTGAATATCCACATTCTTTCCTCTCCTTCTTATTGACACTGCACTGAACTTTATCTGCAAAGGTCAAATCAGAACCCAATAAATTTTGATTGTCAAAATTCAAGTCAGTCATCGTCCAACAGGCAAGCACCCAATACCCATTATATCTACTAAAAGGAGAACAGGGAAAAATCAATTGGTGTTCAGTTGAAAGATTGTATCACGTGTAGGCATTTTAAACAGAAATATCTTAATAAAAGAATGTAACTAAAGTACCTAACCGAGCCCTCTTGGCTGACATGTTGCTTAGAATCTTGGGTATCTTTTTTTCACCCGAAGTAATATCTGAGCCAAGATTCTAAACAACATGTCCGCCCCTTGAAAGATCTATACACAGAAATATTAGCTCAAGAAGGAACTTTTTTGTATTCTTTAATTAAAGCATTTCTATATAAAACATGTATACTTGATAGATCTTTTAATTAAACACAGGTTGTTATTTTTTTTTTGTCTACAGAACCAGAGACTATGTATGTTGATTGTACATGGATCAAACCTATGTATGAACATGCTCCCAATGCATTGTCTGTAGCAGCACAGTTCAAGACCGAACTCTTGAGATCCTTACCACGCGGATAAAAGTGTCTTTTAACAAGTTAGCATGCACAGCGTACCCTTTAAATAGGGAAGGAAATGCCCCTCTAAAAAAAACTGTATTTTTCACTGAAACAAGATAAAGGGCAATGGCATAAATAACTCTCCCCAAATATCCAGGTTTACAGACAAGGTTGATTCCTAACACAGATGTTATGAGTAATTTGATATGTAGACAGCGTCTATGAAGGTGACTTTGTAGACTTAAATATTGCTTGTACTATGTATTTAAAGAATAAAAACTGGTTTATAGAACTGATATCAAATTCATATATTTTAAAAATGTGTTTTAAATGATTCTGTGGTGACCCCCTGTTTATGACATCAGCTTCTTGCTTGTAGTTCATTTACAAGACACACGGTGACGTCATACACAGGGGACACCACAGGTATTTTTCGGTTCATCTATGCATTTTCTTGCAATTCTGCCAACTCCATGTGTAGATCATTTTATTAAATCTCTACATTTCCAGTACAAAATAACGTTTAAGTTCTGTTTACTGAAAGGTAATATTAAGGATTTGGGAAGGTGACATGACCACTTTAAACTTGCGTCTATGAGAAGGCTGTGGGGCTTCACTTGGTGGCGATTTATACCTTGTGAATTGGTAAAGAAACACCAATGCACTTCGGGGATGCTGGAATCGAAGCAGCATTTCCTCTTTTCACATTCCGAGGCACTGATCCCACGGTAGCCACAGTCTCTTCTCAGATAAGGAGCCACTTTGCATTCCTTGATGACAGGGGCTGTTAATTTCCAAAGAAAAGGTTCAGACTTTGTCTAGTCTTTGTAACTATTTTCTTATTATTAGTATTATAAATGTATCAAAACATACAAAATATAAAAACAAACATCTTACAGGCATAAAAATTTCATAAACATAAGAAAAAACAAACAAATATGGGATTGTGCCATGTTGGTCCTCCTTCCATAGGGAGCGCTATTCTGTATTAAAAATTATGTGCCTGGGAGTGGGGGGGATGTTTAGAGAAGGGAAAGACTAACTTAAACTAAAGAGAATCTAGATTAACCCAGATCTTGGGCCTCCCAACATTTAAATGCTTCTTTTCCTCTAATTTATTTTCTGTTTAAGAAAGTGCCATGTGGCATGATTTTTACATTTTTGAGCAATTAACATCTTTGCTGTTGTTAAGATGTGTTTCTCTAAGGGACATACTGAAAGTTACGGGTATAACTTCAAAATAGGCTGCCTTGTAGTTATTTTTTTTTATTTTTTAGATGTAAACTTTAAAGTAAATTTACATTTTTTTAAACAGTGCTGTCCCTTGATCGACGGGAAGGCCATTTGCGTAATTACTCGCAAAACTTAACTGCAAGTAAAAAAAAATATCTTGTTTATAGTCAAGATGTGTTTCTCTAACACTGGGTTTATCAGGAGAAGAAGCAATGCACGATCTGCAATTTCAAACTTGTCCAAGATAAACACTTCTCCCCTGCCCTCCTACACCTACTGAACTGGAAAATGGTGGAAATGCGTTCCACAAACTGTATGTAATGTCTTTGTCATTTTCTATTGAGACACTTTGTACAGTAATGGTAAAACAACAGACAATACTGATAGGCCTTCTATACTTACAGGAACCTTCTTCGCTACTGCTGCTGCTGCTGCCACTCTTGCTCTTACTTTTGCTCTTACTTTTGCTCTTGCTATGCTTGGCCACACTTAGGTCGGCACATATCAGTCCAATTACCAGCAACAAGGCTAGTTTAGAAAACATTGCAGCTTCTGTTCCTCTTGCTGGTCACTTGGATTAGAAATCTGTAGGTCCTGTTCCTCTTGCTGGTAGGGCAGAATGAAAATGTAAGATAAATCTCTATTCAGTTTTTATAGGTATTAGGCTGTTTTACTTACTGTGAGAACATTTACACAGGGTGGTCAGTTTGACTATTTACTGGAACTACACCCATCTTTTTTTTTTTAGCATCAGTTCATTTATGGTATATAATAATTGCAGATTTCATTTATTATATTGACAGGAGTAGATAAGTATTCTGCACAGTGACACATGGGGAGCATTATACACTGAACTAAATATAACATTTGAATGGGACAAGGACTTCCAAAGGCGAGTTAGAGTATTATCAGCTTTTTACTGTATACGTAAAGTCTATCTAGGGTGTCACCGAAAGACACTGAATTATTGAATTATTAAATATATATTTCCGGCTCAGAAAAAACAAAAATAAAAATAAAAGAAAATACAATGAAATGACTATGGACAATATATTTTGCAATACTTTTGTGTAATTGTATTTTTTTATTTTTTGTTTTATCTCTATGTTTTTTTTTTTTAATCTAATGAAAAAAATCATTAGAATATAATTATTTCCTATTCACAGATTCTCTTGTATTTTCAGTGTTTATTTCTGCCGATTTAGGTGCCAATTCTGTTGGAGCGTTTTAGAGAGTTCTTTTTTTTTATCTGTATGAAACAGACACAGGTGGAGGTGTTTTATATCTTAGCACTGGGTTTTTCTGGCCCTGATTTTTGCAGCTCAATAGTCCACTCCCCTGAGCTCACTGTTTAGTGCAGTGCTTCTCAAACCTGTCCTCAGGACCCCCACAATGGTCCAGGATGTAGGGATTACCCATTTGTATTTAATTAAGAATATATACACCTGGTGTGGTTCCCTAACCATTAAGCAACCATACCCAGTGGTGTATCTTGATTTTGTGCTGCCCTAGGCAGACAAAATCCGGGCACCCCCCTACCCAAGCTGCACACCCACGTTATACACCTAAGACATGCCCCATCATTCAGACTCACATCAAGCTCATACTCCCATCACACACACACTCCCATCACACTCAGTCACACACTCCTACTCCCATCACACTCAGTCACACACTCCTACTCCCATCACACACACTCTGACTCCCATCACACACACTCTGACTCCCATCTCCCATCACACTCAGTCACACACTCTGACTCCCATCACCCTCAGTCACACACACTGTCTCCCATCACACTCAGTCACACACACTGTCTCCCATCACACACACTCTGACTCCCATCACACTCAGTCACACACACTGTCTCCCATCACACACACTCTGACTCCCATCTCCCATCACACTCAGTCACACACTCTGACTCCCATCACACTCAGTCACACACACTGTCTCCCATCACACACACTCTCACTCCCATCACACTCAGTCACACACACTGTCTCCCATCACACACACTCTGACTCCCATCACACTCAGTCACACACACTGTCTCCCATCACACACACTCTGACTCCCATCACACACAGTGTCTCCCATCACAAACACTCTGACTCCCATCACAATCAGTCACACACACACACACACATCCCATCAGCACTTACCTTTCTCTGGCAGGCAAGCAGCATGGTCCCTCCATGCTGCCTGTTCGGCTTCCCGGCAATTGTGCCGACAGGTCACGTGACCGGGCGCGCGTATGACGTCAGCGCGCCCGTCACGTGACTGTCAGCACTTCCGTGTCGGCACACTGCACGGGGAGCCGAACAGGCAGCACGGAGGTTTCTCTGTGCTGCCTGTTCGGCTCCCCGTGCAGCCTGGCAGGCAGAGCGATGGTGAGGGGGGATCTTCCGATCCCCTCTCACCTCTGTCTCTGCCTGCCAGCGCGGTCTTTTTTTTTTTTTAAAGGGCCGCGTTTTTTTTTGTTTTTTATTTTATTATTTCTTCAGTGCTGGGGGGCGCTGCCGCCCCCCAAAATTTGCCGCCCTAGGCATCCGCCTAGGATGCCTCGCGGTAAATACAGCACTGACCATACCAGGTGTTCTACATATTCTTATTTAAATACAACTGGGTAATCCCTAAATCCTGGACCGTTGGGGGGGGTCCTGAGGACAGGTTTGAGAACCACTGGTTTAGTGAATATATTATATATACAAAAGCTAATGGTGGTTATAAAAAAAATGTACCACCATTAACTTTTGTATATATAATCATAATAATAATAATAAAAACCTCCCCATTTGGTAGAAAACTTCAACTCACCAGAACCAATCACCTGTCAAAATGACAGATGATAAAAGGTTGGTAGTGTTTAAAGGGTCAGTCTAGTCCCTAAACTCAGTTTGGTGCAAGATGAAGATTACTGCTTGTATAGAGCACAGGCTTTTTTTCCATTTTGATTTGATGCAGGCATTGTGCATAAATCTCATTTTTTTTATATATATAATAAATAATTGAGTTGCCGTATTTCGAGAATCCAGTTCAGGACAGATCAGTAAATGTAGAGTAGACCCTATAATATTATTAAGAAGAGAGGTTTTAAAGTAGAAAAGAAAAAGTTGGTAATACTAACCAGATAAACAGGTTTGGGATTTTTGAATGGCATTTAGTCATGTTTTAAAGTTTGTTCTAAAAAAAATTGTAATAAACTTGAAATGAATTACCACTCTTTGGTATGCCTGAGTCTCCTGCAGTTTGGGAAAATAATTACAGTATTTTTTTATTTTTTTTTAAATAAGTAATACAATTATTACAGTCATGAATCCATTACTTTATGATGTTTTATTTAGTTTTAACACCTACGACATTGACAGATGGCAAATATCATTAAGTGGAGTACGATTTTATTTTAATAAAGGGAGTTGTCACTTTGTTTACTTTAAATGGTTTTTTTTGGAGTCTTGTGATCTTTATCTGAGAGAGGACAGGACATGAAGATACAGGAGATTGCAGAACTATTTGTATTAGTTACTGTGTGACATAAGTGACATAAGTAGAGTGGATTACTTTGTGTCTAAAGGTTACCACTGGTATTTTTCTCGTTAACCCCTCCAGCCTGTAGGACGTACTATGCCATCGTACTTGTTAGTGAATGAAAGCTTGTAGGATGGCATAGAACATCCTGACTATAACAGCCTGTCACTCTGCTTGCAGCGTGATCGCCCGTGTCAGATGCGGCCACTCTGACATGTAAAATGTAGCTACGTTCAAGGTGAGCATCGGCTATATTTCATTGAAGCCCTGCGTGCCCGAACTTCCGTGTTCGGGCATTTCTCCACGACGTCACACGTGACATCGCAAAGTATCGCGACAGGGACTCACAGGGTCTGAAAAGACTCTAATTGGGTCTCTGCCTGTGTCTCCCTGGCTCCCAATCACCGTGTGTTCAGGGTCTGGAGCACAAAGATGCCGGTTTGGTGCTTTGGTCGTTAAGGACCCAACGCTATGGGGTTAATGATCTGTAACAGCCCGAGCTGACCCTGTCATTGGATGCCGAGATGGCATTCAGTATGGTCGGCTGGGGGTTCCTACCAGATGCCCTGGTGGCATTCATTCTCAAGGATAACCTATTGTATAAGATAAGGGATGTAAATACGATTCCAGAGGCCAGAGTGGTGGATAATTGGTTTATATCAAATTGGTTTGGGCTAGCTAATGGAGTAAGGAAAGGTTGTCCTCTGTCTTCCCTTAGAGGCAGTCAGCAACATTTCATTGGGAAAAAAAATTTGTCTTTTTTTATTAGTAAATTATATAATTTTAAGGACAGACGATATATCTGTCCTTTAAAATAAGACATATCATTTGTGTAGGTGCAACATGAAGAAAGAAAATCACAGTTGAGCAAACATATGATTTTTTTTTTTTACAAAAATAATGGGATTCTGGTCTTCAAGGCACATCACATGCAACATAGAACTCTGTCACTAAGGGGTTAAGTTTTCTTATAGCTTACATTCCTCTCCACCTATTTAAGCTGAAACGCACACAGACTGTGTTACCAGTTGTAAGCTGAAAGGTTTCATTTTAAAAAAAAATTGTCTCTCTGGTCTTTGTCGTCTTCCAGTTGGATGACACGGGAGCCGAGATCAGTTATGTAACTGCGCAATTCCGCCATCTCTGATCGCAGGAGAGCGTTCAGGTGTGTAAACAGCTGCTTGATATCCGCTTTGGTTGCTAGTATTTAATCTGAAATGGTCTGAAACGGTGTCTTCATCCATGTCCTCGGAGCCAGGTCTAGTATCGGGTTGGGGGAGAGACGTCAGGGGGCGCTGTCAGTTTTGGAGGGAGCGCCGTCTCCCTTCTCTTGGTAGCTTCATGTCGCATCATGGATGGTTCAGTATTCCTAGCCTACCCTTCGGCGACCTGGGTTTGCTACCCATTATATTTGTGCAACATTCGGGGAGGTCATCTGCACCATTTGGAACCCTATTCCTGATGTATGTATTGTCTTTATATGATGCTTGGAGGAGCTCTGCAATTAGTATATTATTATGTATTATTAAAAACTAATAGTTATAAACAATTCCCTATCTTTCATTTTATGTTATATATTTATTTAATTCATTATTTCCCATCCCTATCATCTACCGTATTAGTGCTTTTTTTAGGTTATAGTGACATCTAGTGTTCTAACTTGGTATTTGTTTTAAAGGTTTGGCTTGGCTATGCAGACTGATCCTAAGTATTCTATTAAGAATATGGATAGTGTGTAATGTGTAGTAGTTGAAATATATAGATTGTTTCCAACGGGGGAGATTGTAACATTAATCACAAGGAATTGTCACATCTTATACCACTTAATGTGGTGTTCGAACCCATCTTGGCAATCCACTGCCTCAATATTAGAGATGAATTGTTAAAATTTTTGGAAACATTTGTATATTTCTTGCATCTAAATAATTGAAACAATCTTATTATTCTGTGGATTGGGCAGACTAGATGGGCCGAATGGTTCTTATCTGCCGACACATTCTATGTTTCTATGTTTCTATCTGTGGTCCAAAAGTCCAAAGGGACTGTATCACCTGAAAATAGTTTCCCTGTGAATGAGGATAATAAAAAAATGATTGAAAATAATCTATACATTGTGTTAGAAAAATTGCAAGCAAATACCTAAAATAAGAGAAAAATGTGTTTGAACTGTCTGCGAGTGTTTGGAGTGGTGTCCTCTGTGTTTGCAACCATCAGATCACACAGTGAGAAGGTAACAACTTCATTAAAGGACAACTAAACTGTTTTTGAACCCTTGCTTCCACTGCCCAAGGTAGCTACACATGTACACCACTCCCTTCATGTCTGATGTTAATGCATTTGTAGTTGGCTACCTCTGGAATGCAATCTATGCCAATACTATTGTCAGGGTTCTACCATGACCTCCTGACTAATGCATGTAAAAGTGCTAATTCTTGTGCTTATATACCTCCTTCCTCCTCTAGAGGCCTCCCTGCTTTTGCTTGCTTGTATTTCTGCCCCTCTGATGGTGTCAGTTGGGCTTGGTAGCTTTTGCAACACTCCCTTGTTAAATACTGATAGTTTGTTGCAAACAGGACTTTTGCATTGAAGTTGAATGTCTGACTTCTGAGAGCTGCTTTTTCTGTTCCTGGCCCTCTGTTAAAACTAATTTGAATTTCTACCCTGTCCAGGAACTGGAAGGCTCAACCAGCCAGGGTATGTTTTTCAGCATTTCCTGAGACCTTTTGGCTACATCAATATTACCGTATTTGCTCGATTATAAGACGAGGTTTTTTTTAGAAAAAGAAATCTGAAAACTACCCCTCGTCTTATAATCGAGGTCTTCTTATAATCTGACCTCAAATTGAGGTCAGATTATAAGACATGGACCCAGGTCCCCAGCAGAGCTGCAGGGGACCTGGATCCCCCTCTCTAGCAGCAGGGGATGTCTGCGCAACGAGCGCAGACTCCCCTGCTTCCGCCCGGCACGACCTCCGGGGCTTCTGTGAAGAAGCCGGGTACTTCCGCTTTCGTCACAGAAGTCCCGGCGAGCGTGCCGGACGGCAGCAGGGGAGGTCTGCGCTCATCGCGCAGACTTCCTCTGCTGCCCCACTAGGCACCAGGGACAATCGGGCAGCTGGGGGATGTCTGCACTATACGTGCAGATATCCTCCATGCTGCCCGACACGGCAGACTATTATGACGGACAGCTGTCCGTCATAATAGACTGCCGTGTCGGGCAGCATGGAGGATGTCTGCAAGTATCGTGCAGACATCCCCCGGCTGCCCCCACTAGCCACCAGGGATCAAGGTAAGGGGAAGGGAGGGAGGGTGGGCAGAGAGACAGGGGGAGGGAGGGAGGGGGGCAGAGAGACAGGGGGAGGGAGGGAGGGAGGGAGGGAGGGGGGCAGAGAGACAGGGGGAGGGAGGGAGGGGGACAGAGAGACAGGGGGGACAGAGAGACAGGGGGGAGGGAGGGGGGCAGAGACAGAGTCAAGGGGAGGGAGGGGGTTAAGAGACAGAGACAAGGGGAGGGAAGGGGTTAAGAGACAGAGACAAGGGGAGTGAGGGGGTTAAGAGACAGAGACAAGGGGAGGGAAGGGGTTAAGAGACAGAGACAAGGGGAGGGAAGGGGTTAAGAGACAGAGACAAGGGGAGTGAGGGGGTTAAGAGACAGACAAGGGGAGGGAAGGGGTTAAGAGACAGAGACAAGGGGAGTGAGGGGGTTAAGAGACAGACAAGGGGAGGGGGGAGAGAGAAAAATGGGGGCAAGGGAAAGAGATACATTTTTTGATATCATAATTTTTTATTAAAAAAGCAATTTACATATGAATATATACAAGTTGAACTTTTTTCCTATAGGGTAGTCTTATATTCAGGCTTTTAGTTTTTTTCCTAATGGAATATCCAAAGTTTGGGGGGTCGCCTTATAATCAGGGTCGTCTTATAATCGAGCAAATACGGTACTTCAGCTAAGTTGCTCCCTTAAAGGGCCCACTCCTGCTTTAGTCACCCTCTGTAGGGTGTTCCTTCTTTAGTAAACCTCTCTAGGATGTTCCTGCTTTAGTCACCCTCTCTAGGGCATTCCTGCTTAGTTACCCTTCTCAGGCGTCACCCTTACCTAAGGCTTCACCCCTTGCTTAACTCTCTCTCTCTCTCTCTCTCTCTCTCTCTCTCTCTCTACTCCACCTCTGCTTTGTCTTCAGTCCTTGCTAAAGCTCTTTTGTTTATACTGCAGTTCCTACTCAAAACCCTTTTCATATCCTGCAGTCCTATTTTGTCTCTGCTTCAGTCCTTATTCCGATCCTTATTTATTTGTTTCTATATCTGTTCTCACCCTGCACAATTAATAACAACATGCAACCAGACACCTCATTTATCCCGGCACTGAAACTCCAACCTGGTCTGGTAAGGGCCCTGACAACTACAGTACATCCATGTCCATGGAAATGCTTGCGTGCTACAGAGATAGGAATGTGTAAGCCCTAATAGATTCAATCATAGTGTTAGCTGACATAAGCCCATGCTGATTTCACATTAACTACTAACTGATTCCATAAAGAGCTATGATAACTGTAGAGAAAAAGCTAGATTATTATAAAGTGTTCATTAGTATAAGAAATGTCACTGTACAATAGTTCAGGATTCAGATCACCATGCATGCATGTGAACTGTGAGAGAATGTGCTGCCTACATTCTGTATTGCAATGTCCTAAACATCTTCCTCTTTTCATGCAGCTACATCTGTGGGGAGAACTATAATGCCCACCAGGGCGGTGGATACCATTAGTCAGGATCAGATGAGCACATCAGAATGAGTTGTATAGTCACTTAGGTGCGGGAGTTGCAGAGCAGGTGTAGATGAGATTGATGTACCAACAGGCGTGTGAGGCAATTTTTATTGCTTTTACAATAAAACCCCAAAAGGGTTGGAAGTCAGTCTGGTGAGGGACATGATGATAATGACAAGACTGGATTGTTATAAGTGAATGAGGTGGACAGCGCTAAAGTAAATATTACTACAAACAGGATAAGTTCTGAATGTAGAAAATAATTTAAAATAGAAATAAAGTATATATAAAAACAAGAATATATTAATCACGCAAATTAAAATAAAATAAGCTACAGGATCATAAATTGCACAATACACAGTATACAACATAAAATAGGATAAATATTTTTATTTATTCTTTTTCTAGTCATTTTCACTATTCTTAAAGGGACATACACTGTTTGGTACCATAAATAAATTTCACTTCACCTTATTAAATGGAAGCCTATAATGCTAGGAAATTAGATAGGCAAAATGTGTGTCACAGAATTTTCCAAACAAATAATGCTTCACTTTTGGATTATGATTGGTTTAAAGATGAGAATATAGACGAGTTGTTTGTCTCACTCCAAAAAGATATGGAGAGTGAGCTGAACAGCTGGTGCGATATCAATACATTGGAGCACTATAGCCACATAAAAATAGTTCCAAGAGGCCTAAGGCTTATAAAAAAATAAATAAATAAAACACTATTGGAATAGATGATTTATAGTCTAGGATACACTAGAAACCTGCTCTATTCAACTCATACAACTCGCAATTGAGCTGCGAAAAAACGACTTGAGAAAATCTAAAGATTTGCCTAATTCCCCAAATTATGAAAAGGCCCCTGATAAAAGAATTGATGACTTTGAAAAGAGCCTTATATTTCGAAAAGAGAAAAAGTTCCAGAGAGACCTAAAAGATTATGAGTGCAAACAGGTTTTTGACTGTTTTTTAGTGTTTTTTGGTTTTTTCACTATATTGACCTTTTGACCCACAACCAGAACCCTAAATTGAACCCTAACCCTTATGCTAACCGTTTGTATATTTTAATTGTAATTTAATTTTAACCATATCCCTTATGCTAACCCTAATTTAATTGTAACTCTAACAGCTATTCTAACCCTAACCCCTAGTTTTAAGTTAATTAACTCTTTTTTGTTCAGTGCAATGTTGCAGACTGCCTCTAGGGGCAGTCAAGCAACAGATTCATAGCATCGAAAGTGAAGTGTTTGTGGGTGCCTTTTTCTATGTGCATAATAAATATTTTTTTTCTAATGGCATACTGCGTAAAGTATCGGCTATCCAGTGTATCTAGTTGCAGAGGGCTGGGATAGACCATTACAGTCTTGGAGGCCACTGAACCTTGCACCAGACCCACAGGGCCAACGGAGGCTGAAGAGGGGTGACACAATTTTGGCACTGTGTAGCACTGACCTGTTTTTCTTTACCCATCTTTTACCACTAACCTACGAATGCATCCATAAATGCAAAAGAGAAGCCACCCGGTAGACCAATAATATCTGGTATTGATTCCCTGACATCTAATTTGTCACTGTATGTTGACCTTTTCTTACAACCGATGCTATCCATTATGCCCTCATATTTGAAAGATAGCTCTTCAGTTATTTCACTGATTAAAGAAGTAATTTGGGATAGGAACATGTGGCTAGTTACTATATATATATATATATATATATATATATATATATATATATATATAATCGATTCAACATAGAGTTGAAGGCGTAAGGTACTGGTTTAAAAAAATTAATTATCTGGATAGTAAACATAGAGACTTTATATGTGATAGTATATACAGGTTACTTCATTCTTCAGTCAAATTAATTTTATTTTAATGAGTAGTTTTTGTGGAACAGCGATGGGGACGCATTTTGCACCTAGCTTTGCAAATCTATTTCTTGGGAGTTGGGAGGACGACAATGCATGTCCCCATCACACTAGTGGACATCTTTTTTTTATTCAAAAGATATATTGATGATGTCCTAATGATCTGGAAAGGTGACAAGAAATCATTAAAATATTTTTTTCTGGACCTAAATGATAACCCATTCGCCTTAGTATTCACACACGAATACAGTAAGACTAAGACAAGAACTCCCTTCAAAGACGTTGATTAAAAGACATAACTACAGGATAAGAACTATCACCGACAAATATGGTTGGATAACTTACCGAAGGGCCAATTTATGCGTATTGTACCAAAGATCTTATTTTATAGTACTGGCAAAGAAAATTAGAAATCGTTTTTTTTTAAAGAGTCTATAAAAGATAGGTGGTCAATCGGGCCTTTTCTTCAGTCGGGATATAGACCGTAAAATCCTCTTTGAAAAAAAGAGGTCCTCCAAACACAATCATAGAAAGTGGAAAATAAATAGAGTTGATGGAGCCAGATTCAAAAGTAGAGAGACGTCAGAACAGAACATGGCTCTTTCTTTATTTATTATTCTGACAGTATACCGTTCATAAAAAATACTATAAATCATTTATGGAAGAGTCTTAAGGAAGATCTTTACCTTAAAGATCTCCTCCCTGATCAAGGGAGAGTAATCTGTAGAAAAAAATCAGAACCTTAAAAGTCCCTCTGATATCTCAAAGAAACTCCTGAAGAAAAAAAATGTCCCTAGAAAGGAAGTGTTTTCTTAATCCCATAACAGGGTGGCATAAATGTGGGAGAAGTGCGGAATGTGCTAGCTGTCCCAAAAAACAGACTGATTTCAAGAGTAATGTTACAGGTAGAATGTATCCAATTAGAAATGTCCTGACTTGCACTCTGAGCTTTGTGATCTATATGCTGGAGTGCCCCCATGGCCTCCAGCACGTCCCTTCATAAATAGACTTTATGAGCATTGCTATAATATCAGGTTTGAACAACATTTACTCTATAGACATTTTAAAGAAGCCCATGATAAAGACCCTAGGAAACTAAGAGCGTCAGTTACAACTGGATTAAGAGGTGGTAAAAAGATGCAAAAACTATGTCAGCGTGAAACACATTGGATCTTAAAACACTCTTCAAATGATGATTTCAATCAAATTTGTCACTGACATACCCCCCCTTTGACTATTGTGTTGTGGTCTGTGTCATTTTTTATGATACATTTCATTAACTCTAATAATATTATTCTTTCTTTCTGCATAAATCATATATTTATGTGATATTCTGATATATGCTCACTGACTCTAGTAACAGTTTCTGTATAAATCTTATATTTGAGTTGTGTGTAAATTGAAACTATGGATAACTATGTATCTGTTTTCTGTTCCTTTAAGATAAAGGTTATGTCATCTTTACATTACATAGTGCACTGTCCTTAATAGATATGTGTTTGGTGTTTATTTAAGGTCTATGTATGTTTTAGTCAATATATGTATCTGTGGCTTTAAATGTTTATACAATGTTTATACAAATTGCACAAATTAGGGGTTCCAGAATTTTTTTTCAAACAAATCTTCTTTCATTTTTGTGGGAAATGCTATTAGGGCATATATGTAGGCATGTTCCGTGTGAAAAAAAAAATGTCGTTTAAGATGTATTTTAGTTTTTCTCAGAAAAGGAGAATTGAAATGGCCGAATTCCGGCTATCTTATCTGAATCCGAAAGATTTTCATGGGTGACATATTGGGTAGATAGAATTGTATGCTTCTATGTCCTCATCTGAAAGCCTCCACCTGAAGTGTCGATCCAGACCCTAATTGACGTATACTGAGCAGCTGCATTTCGTCTATCTGTGAGATTCGGCTATAATGCCTGATCCAAATCCAGAGTTAAATAAAAGCAAAACGTTACATTTTTTTAACACTTGCTTCCATAGATGTTTAACAGAAAACAACAAAAAGGGAAATACATATATTAATAGAAATATTTAGAGGCTTATTCTGGGCATTCCGGCGAGGAACCTGGGTATTTGTTGGAATATACTCAAGGGCGCACTGGGAAGTAGGGCAGGGGGCAATTGCTACCACGGCTGCCCTCTAACATGGCTAAATGGGCTTGAGCCATTTTGACTTCTAAATGCCCCCACTGTCTTTCTATCAATTGCTATATCTTATCTGACTATCCGTGTCTATTTTTTATGATAACGGTAGACTGATAAAGTTTTTCAATGGACCACTAAATTGGTTCTCCCCCTCCCCAGGCCAAAAGATGCAACCCTTCTTCTAAATACACTGAAAGTCTTTGGTTAACACTGATCAACTTGATAAATAGGGTCATCACTGTTGGCATTTTTTGGGGGGAGGTCACATCTATTTGGGTTGTGTGTACATTATCAGTAGGATTCTCACGTCAGCCATTTTTTATATATGTAGAAGTCATGTGTGACCAGAAGGAAGTCATTTAATTGATCACAGAGTGTGGCCCACAGAACCACAGTCAATAGTTACAGAGTTGCAAGTGAAAGGACTGAATTGCTCAGAGTTGCAAAGGTCAAGGTTCACTAATAGAGTAACTTTAAAAATGAGAGAATGTTGCTCTAAGCTCTTAAAAATGAACAGATGCAGTGTTTTAGAGAGTGAACTTCATAGAAAACTTTGTGGATCAATGATCAAGATCACAGATAAAATAACAGAATTCAACCAGTGATGGCTCCATTCCGGAAAGAAACAAAAGACAGACACTTCAAACAGTGTCTAGGACAATATATCGCATCCATTTCACCGCTGACAGGTCAGTGCGGCAGTGTAATCACTGAACTGACAGCACTTACAGATATAGTAATAACTCCCTCCCTAATAAATGAAGCCCCCCCCCCTAAACTAACCCTGAGCCCTAATACTAACCCCCCGAACCCCCTATACTAACTTCTAATACTAATACCTAAACCCACGCGAGAGGTTGCAGTGAAGCGTCTGTGTAGCCGCGATGTACCGTCCCATCCCCCTTCTAACATATAAAATATAACATTTAAAAATAATTTTAAAAAATACAGTTATAATAAATATTGTTCATTCACATAAAACCATAGTAAAGATTTTGCATTTTTATTCCCTGTGAAAAATGATGGTTCACCTATGATCTGGGAAAAAAAATCTCAATAGAGCTAAAACACCAATCTCCACATTCAAATTATGAGAAAGAACCTAACATACTATTATTTTTTTACTATTTTTTTTATATCAATATTTTATTCATTTGCATCACCAAAACATAATTTTTTAAAATTTTTAGTTCATCCAAAACTATTTTGAAGAGGGTGTTGAAAAGTCGGACATAGCTGCAGATTCCCAGTGTCAGAATAAACTTTTGTGTGACTATATAGTCCAGTCAGTGGTGACATCTAGTGGTTGGAGGCGAACATTGCATATACTTTTGTTTTTGTAATGTTTGTAATGCGTGTTAGAACTTCCCTCTAATCTAGCTCAATGGGCTGGAGCTGCACCACTTTTCACTTCTAAATGCCCTAGTGCCTATGCTTTCAACTGCGGCCTTTCAGAACTACAACCCCCATAATTCCCCACCAGCTTTCTTGAATATCAAGGAATTATGATAGTGTTAGTACAAAAGCAGTTGGACCCCTAGCCCCGAGCATGTCGCTTGCCTATTAATCTTTGTAACTTTTCTGTCAGTATATCTGTCCTGCCTTTCTATCTGTGTCTGTCTCTATTAGTATATCTGTCCTGTCTGTATGTGTATCTGTCAGTATATCTGTCCTGTCTGTATGTGTATCTGTCAGTATATCTGTCCTGTCTCTTTGTGTATCTGTCAGTATATCTGTCCTGTCTCTATGTGTATCTGTCAGTATATCTGTCCTGTCTCTATGTGTATCTGTTTTATATCTGTCCTGTCTATATGTGTATCTGTTGGTATATCTGTCCTGTCTGTATGTGTATCTGTCGGTATATCTGTCCTGTCTGTATGTGTATCTGTCGGTATATCTGGCCTGTCTGTCTGTGTATCTGTCAGAATATCTGCCCTGTCTGTATGTGTATCTGTCAGAATATCTGTCTTGCCTCTCTATCTGTCTCTGTGTCTGTCTGTGTCAGTATATCTGTCCTGTCTGTATGTGTATCTGTCAGAATATCTGTCCTGTCTGTATGTGTATCTGTCAGAATATCTGTCCTGTCTGTATGTGTATCTGTCAGTATATTTGTCCTGTCTGTATGCGTTTCTGTCAGTATATCTGTCCTGTCTGTATGTGTATCTGTCAGTATATCTGTCCTGTATGTATGTGTATCTATCAATATATCTGTCCTGTATGTATGTGTATCTATCAATATATCTGTCCTGTCTGTATGTGTATCTGTCAGTATATCTGTCCTGTCTGTATGTGTATCTGTCAGAATATCTGTCCTGTCTGAATGTGTATCTGTCAGAATATCTGTCCTGTCTGTATGTGTATCTGTCAGTATATCTGTCCTGTCTGTATGTGTATCTATCAGTATATCTGTCCTGTCTGTATGCGTATCTATCAATATATCTGTCCTGTCTGTATGTGTATCTATCAATATATCTGTCCTGTCTGTATGCGTATCTATCAATATATCTGTCCTGCTTGTCTACCTGTGGTTATCTCTGTGTCTGTCTGTGTCAGTATATCTGTGCTGTCTGTATGTGCATCTGCCACTATGTGTGTCCTGTCTGTATGTGTATCTGTCAGTATATCTGTCCTGCCTCTCTATCTGTGTCTATGTCTGTCTGTGTCAGTATACCTGTCTTTTAGCCACTAAAAAGTTTTTGGTCCCTGGGTCAAAAGTTACCAGGCCTCCCTTGGTCACGGTGGTCCCAACATAATAACAGTGGGAAGTTAATCTGATGACTGTGCCTTTAGCACATATGTCTCAGATGCTTTGATATCAGCACATGTACAGTCCATGTGTCTCAGATGCATGGACTCTGATCTCAGCTCAGAGCATTGCAGAATCTATTGTATACCTTGACTAAACATTCTGTACTATTCCAAGACAGATAAAGGAAGGTTATCAAGGTGTAACTCAACTTCAACATGAAAATGAACCTAAAAAAAGCTTTATTTATACTGTATAGAACACACCCAGTCTAACCCATACATTATTTGAGCTTGGAGCAGATATAGAATAATGAACAGGGAATAATTATTTAATTCACTCACACCTCCATGTGCTTTAATGCAGAGATTTAATGATAAATCCAAATGTGTTTCTAATTTAGAAGAAGGGAGAGGAAAGAGAAGGTTAAATATCATGTGTGCCTATTACACCTATTACAACATTGACAACTTTATCTGTGTACAGAAAAAAAAATACCTCTATTTCCACTTAAAGAGACCAGAGGATTGATGTATAGGTGGAGCACAAAACAACAAAGAAACATAATTCTCAATAAAATATTTAAATTGTGAAAAATGTTTGTGCTTAAATAAATATCTTAAATGTGACCAAAAAGATTCAACACATTTTAAACCATACTTTTGTCTCAAATAGGTAAATTGGATTTGATTGGAGATCCATGTTATAGCTAGGGTTGCCACCTTTTCTTCAGAAAAATACCGGCCTTGGTACTGTCTCACTGACTTAACATTGGCCTGCTGCCAATTTTTTACCGGCCTGCCGGTAAAATACCAGCCAGGTGGCAACCCTAGTTATAGCATGTGCCCAAAAAACAAATGAGAAAATACAATAGTGTACTCTGTTTGAAGAAATTATTTTTATATATATATATATATATATATATATATATATATATATATATATATATATATATATATATATATATATATATATATATATATATATATATATATATATATAGTGGATGATAGGAGTTGTACTCACATGCCAGGAGCAGCATACTGCTCTCTGTAAACGTATGGTTGAGGTTCCCCAGGAGCCGGCTTGTTTTTTTTGGGCTTGCTGACCCACTGCTTGTCCTACACACCTGGATCAGCCTGCTATAGCTGACACTGTGCACACAGTGAGTTACATTGTCCGTACAATTATTTTAATTAAACCTTTTTTTCTATTAAAAACTTTATCTGTGACTCCCCAATCATATAATGTACTGTAAGTAAAAGGATCATTATTAGCCTTAAATGCCTATGCCTACCCAGAATCCCTTGCGGTGGTGGTAGAACTGCAAGTTTAGGATTTTTGTGGGGAAAAAGCAAGTCTTCTGGATTGTGTGGCTTGTGTGGTGTGGGTGCTATACCCCCACCATAACTTTGTCATGGGTAAACGATAGTACGTCATCGAATAAAAGAAGAGGTGTAATATAAAGTAGAACACATAATGAGCTAGAAGTTAATATCCAATTAATGAGCTAGAAGTTAACATCCAATTCATGAGCTAGAAGTTAACATCCAATTAATGAGCTAGAAGTTAATATCCAATTCATGAGCTAGAAGTTAATATTCCATTAATGAGCTAGAAGTTACTATCCCATTAATGAGCTAGAAGTTAATATCCAATTAATGAGCTAGAAGTTAACATCCAATTAATGAGCTAGAAGTTACTATCCCATTAATGAGCTAGAAGTTACTATCCCATTAATGAGCTAGAAGTTAATATCCAATTAATGAGCTAGAAGTTAACATCCAATTAATGAGCTAGAAGTTAATATCCAATTAATGAGCTAGAAGTTATTCACCAATTAATGAGCTAGAAGTTAATATCCAATTAATGAGCTAGAAGTTATTCACCAATTAATGAGCTAGAAGTTAACATCCAATTAATGAGCTAGAAGTTATTCACCAATTAATGAGCTAGAAGTTAATATCCAATTAATGAGCTAGAAGTTAATATCCAATTAATGAGCTAGAAGTTAATATCCAATTCATGAGCTAGAAGTTATTCACCAATTAATGAGCTAGAAGTTAATATCCAATTAATGAGCTAGAAGTTATTCACCAATTCATGAGCTAGAAGTTAATATCCAATTAATGAGCTAGAAGTTATTCACCAATTAATGAGCTAGAAGTTAATATCCAATTAATGAGCTAGAAGTTAATATCCAATTAATGAGCTAGAAGTTAATATCCAATTCATGAGCTAGAAGTTAATATCCAATTAATGAGCTAGAAGTTAATATCCAATTAATGAGCTAGAAGTTAATATCCAATTCATGAGCTATAAGTTAATATCCAATTCATGAGCTAGAAGTTAATATCCAATTAATGAGCTAGAAGTTAATATCCAATTAATGAGCTAGAAGTTAATATCCAATTCATGAGCTAGAAGTTAATATCCAATTCATGAGCTAGAAGTTAATATCCAATTAATGAGCTAGAAGTTATTCACCAATTAATGAGCTAGAAGTTATTCACCAATTCATGAGCTAGAAGTTAATATCCAATTAATGAGCTAGAAGTTATTCACCAATTAATGAGCTAGAAGTTAATATCCAATTAATGAGCTAGAAGTTAATATCCAATTAATGAGCTAGAAGTTAATATCCAATTAATGAGCTAGAAGTTAATATCCAATTCATGAGCTAGAAGTTAATATCCAATTAATGAGCTAGAAGTTAATATCCAATTAATGAGCTAGAAGTTAATATCCAATTAATGAGCTAGAAGTTAATATCCAATTCATGAGCTAGAAGTTAACATCCAATTAATGAGCTAGAAGTTATTCACCAATTAATGAGCTAGAAGTTAATATCCAATTAATGAGCTAGAAGTTAATATCCAATTAATGAGCTAGAAGTTAATATCCAATTAATGAGCTAGAAGTTAATATCCAATTCATGAGCTAGAAGTTATTCACCAATTAATGAGCTAGAAGTTAATATCCAATTAATGAGCTAGAAGTTATTCACCAATTAATGAGCTAGAAGTTATTCACCAATTAATGAGCTAGAAGTTATTCACCAATTAATGAGCTAGAAGTTAATATCCAATTAATGAGCTAGAAGTTAATATCCAATTATTTGGAAATATGTTATACGTAATGCCATTATTATAAATGAAAAAGTGAGGAGAAATTACTATAAATAAATGTAAAAAAAGGAGGAGGAATTACTAAAAATAAAAAAAATAAGGAGTAATGCTAAAATATTTTATTACGGGAATGGTTAAAACAGGAAACTTTGTAAAGGTATACATTATTACTAGCAGTTTGAGCAGGGGAGGGCTGGTGTGGGGGGCAATGCCGTATGTCCTGCCTTCTAACATGGCTAAATGAGCTGGGGCTGTACCAATTTTCACTAGATGCCCCGGAGCAGAGCAATTTCTACTTTTCTATACAATTGTCTTGTGTCTTTATCAAGTCCTATACCTCATCATGCAACATACCTGTGTCTACCTCTGATGATAAGGGGTGAACTGATGAAGTTGCACTGAAATTGGGTTTGCCCCCCCCCCCCCCCCCCCCCGGTCCGAAAGATGCCAACCCTCCCCTGACTGTGAGTGTGCTAAAGTCTGTAGTGTTAGCCTGTAAGTAAAGGTCGAGATGTCCAGGGTTCAAGGTCGATTACACAGGTATATCATTTTCAGTATGAGCATTCTGGAAATAAAAGAAAAACAAATATATCAGAATCTGAACAATAATTAGCTTTTTTAATGAAATAAAGGTTAAAATTGTCCTCGTGTTGTCAGGGGCTTATTTATTAAACAGGTTAAAAACTTTCTGGTACAGGAACCTGTACATTTTTTTTGAGGGATCCCTGTTATCAGATTTAGGAATACAGAGGTTCATGCTGATTTGAGTTTGAAATGCCAGGTCTGTAGTGACTGGTAATTGGATCATTAGCAGGTAATATGTCACATTCCAACTTTTCACTCTGTTGCCAGTTCGACCAGTCTGAGAAGTGTACAAAGTTATTTTCATATACTTTTCATGCTGGTCGAATTGGCAACAGAGTGAGAGACTGATGCCGAATTTTCTGCTGTCGTCAGCCTCTCAGATGTATTTTGTGTAACCAAAGAAACATAGAATGTGTCGGCAGATAAGAACCATTCGGTCCATCTAGTCTGCCCAACTTTCTAAATACTTTTATTAGTCCCCAGTTCCCGGTCTTATAGCTAGGATAGCCTTGTGCCTATCCCACGCATGTTTCAACTCCTTCACTTTGCTTATCTCTACCACTTCCGCTGGAAGGCTATTCCATGCATCCACCACCCTCTCAGTAAAGTAATACTTCCTGATATTACTTTTAAATCGTTGCCCCTCTAATTTAAGACTATGTCCTCTAGTTGTGGTAGTTTTTCTTCTTTTAATTATACTCACTTCCATTACTGTGTTGATTGCCTTTATGTATTTAAATGTTTCTATCATATTCCCCCTGTTACATCTTTCCTACAAGCTATACATGTTAAGATGCTTTAACCTTTCCTGGTTAGTTTTATCCTTCAACCCATGAACCAGTTTAGTAGCCCTTCTCTGAATGCTCTCCAAAGTATTAATATCCTTCTGGAGATACGGTCTCCAGTACTGCGTACAATACTCCAAGTGAGGTCTCACCAGTGCTCTGTGGCATGAGCACTTCCCTCTTTCTACTGCTAATACCTCTCCCTATGCAACCAAGCATTCTGCTAATACCTCTCCCTGTGCAACCAAGCATTCTGCTAATACCTCTCCCTGTGCAACCAAGCTTTCTGCTAATACCTCTCCCCAGCTGGATCCTGATGAAGCCTAGTTAATAGGCGAAACGCGTTGATCAGATTAAGCACCATTTATTGGAGATAGAGACTCTCCTGAAATTGCTTGTTTTCATCTGAACCAGATCCTGTTTTATCCTGTGTTCCAGCTTTTACTTTTCTGTGGATGTTCCTGATTTTAAGTGTAAGATATTTTGTACACTTTTTTATTAAATTTACTGTCATCTATTGATATTCTCTTTTCATTCTTGGAGGTTGTGAGAACATCAACCCAGGAGAAAGAGCCTCCAATTTTATACATAGTTTGTCCTAACAATATGGACTATGTGTAAGTGTTATATGTTTTATACTGTATCTCAGCACAAACTATAAGAATAAACTCCATTGACTACAACCCCTGGGAGCACACAAACCCCAGAAATACAGCTTGGGATCATGCTAGGTGTGTGGTTCACACTTAGCACACACACACACTGAGGATTCGGCCTGATTGAAAATGATCTATACATTGTATTATCAAAATTGCAAGCAAATGCCTAAATTAGGAGAAAATTGTCTTTGAAAAATGTGTCTGTGGAGTCTCCAGCTTATGACATCACCTGTGGCACGATATGCAAATGAACTACTTTTCAATGGGAAATGTGTAATTTGCATACCAGGCCACAGACACTTTTAAAACACATTTTTCTCCTAATTTAAGGCATTTGCTTGCAGTTTTGCTAACACAGACGTATAGATCATTTTCAATCATGTTAAATGCTCTACATGCACAGTAAAAACAATGATCAGGTGATACTGTCCCTTTAAGCGTACAATAATACCATGTCGGCATTCAAAGAATAAGACGAAATCTATCTTTTTCCCAGCCGGGCTGTACGAGCAGACATAACTTTACCATCTTTTGGTTTGCGATAGAAGCACCAGATGACATCGGGAACGCTGTCGTCAAAACAGCAGCCTTTAGCGATGCACTCATTTTGGGTAACCCCGGGTGGTCCGCAATCTATCCTAGCTTTGGGCGAGATGTCGCATTGATCAGCGGCTGTGGAGGAAGCAAGAGGCACACAGTTATCCAAGTGACACATTGGTTCATCGTCCGTTCCATCTTAAAGGATTGGCGCATATAGAAATATTGGTGATGCTAATGTGCCTAAAAGTGGACAATATGTTTGGTGGAGGCAAGGGGGAATCTTCAGGATATATCAAAAATGGTCGAGATCTGCTCTAAATTAGACCTCAGAAACTGCCCCTCGTTTGTTTTTCCGACACTGTGCACAGCGCCATCTTTAAAAATGACCCTATTGAATGTGTCGACAGATAAGAACCATTCAGACCTTCTAACATGCCGACGCAATTGCAATATCCTGAATGACATACAAGAGCGCCGCTGGGAGCAGCCCTGTTGCTTTTCTTCCTGACTACATCTGACACCACTTCAGTGCTATTTTTGCAGGTTACAAATAGACCCACCATTTGATGTACAAATCAAACCAATTAAAGTGACTGTATCACCTATACATTGTTTATGCTGGGCATGTAGAGAATAAAAGATGATTGAACATAATCTACACATTGTGTTAGTAAAACTGCGAGCAATTGCCTAAATTAGGATAAAAATGTGTTTTACATGAGTCTGTAGAGTCTCCTGCTTATGACATCACCTGTGGCACGGTATGCAAATGACACATTTCCCATTGAAAAGCAGATAATTTGCATACCAGGCCACAGACACATTTAAAACACATTTTTCTCCTAATTTAGGCATTTGCTTGCAGTTCTGCCAACACAATGTATAGATCATTTCCAATCATTTTTTTATCCTCTACAGTGTAACAATATTTAGGTGATACAGTCCCTTTAACTTCAAGGATTTTCCTGGGTCAAAGACCATAGATATGTGGTTGTATAGATGTAATTTTCCTGTCTGTCATTTAACACAACCATACAAGTGATATGTTGTTTTCAGAACAGTTAGAACTTTCTTTGGCTACCACATAAATATACACAAACATTTTGAGAATAAACATGTTTTTTCCTTATTTTCCCAAGATATTGGACACGACCAGTGGGCTGCTTACAGTAACACACATCCCAAATAACTAATTAATAAAAAGAAATACTAAGGTCCCCAGATAAAAAATACATTCTGAGCAGTATAATGTACTGGTCAGACCCATCAGACTACAGCACAGGCCTGCAGGGGTTAACTAAACTTAAATTCATATATTCTAATAACATATATTTATTTATTTTAAATTACATTTAATTTTAATTAAAAATATTAATATTTTAATAATAGCAACAATAAAATGAGTGCCATAAATTAGGAAGGCCACTGATCACAGTAATAAACTATGATCAGCAAGGGATGGAAAAAGCTAACTTTAGTAATTTTATAGGATGCTGCTGGGGGGGTTCCACAGGTCTGTCACTCTCTGTACTTTACAATCAGTATGTGGGGTGCAGAGAGTGACTTGGAGGCAAAGTCGCTGTTGGAGGCGGCATGTGATAACTATGATTGGTTAATCACAATGATCACATGACCGAACGACCACCGATTGGGTCCGGGAACACTGCCTTAATTGCTGGGCCGAGTCCTGGACCCGCTACAAGCTGTGAGACGGCATGCAAGGGGTGCACAGAAAGCTTAACTCCGGCATGCAAGGGGTGCATGGAAAGCCTTACTTCAGCACGCAAGGGGTGCACAGAAAGCTTAACTCCGGCATGCATGGGGTGCATGGAAAGCTTTACTTCAGCATGCAAGGGGTGCACAGAAAGCTTAACTCCAGCATGCAAGGGGTGCACAGAAAGCTTAACTCCAGCATGCAAGGGGTGCACGGAAAGCTTGACTCCAGCATGCAAGGGGTGCACAGAAAGCTTAACTCCAGCATGCAAGGGGTGCACGGAAAGCTTGACTCCAGCATGCAAGGGGTGCATGAAAAGCTTAACGCCAGCATGCAAGGGGTGCATGGAAAGCTTAACTTCAGCATGCAAGGGGTGCATGGAAAGCTTAACTTCAGCATGCAAGGGGTGCACGGAAAGCTTAACTCCATGATGCCGGATGGGCCAGCTCATCGCGGGACAGTTCATTGCTCGATCGCTGAAGGTGAGTATTATTAATAGGGGGTTAATTTTAGTATTAGGGTTCGGTGGGGGGGGTAAGGTATTAGGGTTTGGGGGTAGTATTAGGGTTAATTTTAGTATTAGGGTTCAGGGGGTTAGGTATTAGGGTTCAGAGGGTAGCATTTGTACCAAACTAACGCGCTGAACTGTTAGCTGTGAAGCAACCGTAAACAAATGTCCTAGACCCCCATCACGCTCTACTAATCATAAAGTGATAAAACAAAATCACCCCTTAGTAGAGCTCAGTGAATGCTTCTCCGGATATAAATTCCCTCAAATGTAAATGACATTGTGGAATGTGGAAGATTTCAGCAGTATCCCTTACTGACCTATGTCAAATTTACATTGCCCCTAATTTGTGTTCCAGCTTTCCATATATATTGCAGAGTGTGTTCGTATGTACCCCCCCCCCCCCCCCATGCCTTCAATGAATAAATAATAATAATAAAAATAAATACATACTTACCATATTCGCGAGCGTAGCTGATATGTCCGAATATAAGCACAACAGCCAACATGCAAAACACCTTACAATCCATGTCAGTTCTCTTCCCCTTGCAGTCTGATAAGTGTCTGGGATCAGCAATAGCAAGGGACCTCCAAAGGGGATTATTTTATATCGTCCCCTGTGTTTGCTGAATAATTTAGGTAAGGTTTACTTAGGGCGAGGCCTGGAATTGTCTTCCAACACCCCACCCGAATATTGTGGGTGATTAGAAACCTGTGTAAAATATAAAGATAAGATGTCGCAATTAATTTGTGTGTAGTGATTAATTGTAAAACATTATTATTTGGGTGGATTTTAGATGTGTGATAGGGAGTATGTGTATCAGAGAGGTACAGCAGTCCAGGGCCTGGTGACCATTACTAATAATAAATATTGTCAGTAACAATATATGTTTTATTAATTTAAAGATTGCATTGAGTGTAGGCATTTTAAAAAGAAATCCTTTGATGTACATACAATACATAATAAAATACCTTATGAAGTCCTCTTTGCTCTGAATAGCTCTAGCAGTGGGCAGACATCTTAGGTCAGGTGGGTCAGAACTTCCTATATATGTTCACTAAACAAACTATTTCAGGAACCAAGTTCCCCCAAACGCCTGACGCGTTTTGTCTGAAAGGACAGACTTAAAGGGACTGTCTGGTGCCCAAAATGCATCTTTCAAATATTAATGCATATTAATGTGCGTTGTACTTTAAAATGCATGTTTCACATTTTGCGTTGCTTAAAATATAAAATAAACTTACAGATGAAATTGTGAAATTACAGCAGTTTGAAAGAAACCAGGACTGCCTACACCAGCTGAGTAAAAGTTATTTCCTTTTTTTTTTATTGCTGCAGGAACAAATAAGAATAATGCCATTCAAATGAATGGTATAATCTGTTTCTCTACTGATGTCATCAGACAATGTGTTGCACTGTTAAGAGACCCTAGTGTGTACAAGAGCATCACAGTTCACATAATGTATTCAATTCCAGCGCCACAGGAAGTGACTATATGAAACAAAACTTTATATCCTCAGTGTCTATATAATCAGTTCTGCTACACCTGCAGTAAACATGCAGAGTAATCACTGGGGGAGGGCTTGAGTCAAATATAAAAAAATGTGATTTATACAGAATTCCTGCATCAAATCACACAGGGATAAAAGCCTGTGCATTATACAAGCAGTGATCTTCATTTTGCACCAAAGGGAGTTTGGGGACTAGACTGTCCCTTTAAAAATAGATCCGATCTACGTCTGGTATAGGATACAAGAATGTGTATAGAGATACAAAATTATATACAAACACTTAGATACATTGTTCAAAATGGTAACAAAATATAATTTATAATAAGCAGCACAACTACAGTAGATTCAGTTTCGCGTTTTTAGCTACAGAAGAGGGAGAGGGTGAAGGGAGCCCCAGCTGTCAGTAGGTGGCGCCAATGTAATAACATGAGCCGAGCAGCCCAAAGACAGAATGAGAAAAAGGTTAACACTATGATATTGATAATAAACTGCGTTTTAAGTATTTAAATTCATATATTGAGTTCTTTACATAGTTACTAGGTTATCCCTTCATTTTATGGCCATGTATATTGGAGCCTACATATCTTGTGATGTTTACACTTTTATAAATATATGACTCGATCAAAGGGCCAAATGATGTAATAATTACGGTACAGTTATAATTACGGTACAGGATCAGAACAGTGATCTGTAATAAAGGGCCTCAATATTCAAAAGTAAACGTCAAAATAATAAACAGTAAAAGAAGAAGAAAGCAGAAAATAAACACAATAAGAAAAAGTACTACCTCTACTTATTACTACATGTATAAAAGCAAATACTAACTAATACCAAAATTAATGAGGGGAAATGAGAAACAACAATAAAGAGAAAGAGAGAAAGAGAAAAATAAGTCACCCCAAATCACTGACCCATCCGCAGGGCTGCTCAGGTCATAGTCACCACCAAACTACTACATCTACACTGGTAGGTGCAAAACTGGAATGTTACTAATTTAGACAAGGTCCCACACGTAAATGATAAAGTACAATTGTGCACCAAGTAGTGATTGATTGAAACCTTAAGCAACAAGGGGATGTAATAGAAATGGCTCACATCCCACTCTGAATCTAAGACCCGGGGTTTTCTGCTTAGAAAACCAGAGGAAGATCCAGACGACCTCCCGCTAGCAAAGTAGGAGGTGTCCGTCTCCCATTTGGCAGTGTCCTCACACACTCAACCATGAGGCAACCACAGTCCCTCAGACCCTCCCCTAACCTGTCTCTTGTCTATCCCATAACCTTAAGTTTACTCATGTGAGTATTTGGGACTTTCCACTGGGAAACTCAGGGCTTTAGCCCTCCCCAGCGATGTTTATTGTCTTACAGATGCCTATTTTCAAACAACTCACAATACGGGGATGGGCAGACTTGATGGGCCGAATGGTCCTTATCTGTGGATATATTCTATGTTCTACTGGGAGAAATCCTGTTTTAGAGGTATCACATGTACTACAAAAAAGCAACTAATACATGTAAAAACATTTTCTGAATGTAATGTTTCAGTGTTGTACTTTTAGAAGCAGAGAGATCGCCAGGTTAAAGAGTTCTCGGTATCAAGTCTTATGATTTTGGTACTGCCTCATCCTACATCCATTTTTCACAAGTATGTTTTATAGGGACCACTCAATATAGCCTGATTTGGATTCAAATGGATTCCGATTGGACACGAATTTCAGAAATGGCAGAATCCTGGCTGCTCAGGATCCCTGAATTTGGATCCGAATTGGCTGTTCCGTCCATTCAAAAACCAACACATCGGAAACATTCGGATAGTGACAGCCTTGCCATTAAAAACATAGTTTTTCTGCAACCCAACATGAACCAGTCACCAAGCTGGCACATGTTAATTCTCAAGAGATTAGTTCAATAGAAAAGTGTGGAAGAATTAAAGTAAACATATTTTAAAGACAAAAATATTTATATAAACAATTATAATATATTCATGTGATATACTAGTATATTTACATTAATATAAGGGCTTTAAAATGTTAATAAAAAATAATTTTATATTATTTTATGTTCATTTTTATTATATTACACATTAAGCCATTTTAGGGGGACTTTGGCTATCTTCCACTTCTATGGGAACAATTTAGATATATTTGTAATGGCTGAAGCCCTTCCAAACTAAGCCTAACTCCTCTCCATAGAAGTCTATGGGGAGGACCAGTGATACCATTTTGGCAGCCAAACTCCAGAGAAGTTTGGCAGCTGAAATGTCAGACCGAAAATTGGCCAGTTTTCATGCCTATTTCAAGATAACTTCAGTGGTCTCTGCATAACGCCAATTTGGGGACTACTCAGATCGTTAAAATTATCCAATTGGTTCTGGACGTCAGAGCTCTAATTTTCTCAAAGAAAACCGGAGCTTCTAGGGTGGGTCTTGTCCGACCTTGTATAATACCTGGTTTTAATACTGACAGGACATGCGGTATTATGTCTCACTAGCACCCCTGCTGTGAAGTTCTAAAAGAGGAGACGTCACCATGGAGCCAATGGAATGATTGTGCTGAAGATTCCACTCTTAGAACCTTGACCCAGAACCGATCTTTAAACAGCCCCACCATAAATTACCATCTTGAAAATAGTAACGAGAGCGTTGTCTCTCAGAAAAAAAAAAACATTATTATAACTTACAAAAGTGATGCGTAATGGAATGTGTGACGGTTTCGGAGGGGACAGCGATTGCGCCTTTTTAATTTTTCCCTTCCTGACACTTTACAGCAGGCCCATGGGCCAGAACCAAAGTATGGGATGTGGTGGCAGGCACACATTCAAGAGGTGGAACTTGGGAGATCTGGTGTCAGTGCAACCGCGGATGTGAGATCGTGCTGTCACTCAAATAGGCAGCTCTACTGCACATGTAAAAAAGTCTGCGCAAAACACAATATGCATTCTGCTGTGTATCTGCCACCGGGAAAGAGATGGCAAGCGCAAGATTGCGGCACTGAATCCCACTATCATGCCGAGCTTTACCTCTGTCTCAAAGAGCGATTTTGGCAGGAAATCATGATTGCCTCCAAAAATCCTAAATACCGCGGGCCAGGTGGATGCCATATATGCTTTCGGGACTGCGAGCTGGATAATATTGTCTGGTGGGCCGCAGATTGATGACCCCTACTTTACAGTGTGGAACATTTTAAACATATCCCCCCCATCATGTTTAGATCATTTTTTATCATTTTTTTTAATTCTGTCCATTAACAGTATCGACAATGTTTAGGGAACAGAGTCCCCTTTGATAAATCTGTTGGAAAAATCGTCAGGAATCAGAATCTTCTCATCTTGTGAACATTCGAATTGAGGCACAAAGATCCATAAACCAGTCTCCGAGGATACATTTGCAATATACTGTAAGATTTCCCTCATTTAAAATATTCAATCTAAGCTGATAAATAAAAGTAAAAAATGAAGGAAACACTTGAACTTTTTCACTTGCACTTTTTATTACTTTGTACACGTGCCTGGCTGTAATATATTAACACATAGAACAATTCATGAGGGAGCGTCTAATCAGGTCAGGGCGGGGGGGGGGGGGGGAACGCAGATCTTTATCACAATACATGGCGTTAACTGGATGGATTTTCCTTGCTTGTTTCATTCCACTGGCAGAGTCCGGTTCCTTTAGTAATATGTCATTTATAAGAGGCATTCTAAAGGGAAGGAGAAAAAAATGACATCAGTAAAATGCATCACATCGTTAAACTGAAGACACGAAACTAATGTCTGCCTTGTGAACAAAGAACATGAAACAGTTATAAACGGCAAGCAAATATGTAGATATAAGAGACAAGTGTCTATGGAACATGAATGTTCTGTCCCCCACTGATGACATTACAACCTATGCACCATGCCGCAGAGTGATGTCATCAGCAGGAGACAGGGTAGACAAGAGTCGTGTTTTGCTTGCAACATTAAAAATATGATCAGAGCCCATGCAAAGGGCTTTCCAAAGATCTGCTCATTAACAGAACGGTACAAAGGACAATAGGTCACCCGGTAAGATTCTGTATGGTAAGGACAATAAATGCAATTTCCTGCCTGAAGAGGTGGTGCTATCAAATACAATAAAAGAGGCCTGGATATATTTTTAATGAGCCGGAGCATAGAGGGCTATGCATGTCAGTATAGACATTAATATTTATTTAGTGCTTGTTGATCCAAGGAGAAATCTGATTGCCATTTGGAGTCAAGAAGGAATTTTTTTCCCCACTGAAAGCAGAAATCCAAATTGCTGACGGGGTTTTTATTTGCCTTCTTTTGGATCAACAGTGGTAACATGGGATAGGAAAAGGGTTGAACTTGACGGGCGCAAGTCTTTTTTCAACCTAAACTACTATGTAACTACGTAATTTATCTAATATTATCTTTTTTGTAAATGATATTTGGGTGACTGAGTTTATCTTAGGAGAACTTAAAGAAAGGTCTATAGATACCTCAGGGTTGTAATATAATGTAATGACTATAATGTATACTTCTGGGCTGTAATTAGGGTTGCCACCTTTTCTTCAGAAAAATACCGGCCTTGGTACTGTCTCCATAGACTTAACATTGGCCTAAAGCCATTGTTTTACCAGCCTGCCGGTAAAATCCCGCCCAGGTGGAAACCCTAGCTGTAATGACTATAATGTAGAGAAGGATACAGTCTTTATTTCTCTGTTATTAGACACATTTACACACAAAAACCAATCCTGTATTGGGGAGAGGGGCGTTTACAATTTGTGGATTGAGCCAAATATCTACAGTGATCCAATCAAAATGGAGGGACACGTTTGTAAGTAAGATTATGTAGGGGGCTGTTTAAAATTAATAAAACAATCTGTCCTGCTTGACATGTGGCTCATTGTATTCCTTACACTTTAGTTAATATGTATTGTATCCTACATAGATGATGCACTTTCTACAGTATCCGCTAATTAGCAATGGTCATTGCCTGCCGTCGCTTCCTTAGCTTTCCAACTCAACTATCAATGCCTGATTATTGCAGTTTCCTTCTTCAGTTCAGTTTTATTGACTGGCTCCCATGATGTTCCATGCCCTCCCTTACATTTTGACTCAAATTTAAACTGATGGATTTTAGTTTTTCCGGTGACAAAGAAAAAGAGAAAAAAAAAGAATTTACCATCATCTGGCCGAGCATAGAAGCACCAGATGGCGTTTGGCTGAGAGTTTTCGTAGCAGCAGCCCTTGTTGTAGCAGTCAGTGGGGCTAATTCCTGGTTGTCCACAGTTTACTCTTGCTACTGGCTCTACAGAACACTGAGCCTGAGCTAAAAAAAAAGGAAGAAAAGAAATAGATTAAGGACTATCCAGGGTATGGAATTCACTGCCAAGAGAGGTGGTGCTAGCAAATATTATAGATTCTGGATATTTTTTAGAAAAGCGGGAAATACAGGGCTACAAATAATACCACCAACATTAATATTTGAGAACTTGCCGATCCAAGGAGAAATCGTAATGGTTTTTTGGAGTCAAGAATGAATTCCCCCCCCCCCCCCCCCCCAACCCCAATGTGGTAAAATTTGAAATTGCTTAAATAGGGGGTAAATAGTAGGGAAAAGGATAGGTACAAGGGTTGAACCTGACGGACCTCCATGGTCTTTTTTTCAACCAAAATTTCTATAAGCTTTATTCATGATAAAGGGCATTGACCAGGGAATTTCAAACTTATGGCCAAATTAGCAGAGTTGAAAAAAGATTCTTCAATTCAAACCTTGCTACTTTGGCTTTAAGTTTGCAGTTCGCTCTTTCCTGATTAAAGCTCTGTGTTACTTTGTTATTATAATAAATTGTCATGGTTGGGCACATGGTCTGTAGAACGAGCCATGTGTTCGTGTAATGATGAACTTTCTAAATAAAGATAATATATTTTGAAACCAATCGTACACAATAATGTGTGAACTTTGAAGGAGTGAGAATGAATAGCAAAAATCAGGTTATTAATCCCTTAACTTGATTTTCTTTACAATTCAACTATTAATACCTGTTTGTTGTCAGTTCACCGTTTAGACCCCAGTGAGAAAGCTTTAAAACAAAGCCAGGCATAGCCGAGAGTGGGATGTAAACATACTATATATTTCAGTATATATATATTTATGCTGAAGGAAATAATCAATTGAAATAAATGACTATTTAGGCTATTAGCATTGAAAGGTTAATGGGACTGTATCACCTAAACATTAATTATAGTGTGTATGTAGAGGATAAAAAATGAATGAAAATGTCTAAAGTGGTTTATAGCTTTCCTGCAGTTCTGGAGGGCTAAGACATATTTAGACTACTTGAAGGTACAAGAAGACTATGAACAAAGGATGTATCTATACACCAATCTGATGGATCTAGTTGTGGGCACTCGCCAAGGTCTATAGAGCAAGTCCGTCGGAGGGACCTTTAGAAATGGATCTAGTGAGAGCCATAGAAGCGGTGCGCTTCACTGTTATGACACCGATCTGCCTCGCGGATAAAACGAACAAGATTATGTCTCCGAATCCCTACTATATCTGAAACAATCTAGCGTTGCGCAATAACATGCATGTTTTATTGATATAATTGAAACCAACCAATTACATTACAAGAATGAAAGGTTCCTCAAAAGGGAGCTATTCACTAAAAGATGAACATTTCTAGTCACTGACCTAACTATATATATATATAGTGACCAGTTCATCTTGTCTATTGGGAGATGTTTCCCAGGTTTGTCCCCTGCACAATATATATAGTTATATCAGTGTCAATATGAAATGGACATCTCACCTCTTAGTGAATAGACTCCAAAAATTGATTTGTGATCATCATATATATATATATTTTTTTTTTGAGTGTGTTCGATTTTTCATAGTAGATATACGATGATTACCAACACAATAGAACATCACCATCATTCAACACTTAGAAGTGGAGAGAGAGAGAGAGATGTATTTGTAGATAGGGAGTATTGTCACTTACTGAGAGCTGCCTGCCCATTGGCTGAGCTGAAGGACCCTACGATCAGGGCTATAGCGAACAGGCAGAACACTTTGTAGTCCATGTCAGAGGTCTGTCTCGGTCTTGCCGTGGAGAAGATGGATTTGAGTGTAGGATTGAACACACTCTCAGTGGATTGTTTTATACCCCTGCTTCCAGTTTCTAGACCTTATCCATAGGCGAGTCCAATAGAGGTGTCACCAGGGACAATTGGAGTTATCCAGTGTTCTCCATTCACTGATCTTTGTCTTGGCATGATGCTGTACTGATAAGGTCCAGTATCTCGGCAATTAGTCATGCCAAGCTATGTTTGGACCTCCTCCTATGTGACTTTAAATGTTGCCAATTTCAATATTGCGCAGGTTAGAAGGGGAATATATTAGTATCAGATCATGTCATTAACTAACGCAGAGAGGGTTATGAAGAAAGGTCATCTGTGGAGCAAAGTTCTAAAAGTGGTCCAGTCACCACGGGAACCAGGAGAACTAGGGCCGGCCCAAGACATTTTGCTGCCTGGGGTGAAAAACTAAATGCTGCTGTTATTAAAAAATTGCATTCCTATTTTTTATTCCCTACCTCTGCACCAACATTGCACCTAACGGACTTAACACAGCACCATACAGTACCCACAGAACTTGCCATGCACCTATATTGCACCCACAGCACTTGGCTTGCACTCATATTGCACCTAAACGATTTGGCATGCCACAGTGTCACTTTGCCCCACAGAACTAGCCAGTGTCACTTTCCTCATAGTACATGTTATTTTGACCCACAGACCATGCCACAGTATCAGTTTGCCAATTAAAATAAACCAGTTTTCCCATTAATATGCAAGTGTTTGCCCATGAAGATGGCACAGCCAATTTGCCCTATAATATGCCAGTATTATTTTGCCGTTAATATACCAGACAATTTGCCCAATAATATGCCAGTATTATTTTGCCTTTAATATGCCAGACAATTTGCCCAATAATATGCCAGTATTATTTTGCCTTTAATAAGCCAGACAATTTGCCTAATAATATGCCAGTATTATTTTGTCGTTAATATACCAGACAATTTGCCCAATAATATACCAGTATTATTTTGCCGTTAATAAGCCAGACAATTTGCCTAATAATATTCCAGTATTATTTTGCCATTTAATATGCTCCAGCCAATTTGCCTAATAATATGCCAGTATTATTTTGGCATTAAAAAGTCACAGCCAATTCGCCCAATAATATGCCAGTATTACTCTGCCATTTAATATATTCCAGTATTATTTTGCCACTCAATATGCCAGTATTTTGCCATTCAATATGCCAGTATTTAACCCCTCAATATGCCACAATTTTGCCATTCAATATTCCAACATTTAACCCCTCAATATGCCACAATTTTGCCATTCAATATTTCAGCATTTAACCCTCAATATGCCAATATTTAAGCACTCAATATGCCAGGATTTTGCTTGTTTTATGCCACCCTCCTCCCCCTTCCCCTTCCCCAGTACACTAACATAACACACACTCTCACTCACACTGACATACACACACTCACTCACACTGACATACACACACTCACTCACACTGACATACACACACTCACTCACACTGACATACACACACACTCACACTGACATACACACACTCACTTACACTGACATACACACACTCACTCACACTGACATACACACACACTTACACTGACACACACTCACACTGACATACACACACACACTTACACTGACATACACACACACACTTACACTGACACACACTCACACCTAACCGGCTCAGTTGTGTAGCTCCGCCCCCACCCTGTGAAGCAGAGCAGCATCTGCTTCACGGGGAGCTGCAGGCAGCAAGAGAAAGTGCTGCTCGGCTCCCCATGCCTGCATTAAGCTTTCATTAAGCATGGGGAGCCGAGCAGCACTTTCTCTTGCTGCCTGTGGCTCCCCGTAATGCAGACTCTGCTCTGCTTCACAGTGTGGGGGCGGAGCTACACCGCTGTGCCGGTTTTTAATAGAATAGGGAGGATCAGTAGCAGCTGCAAACCAGATATTTGTGAATAAATGAAACATATTTAGAATACAGATGTTTACATTTTAATTAACGGACACGTTGTTTATAAGTATTTAGCTTTAATATGCATGAAAAAGGCAGGTCATCTTCAAATCAATCTGCTCGCTTAAGGATAACATTAACTTCGTTGATTAAGTATAAAGCAAAATATATGTCTTTTTTTTATTAGGCATGATTCTTAAACTGTTTAATCTAAGGCTGGTAATTTGTCTGTAACATCATGAACATTATTTCAGCTTTGCTGGTAAACACCTTTTATTTATTTACTTATTTGACTGGACCACTAGCAGGAAAATAAGAGAAGATCACATCTTTTAATTACTTCAGGAGGGGCCAAGACTAACTAGGGTTTTAGCTTTGTGCACCCGAGTTGGAAAGCTGTTTGCAGCTTGGTTATCCATTTGCTATGGTTTACTGTTGTGGAGTAAAGAGCAACATTGGCATTTGCAAAAGACAGAATGTGTCCCTGTCTGTGATCCTGCTCTGCTTCAGGTGTCATCAAACTAGAAACATGTCCAGATTTAACTGTGCAATAGTGAAAGGAGAAGATCATGTTAGGAACTCCACCCATTCTGATTAAGCTCCACCCTTATTTGACAAAACCACACCCATTTATTTCCATAGACCCCATTTTAGGGGCTTACATTACCTTTTGTGGGTCCAGGCACACTGCAGGGTCCACTGAATCTGCTACTGGAGCCTTATATTTTCTGCCTCTTTTATCTCATATTCTCGCTTGCAAGAGTGGATGACATTATACTGGTTCACATTATTATATTTTTTTATTCTTTCCCTCACTTATCATTACACCCCTTTCATTATGGCATTATCTAGGTTTTATTAGCTTCTTCTAACTACCATTGTTTCTCCTTCATCCTATTGGCCATTAACTCTGCCTCCTTTCACTCTATTGGCCAGCTTCCCTTATACACCTCATTTCATCCTACTGTCCGCTCTCCCAGTCACTCTGACTTCATTTACCTTGGATTGGCTGACTTCTGTTTATTCCCTCCTTTTTATTCATGTTTGCTCTGCAATTGCGGGAGCTGCTACACAGGTAAGAAGAGCTTTAGTTTTAACCCTTTAAATTCCAGAGGAGGCATTACACATCTCTCTGGTATTCAAAGGGCGGTATTCTGTTTTTATTATTATTAGAGAGTTTTCTTCTGCATATTTGGAGGGCCCAAATATAAATGCTGGTCCTTGGTTGTCTTAGATGCGACAAAAAAAAAATCATCCAATGCTGGGTGCGATCAGTTTAATACTTGCAAAATAAACACCCCTCAATACCTGGACATAGTGGAATGTACCATGCTTCAGACTAAACCAAACACAGCCCAGTATTAGAATGGACTGGTGATAACTTGCCTTTCGCATTACAGTGGTCGTAGACCACATTTTCCCATGATGCCAAGCAGTTAGGGACTATAATGTTGGTTTATAATCACCAAAAGTTAGCTGTCAACAGGGAAGCGCTGGTAAAAACCAAATCAGTGGCCCATGCTACAACATTATGAGCTCAACGTTCATCTAGGGTTGCCACCCAACTGGAATTTTACCGGCAGGCCGGTAAAAAAAATGGCTTTCTGCCAATGTAAGTCTATGGAGGCAGAGGCATGGGCGGTAATTTTTTGTCGAAAAGTTGACAACCCTACCTTCATCATCAGACCCAAGTAGACAGGCAAGACTGATATACTGACAGAGAAGATACAGAAATTGCTATAGATGCAGACATTGGATAGAAAAATAGTGGTGCAGCTCCGGCCCCATGACGCAGGTAAGAGAGTAGCCCGGGGGGGGGGGGGGCAATTGCCCTCCTCCCCTGGCTATAAACTGGTCCAGGACTAAGTGCATCATTTACACAGTCTGAGTAAACACGACGTCATCCAGCCTGCCCAGCGATCACTAGAAAGCCCTGCTTGTATGAGCGGTTTGCACTGCAGTGTGGAATCTGTTGCCTGATGTTTTGTATCAGAGGTGGATTTATTGGAAGCTGGAGACATTCTGAAAAAACCAGTTCTTCTTTCTTTCTTCTCTCTGAAAATAATATCAGAACCAATGTGATATGTCCATGTGCCACCAATAATTACATGATCTCAAAATTCATCTGTACCTTATTTTGCAGAATTGCAAGCAAATGCCTAAAGTAAGAGAAACGTGTTGTAAATGTGTCCGCTGGTCACGGCGTTACCTGTGACTTAATATGCAAATGAACTACTTTCAATGGGAAATTGCTAATTTGAATATCAAGCCACAAGGCGATGTCAGAAACAGCAGATGCCACAGAAAGAGTCCCTGGCATTCCCCCATGTTGCTGACCTATACAGGCTGCGATATTTTAGTTCCATAGATGCTGAACGCAACTGATTTATGAAACTTAAATAATACAGCAGCCATAACAAAGAAATCTATTTAGTGAAATAATGTAATTTACTAAGCTACTGCTGCCTCATTATAAATAGCATGTTAAATGGGGCATAGATTGAGCATCCTTCTGAATAACTTCTCAAGGGTGTGCAATTTGTGCGTCATTTAAATTTAGTGTGTGCGTAGTTCAGGAGCAGCATCATAGTCCCCACACACCAGTAAGGGTGTCACTTCTTTTTTTTTGCCCATTTTTCCCAGGCCACAGATAGGGTTGCCACCTTTTCTTCAGAAAAATACCAGCCCTGCTATTGCCTCCATAGACATAACATTGGCCTTAAGCCGATCACTTACCGGCCTGCCGGTAAAATACCGGCCAGGTGGCAACCCTAGCCACAGATAACTTTTGCAGGCTGCCTTGCAGTATGTAGAAGTCATATGTGACCAGAAGGTAATCAATTAACTAATCAACGTGGTTCTGTGGGATGCACTACTTGATTGGGTTATTGAATACCTTCAGGTCACATATGACTTCTACATACTACAAAGTAGCCTGCAAACTTTATATATGTGGCTGGTAAAATAAAAAAAATGGCCTTATAACCTTCAGAAACAACATGCAAAGTGCAACCCAGAAGTATTTAGGATTTATATACACACAGACCCAATTCAATAAAATAATCAAGGTGGAGATATTACAGCACCTACCATAATAAATTAACTGGATTGTGTCTATTGTGTGTATTTGCATCCTCTATATTGTCAGGCTGCACTTGAAGTGGAATTCTGTCTTATTAAAAGTTGCTATGGAGGGTTTACTCCCTATTTAATGCAACATGCCGTGGACATTTACATTTTAAATCCAGTAACCTGGGTGGGATGGTGGCTCAATGAGTCAGCCACTGTCCGAGCTTCTAACTTTACCAATGTCTTATTCAAATCTGTTATACTGAATCATTTGCACCAGCCCTGATATCCAAACACAAGCAATCTGATCCACCCAAGTAGGTGCAAACTCTACAAGAGATTATCGCAATCTTCTGTGTGCCATATCTCAGATGTCAAACAGCACAGGGTGATGCATTAGCTTCTGTGGGTTGGGATAATCAGGTAAATATCTTGTAACATAAAAACACCCTTTTTCCCGGGCTGCAGCCAATATACACAGACAAGATCCCCGAGTTTATATCTTTGCATAATTAAACATTTTAAATGGAATTAATACTGCAGTAGACCCTCAGAGTACATTCCACTATGGGCTTTAATGATAAAGGAGAAATTCACTAGGGAATTTCAGACTTAAGGCCAAAGTAGACGAGATGGAAAAAAGTCTCCAATTCTGCGGAAAACAGTTGTATACAGCCATGTATTTAAAGGATACCCCTTGACAAAAATGATCTTTGGCTTACTTGAAAGAGAGCATCAGTTGTAGACATTGGAAATAGAGAACCTTTAATGGAAGAATCGAAATAAAGTATTTTATTGAGCCCTCTTTGCTTTTATAGCTCTGTCAGGGGGCAGACATATTATTTGGAATCTTGGGTCAGATCTTTGTTCATCTTGAGTCATATGACGGAAGGTCTGACCCAAGATTCTAAACTACTGCGTCTACATTTGTCCTTTTGAGTCATGGCTTACTGGCAATGCTTTGGGAATCTCATCCACGTCAGCTTTGTTACAGAGGGCTAGTGGACAGTATAAGCCAAACTATCCTTTAACTTCTAGCACAGTGAAGGGCAATGCACATACCTCCATCTGTACATGAATCCAGTCCAAAAACGAGCTGATTCGCGTGTAGACCCCAGGTTTGTATCTCAGAGCACAGCCAACACCCCAGCTTGTAGTTCCCATCAACTTCCAGACTTTCCTGTCTTCACATGCTAGAGGCCCACCACTGTCCCCCTAAGGTCAAATAAATGAATATAATAAATGAATACGTAGATTTCATGTAATACAAGTCTAGCTTGAGTTCTTCTTGGGGACACCAAAGTTAAGAATATAATATTGCACCCCTCAATATAGTTTTTATAGCATCTATGCCAGGAACAGGAAAACAGAAACATAAATAACCAGAAAATGAATGACTACTAATTATCCACTGCCGTCAGTGAAGAGCTTGTGATTTGGTGATACCATATAGGTACGGTTAGCCAAATACACACAGTGGTACAGCGTCGCACCAACAAGAGGAGGGATGGAAACTTTTGGCCCGGGGTGCGAAAACAATTTAGTGGCCCATTTTGCCATTTCATAAGCCCAACCGTTCAAATCAGAGACAAACACAGATAGACAGACAAATATACTGACAGATAAGGTACAGAGACTGATAGACAGATATACTGACAGATAAGGTACAGAGACTGATAGACAGATATACTGACAGATAAGGTACAGAGACTGATAGACAGATATACTGACAGATAAGGTACAGAGATTGATAGACAGATATACTGACAGATAAGGTACAGAGATTGATAGACAGATATACTGACAGATAAGGTACAGAGACTGATAGACAGATATACTGACAGATAAGGTGCAGAGAATGATAGACAGATATACTGACAGGTAAGGTACAGAGACTGATAGACAGATATACTGACAGATAAGGTACAGAGACTGATAGACAGATATACTGACAGATAAGGTACAGAGATTGATAGACAGATATACTGACAGATAAGGTACAGAGATTGATAGACAGATATACTGACAGATAAGGTGCAGAGAATGATAGACAGATATACTGACAGGTAAGGTACAGAGACTGATAGACAGATATACTGACAGATAAGGTACAGAGATTGATAGACAGATATACTGACAGATAAGGTACAGAGACTGATAGACAGATATACTGACAGATAAGGTACAGAGATTGATAGACAGATATACTGACAGATAAGGTACAGAGATTGATAGACAGATATACTGACAGATAAGGTACAGAGACTGATAGACAGATATACTGACAGATAAGGTACAGAGACTGATAGACAGATATACTGACAGATAAGGTACAGAGACTGATAGACAGATATACTGACAGATAAGGTACAGAGATTGATAGACAGATATACTGACAGATAAGGTACAGAGATTGATAGACAGATATACTGACAGATAAGGTACAGAGATTGATAGACAGATATACTGACAGATAAGGTACAGAGACTGATAGACAGATATACTGACAGATAAGGTACAGAGATTGATAGACAGATATACTGACAGATAAGGTACAGAGATTGATAGACAGATATACTGACAGATAAGGTTCAGAGATTGATAGACAGATATACTGACAGATAAGGTACAGAGATTGATAGACAGATATACTGACAGATAAGGTACAGAGATTGATAGACAGATATACTGACAGATAAGGTACAGAGATTGATAGACAGATATACTGACAGATAATGTACAGAGACTGATAGACAGATATACTGACAGATAAGGTACAGAGACTGATAGACAGATATACTGACAGATAAGGTACAGAGACTGATAGACAGATATACTGACAGATAAGGTACAGAGACTGATAGACAGATATACTGACAGATAAGGTACAGAGACTGATAGACAGATATACTGACAGGTCTTTCGATCAAATTGTTTTGTTTGCCTGTCAATTTCTGAAGCTTATCTGTCAGCAAGTCTGTCTTGCATGTCCATGTCAGTCTACATCTAATGATATGGGGGAGGGTTAATGAAGTGGCACGAGAGCGGGCTGCGTTCACTTTTAGGATGGGGAGTGAGCACCAGATTCTGCACACGTTTTTATCCTTCCCTCCCTGCCCAAATACATGTTAATCCAGCCACAGGCAAGGTAAAGGTTAATTGATTGCGAAAGATTCCTATTAAGGGCAGCGAGCCACGTTCCAGCCACTGCGTAATATCCCTCTATTTGCTTTTCAGCAGCAGGAAGGGTTTGGTTATTGTTTAATGTGTGATTTCACTCCAGCCTGGGCTTATTTGGCAAGCTATTAATATGATATCAATTTCCTACCTGACATGTGTCCACCCCTCCCTCTAGGAAACCCGCGCACACCATGGACGACTTTATGACGCCCCCGTAGATGTACTTGGTGTTACAGACGCGGTTGGAGATCAGCGGTACGCCGGCGTAATCCATCGTCTGAGACGTGTCACCTGGTTCAAAATCAAATCGTAAAAAAAAAAAAAAAATTAATCACATTTATTCCAACCTAATTGTCATAATGAGCTTTCCTTAATTACCGTCAGCCCCGAGCAAATCTGAATGGCTGCAATAGTGCAGCATATAATGCTCTTGGGCCTGCATGATGCATCCCGGTCGGTACTACATGAGGATGCTAATTCCACATAGCTGTGAGGGAGTAGGAATTGGGGGGGGGGGGGACGGGACTGTGCTGTGTGATTTCTATGTGAATCTTTTCTTATATGTTTTTAAGATTTTATGGTTTTTTTTTTGTAAAACGATGCACAGCCCTCTACAGTATTAGCTATGGACAGGTGGCACGATTTGGTATTTTGGTGAGCTTCCAAATGTTTTGGACTACAATTCCCATCATTTATAATGTGGCTGAAGATAAAAGCAGTTGAGGGGCTACAACATTTTCAAAACCAACATTTTATCTCCCCAATTTAGTTATATATTGTGCAGGGACAAGCCTGGTGAGTTACTTACCATATCTGTCCCTGCACCATGTATAACTAAACTGGTGAGATGAAAAATTCATCTCGCCTCAACTCATGTTTCAGTTATTTGTCCCCATTGTGAATAATTCTTGTGGGGCAGAAGAGGCATGATTAAAAACATATCTGTAAGCAATACCAAGCAAGTTAGCAGATTTCCCCAATTCTTCAGTGCTACCAATACTGCAAAGGATTCTGGGTAGGCTTATGCGACTAAGGCCAAACATGATCATCTTTTTGTGCCTCAATATCCACTTGATACATGGCAGTATAAGTTCAGGGTTCTCCCAAGATACAACCAAGAGCCCAAATTAAAATCCATATAACCTAACTGCCTTAAAACATAATGATTGTTATGTGCAAAGAGCAATTGTAAGTGCAAGTTGTTGCACCCCCCCCCCCCCCCCAACCCTGACAGGTGGGGGGAGAGGTGCGAACACTGACAGGTGGGGGGAGAAGATAGAACACCAACAGGTGGGGGGAGATTTTAGAACACCGACAGGTGGGGGGGGGGGGATTGAACACTGACAGGATGGGGGCAAAGAACACCGACAGGTGGGTGGGAGAGGAGAGAACCCTGACAGGATGGGGGGAGAGAACACTGACAGGTGGGGGGGAGAGAGGAGAGAACACTGACAGGTGGGGGGAGAGTAGAGAATGCTGATAGTTGGGGGGAGGATAGAACATGTGGGGAGAGAACACTGACAGGTGGGGGGGAGAGAGGAGAGAACACTGACAGGTGGGGGGGAGAGAGGAGAGAACATTGACAGGTGGGGGGGAGAGAGGAGAGAACATTGACAGGTGGGGGGAGAGGAGAGAACACTGACAGGTGGGGGGGAGAGAGGAGAGAACACTGACAGGTGAGGGGGAGAGAGGAGAGAACACTGACAGGTGGGGGGAGAGGAGAGAACACTGACAGGTGGGGGAGATTGGGGAGAACACTTACAGGTGGGGGGAAGGGAGAGAACATGGACAGGTGGGGGGAGAGGAGAGAATGCTGACAGGGGGAGGATAGACCAGGTGGGGTAGAGAACACTGACAGGTGGGGGGGAGAGAGGAGAGAACACTTACAGGTGGGGGGAGAGAGGAGAGAACATTGACAAGTGGGGGGAGAGGAGAGAACACTGACAGGTGGGGGGAGAGGAGAGAACACTTACAGGTAGGGGGGAGGAGGAGAGAACACTGACAAGTGGGGGGAGAGGAGAGAACACTGACAGTTGGGGGATCAGAGAGAACACTGACAAGTGGGGGGAGAGGAGAGAACACTGACAGTTGGGGGATCAGAGAGAACACTGACAGGTGGGGGGATCAGAGAGAACACTGACAGGTGGGGGGAGAGGAGAGAACACTGACAGGTGGGGGGAGAGGAGAGAACACTGACAAGTGGGGGGAGAGGAGAGAACACTGACAGTTGGGGGATCAGAGAGAACACTGACAGGTGGGGGGAGAGGAGAGAACACTGACAAGTGGGGGGAGAGGAGAGAACACTGACAAGTGGGGGGAGAGGAGAGAACACTGACAGTTGGGGGATCAGAGAGAACACTGACAAGTGGGGGGAGAGGAGAGAACACTGACAGTTGGGGGATCAGAGAGAACACTGACAGGTGGGGGGAGAGGAGAGAACACTGACAGGTGGGGGGAGAGGAGAGAACACTGACAGGTGGGGGGAGAGGAGAGAACACTGACAGTTGGGGGATCAGAGAGAACACTTACAGGTGGGAGAGAAGAATGTGAAAGAAGAGGAGAGAGAAACATAGGAAGGGAGAGGAGAGATACAGATATGGGAAAGAAGAGGCGAGAGAGAGAGACATGGAAAGGGAGAGGAGACAGACATGGGAAGGAAGCGGAAAGAGGTGGGCATGGGAAGGAAGAAGTGAGAGACAGACGTGGGAAGGGAGAGAAAAGAGATAGACATGGGAAGGGAGAGGATAGACAAACAGACATGAGGGGAGAGGAGAGAGACATAAGGACATGGGGGAGATCAGACTCTGGCTCCGCCCCTGGCTGCATGGTGATGGTGTAAAACTCAACAAGTAGTACAATCACCATGGAAACCATTGTTTACCAAAGTTTTATAATTAAAGCAGAGGATCATATACACTGCTGATAAGGCTAAAATCCAGCACAGACACTAGACCACCATAGTACTATGGGTAAAATAGTTAAGTCCGGGGACTGTTGCTGGAAATCCATGCCACTTGGCTGGTATGTACTAAACTTATCTTGTATTGTTACATAATTATATTTCTACATAAAACATCATCATGCAGAAGATGCAGATGGCTCTCCATGCACTGGGTCCTGTTGGGAAAAGTCTTTTGTTGCTTAAATAATGTATAGTCCGCGGCAGAGAGAGAGAGAGAGAGAGAGAGAGAGAGAGAGAGAGAGAGAGAGAGAGCACGGCAGGAAGAGACAATGCACTCCTTGGAGAAGTGAAACCTTTTGCTTGTCACTGGAAAAATGTCCGTCCCCCCCCCCCCCCCCCCCCCCCGCTGTGAGCCCATATCTGCCTGGAATCAGTAAAAACACCAACGTTTCTATGGAAACTGTGTGATACGCGGGGAGTTTAGACGCAGGTAAGCATTGCATTTATTTATTTATTTTTTTTAAAGCCATGTTCAAATCCCTAATTTAAATCACTTTCACATACAAAGCGTGTGACTATTACCTGTAACAATGGGGGCAACCGAATAAATGTCAGCAGAATCAGGAATCGTTTTAATCGCCAATGCCTGGTATACGCACAGAAAAATCCGACGCGGCTACAAATACATGGAAAGTCGAAATCTAAAAACTGCCCAGTAACCTTACAACGTGTTCTAGTGGCCGGCTGCATGACTGTCAACTAGAAGAGCTGACCAAACCCCAGACATGGTTAGGATTGCTGCTCATGGTATGGCTGTTTTTTTTTGTTTTTTTTTAAAGAAAGGTGGCACCACAGCATTTGTACCTTTGTTTTTTACCTGCACTCAGACCGTGCCGAGCTCTGCGGTGAGTGACTAGGAAGCAGTCACAGCTTTGCTGGAAAGCTGGCTCCTTGCAGCCGCCGTTGGACAAAAAAACTCCCGTTTTTTGCCAGGACTAGGGTTGCCACCTTTTCTACAAATGAAAAAATGCCGGCCATGCTGCTGCCTCCATAGACTTAATATTGGCCTCAAGCCCATTTTTTATCGGCCTAAAATACCTGCCAGGACAGACCAGTTTTTTGGGTAAGCTTCTGTCTCGGCATTAGCAGTGCGCATGCACATTTTATTTCACTGTGCGCAGGCACCACTGTGTTTAAACTGTGTATGTCTGAGACGCATACGTGTAAATGCCCAAAAATGATCTCCAGACACGCGGTAATCTGTAACGGGTTGCCAGGAGCTCAATGCTGTGGGTTCACGAAACGACAGGTGATGTCACATGACCTTGCATAACTCCACCCCCATTTAGGCTCCGCTCCTTTTTGTCCCATGACCCCCCAAAGACAAAGTTGACAAATATGCCTGCAGCCTTCTTCCTCTGCCATCGGCCAATGAGAGAGGAGAGATCTTCCTCCTTCAATAAAAACTTTTTTTTTTTTGCTGGATCTGTACTTTCTTTGCCAGACACTGACTCATCAGCCACATACTCCCCATCTGTGCGATCTTATGTAGTATATTCTCACTTTCAGATCTCTGTCCCATGGTCTTGGTTTCTCTGAAACCTTTTTTTGGAGGGGGGGGATATACACCGTGCATGGGAGGCCATTGTGGTGAAAGTAGGACAGGAGCATTATAAATACAGAGTACAGCCAAGAAAGCCTATATAGTGACAGACATTCCGGCTATAGCAGCCTTTCTTGGACATGCTGTATGTGTCTAATAGGCTCAAATACATGGATTTTTGTAGCTACAACAAGAGAGCTCCTCCCGTACTTTCACCAGTACCTATCTGACATTAGAAGGAAGTCTTTGGAGAGTGATGCTCCTCGGACCACAGTAGGTGTCTGATGTATCAGAAAGGAACAATGTTTCTCTTATCATTGGTCAACCAACCTACACATGCACACCCTGATTGACCACAGAAGCGTGCTGATTGGTTGATTCGGGCAGCCTATGTGTCAATAGAACTGCTCAGTTGTGGTATGCTGTATCATGCTCACAGACCCCTGACCTGCCATCTTGCTCATCCTGGACGCTGGTCTGTATGCACACAACCATGCTAATAAACCTGTACATGCATACAATCCTATACCCTCCTTTATAAAAAAATAAAAAAGTGGATCACAGGAAAGGCATCATAAAGCGAGCCCCCAACAAGAGGGAAACGTGGGCTAAACATACCTCCTTCCTCTGTGGCCCCCCATCCCGATATCCAGCAGATTTTACCCTCTGGGAAATCCTCACCATAATTCGGAAGACAGATTGGTTGTATCAAACCTAACGAACAGAATGATATATTGTTATTCATACGATCTGTCTATGGACTTTGTATTTTGCCGAGATTTTTTTTCTTCATGGAATTTACAGCATAAATAAAGAGCATAAAAATGATCTGTACATTGGGGGAGGGGGGGGGGCTTATATAAACACGGTGCTCACACAGATTACGCCAAATACTGGCGCAAGTGGCGTAATTTGCGTAGATTTAGGTTGTGGCCGGCGCACATTGCGTTGGCGCAGCCTTTGCATAAAAAAAAATCAGGCGCCTGATTTGTGTCGGGGAACCTCTGCCAAACACAGTTTGATGGAGGTCCTTCTCTCCCTCACTGCAAAGTGTCGGGAGTTATTAAAAAAGCGTCATCGCCATTATACATATCAAACTAATTTTATATATTATTGCGTTTTATTCGTGAAAGCGGAAATTGACAAGGGATCTGCAAACTTAAGGCCAAAGTAGCCGGGTTGGTATCCATTTCTTAATTCAGTTCTACTTCAAACTTGGCTCCTTTCCATCGCCTCTTCCGTGAATAAAGCCCATTGTGTTAGTACAGTTGCAAGTGGATGCATAGATCAAGAGAAGAGGTATTGATGCGCAAGGCAGCTCAAGACAAGTCTTGTGAAACGTTATATTTGTCTATGATTAAGCCTTTTTGGTGAAACGCGTGAGACATTCAGGGTCATGTTATAAAAAGGCGCAATCGTTGTTTGTTATGTATCATGGCGATTGGGCCTTTTTTTTTAATAACTCCTGACACTTTGCAGTGCGAGAGATTTTTGAACATGACCCCGAATGTCTAACGCGTTTCACCAAAAAGGCTTAATCGTAGACATACATAACCTTCGGCGGTTCTCCGACACTAATCAGGTGCTTTTAGATAGGCTGCGATGGCGCACTGAGCACCGGCACAACCCGTAAGTGCGTTGGTGGCGCCCTATTTGGCCCCATCGGCGTGTGAGCCATCTTTGTACACAACCCACCACTGTTTTTTTCCACTGTAGAGATTAACTTTTAAACCCATTGGACTCCTGCTGAACTATTTCTTGGATTATTGGCACTGTATATCCGCTAAAATGTATTATATTCATTATAAAGTTATATACTTACTTCTGTTATGAGGGCGGTTGTGCAAAAGTTAAATAGACATTAGTACTGGGGGGATTGGTTTCCATGGAGACAGAATCATTTATAGAACTCTGCCCTACAATTAATCTTTAGAAATGACTTCTTGATTTTTTAAAAGCATTCCTTGTTCGACCTCATTTCCAATAAAGCATTAGCTGGGAGAATATATCTCAATCTACTGTGGAAAGTTTCTACATTTACAGAATCATTTTTATGTCGTAACCGCTATTGTCCACAAGATGGCAGTATGTGACAGAATGAACAGATAACATTAGAATGCAACAATACACTGAATTATACTGACAAACCTGCCCGAAATACAATCATTTCTAACCTCCCCCCAGACTTAAAAAAATAAAACCTCAGCTACAGCCACAACATGAGAATTAATTGCATCTCTTCATATCCCACAACTTTGCACAGCACCATTCAAAAGATATCTCACAGGGGGCTATTCATTAAACGGTGAGTTGCAGGTGAGTGGGGGTGAATGTTTAATCTCACCATTTTAGCTATACATTGTGCAGGGACAATCCTGGAGAGCTTGCTAAGCAGGGGAAACCTGCTCACCTCATCTCACGTGTATCTCATCTTTTAGTGAATAGTCCCAATTGTCTTTGTCAAAAAAAAAAAGAAAGACTTGGGAGAAATCATTTGGTGAAGCGGTGGAGGAACCAGAGCCTTACACAAGATGCCGGCACTGTAGTAGAAGAGAGAGCACAGCATATGAGATTTATTGGCAAGTTGTTTGTTCTAGCACATTAGACCACCATAGAAGTGACGTATTAGCAGAAGACTTTCATGTGTCAATTTTTTCTTTTTAGGGTTTTTACATTAGATTTCAGGACTCAACAATTCGATTGAGTGTAAAACAGAGACTAGCAGCAACACAAGACAAAGTAAACTTGAAAAAAAAAAAACTTACCGGTGAAAATAAAAGGATATGCCAGTTTAATAAGGGCTATATCATTTGTCATGGAGCTTGATTTGTATTTGCTGTGGTAGATTATCTTTTCTACCGGGACAGGAGGATTCTGGGAATCTTGACGTTGGTTCACCAGTCCGACCTGTACAGTCCAGGACTCCGGGAAATACAAACTGCAATTTAAAAGAAATCGGAAAAGTTAATTTTAGTGATATTATGGTAATCATCAACTTTTTTTTAATTAAAGTGGCTCCATATTCTAAAAATGTCTGTACATAAATCAGTTTCAAACAAATGAACCCTTTAAGGGCCAGTGCTTTTCCTGGGCCAGTGGCCAGAGCCATTTTTTTTTCCATCTTGATATGTGGTGGCTTAAACATAGTTTTTGTCTTTGTGATTTAACGCACCCATACAAGTTATGTGTTGTTTTTTAAAGGAGATGTAGAGCTTTTTTGGATGCCACATACATGTAAATACTCGACAAGTTATTATTCAAAAATACATATAAAAATTATTATTATTTTTTTTTTTTTTAAACTGTAAAATTGCAATAAAAGAATTGAGAAAAGACAAAATGACGGCCATAAAGTAGGAAGGAAACTGATCACAGTAACAAACTGTGATCAGCAAGGGATGAGAAGGGTTAACTTTATTTATTTATTTGCCTGTCACTCTCTGTACTTCACAAACAATATGTGCAGTACAGAGAGTGAATTGGAGGAAAAGCCTATGTATGAAAGCATTGACTTTGCCATCTAATTTGCATGTGATCGAGGAAACCCCGCCGTTCGGGTCTGCAAGGAGCCGGCTTAACTGTCTGATGAGTTAACTCGTCATGAGATGTCATTTAATAAAGATACTGTGAATTTAATTGTAATTACTGTGTGAAGATGATATAGTTGCCAAGATTTCTGGATTTGGTGCAACAGTCCTGTTTTTTGAAGCCCTGTCCCGTCGAATAATTGCAACCCCTTAGTGACCGGACTGTTTCAACACTTGTTTGTGTTTAACTGTAATTTTTTTCACTTTCTTATTTAAATATTATACATTGGTTTTATCGACATAAGAAGGGTTTTCTTAAGATATCATTATTTCCATCAAAATATATACCGTATTTGCTCGATTATAAGACGACCCTGATTATAAGACGACCCCCCAAACTTTGGATATTCCATTAGGAAAAAAACTAAAAGCCTGAATATAAGACTACCCTATAGGAAAAAAGCTCAACTTCTATATATTCACATGTAAATAGCGTTTTTAATCAAAAATAATGATATGAAAAAAATGCATTTCTTGTTTTTATTTCCTTTTATGTGCCAATGCTGCCTCTCTCTTTCCCTTTCCCCCAGCTTTCTCTCTCTCTCCCCCTTAGTGTTGTCTCTCTCTCCCCCTCCCTTTGTCTCCCCCTTGTCTCTGTCTCTTTCCCCCCCCTCCCCTTGTCTCTGTCTCTTTCGCCCCCTCCCTCCCCTTGTCTGTCTCTCCCCCCCTCGTTTCTCTGTCCCACTCTTCCTCCCCCTCGTTCCTCTGCCCCCCCCCCCCTTCTTACTCTGTCCCTCCCTCCCTCACCTGTTTCTCCCTGGTGGCTAGTGGGGGCAGCCGGGGGATGTCCTCACGATACGTGCAGACATCCTCCATGCTGCCCAACACGGCAGTCTATTATGACGGACAGCTGGCCCGATTCTCCCTGGTGGCTAGTGGATGAGCGCAGACCTCCCTTGCTGCCGCCAGGCACGATCGCCGGGACTTCTGTGACGAAAGCGGAAGTACCCGGCTTCTTCATAGAAGCCCCGGCGGTCGTGACGGGCAGAAGCAGGGGAGTCTGTGCTCATCGCGCATCCCCTGCTGTTATAGAGGGGGTTCCAGGTCCCCTGCAGCTCTGCTGGGGACCTGGATCGCTGTCTTATAATCTGACCTCAATTTGAGGTCAGATTATAAGAAGACATCAATTATAAGACGAGGGGTAATTTTCTGATTTTTTTTTCTGAAAAAAACCTCGTCTTCTAATCGAGCAAATACGGTAATTTACTATTAAAATGGGATGAAAATATTATTTTTTTTAATTCTTTCTAACTCTGACCTGAAACATTTTTTTATACAGTTACAAACGCTAAACAATAGACCCCCATCTTCATAGTTTAATAATATTTGTCCTGAGATTAGAAATACCAGTGTTTTGTTTTTTAAAAAAGTTATAGGGCACCATCTGAAAGAAGTCTTTTTTTTTTTTTTTGTTTCCTAACCATTTTCTCCTACAAGGACCCCAAACATAAATCTAACCTAAACCTAAATCTAATGCTAGCACTAACCCTAATTCTAACCCTATCCCTAACCCATCTATAACCCTAACCATAGATCTAGGGTTATATTACATATAGGTTTAGTTTGGGCTTTTCTTATAGCAATGTTGCTGACTGCCTCTAAAGGCAGTTTAGCCATAGCAACGAGTGACGGAAGTGAACTCTGATCACTTCTGTCTCTTGTGCCAGCTGAAATGCTGCACCATGTTTGAGGAGCATTCCCCCTTTCTGGAATGGCAATCATTCTTGCAGGGCCAGATTTTGGTGTTGCTTAATGCTTCAATATCGAGGCATTACGGCAACACTGTTTGAGCGGTGGTTGTGATCATTGATTGCTTCCACTGCTCATTTTAACACAGGCAGACCCGTGTGTTGGGGAACATTAAAATTAAGGGGCATGGTAGGTTCCCAGCCTTTCTATTGCTTCAATAAACTTATATAAGCAGTAGATTGATGGTAACAATAATAAGATTCCCTGTTCCCTTTTTTTTCCACTCGCTCTCAGTCTTCTGGGGAATTTTTACTATAATGTTACAGATTTCAACTATTTTCCCCACTCATCTCTACAATATGATTTGTTGAGATTCGCACCCTTTTGGGGGCAAAAGTGGATCTCCAGGAGAAAGTCTTAAAAAATTACTTTTCAAATGAAAATTAATGCAAAAAAGAAAAACTTATATATATATATAGTATGTTTAGTTAAAGTGTCTTCTGTAACATGGATGCATTGATTTGTTTTCGTTTGGACTGGTCCTTTAAGAGTCATATTGGAATATTTTACAATATAATTGTTTAAATATTCATGTGTGTTGTTTTATTTGAGTACACTGTAATTCTATATAACTCACAAGCATTTTCTCTAGTTTTAGTTAAGTTTGTTAGTTATTCCAGGCTCATTAATTTGCTTGCAATAAAAAAAAAAAATCCGAATACAGCTCAGCAAGAACCATTTTTTGTGTACACTCTTTGGAATTCCTGTTTAAATGAAACCAGCGTGATTTCTTTGGATTGGTCACATTGAAAGGTCCGATGTTACATCCGGAATGTCCAGAATTTCAAGATCTATTTCTCAAATGGGGAGAGGAGCTACATTTGCACCAAGTCAAACCAGTAGCAGAAGGGAATCTCACGATATGCCTGACACGATTATATAAAGCTTTATAGCTATAAGAAAGGCTTGCCGTAATAATAATAATATGCCTGTGTTTATTGTGTGGAAGGTCACACAGACTGGAAGAACAATGGGACATGGGCATTATAATGGACTTTGACCGACATCCCTGGACTTGGGAAGGATTTGTGGGGGGTTTTAGTGTTTTGTAGTTGTGTTTTGCGGCTTGAGTGTTCTATTCCTCTTGACCTCCATCTCAGTGATAATTAGCACAGGTGGCCACGTCTTGACTGAGGTCTGTCAATGTCAAAGTGGTGACGGATTCCTGGAGACTTGTTGGCTTTGAACCAGAGGCTCCTAGTTAAGCAGCTGCCTGGCTGACCTCTGACCTCCAAACCCATATAATGCCACCTTACATTTGTAGGCGGTTTAATGCAATATCCAAGCAATTTCCCAAATCTCTGGCTCACATCAGACACAAGGCCTGTCCATTTTGAGGGTCTGGTTCTGCTTCTTAAGACCGTCCCTTTTCAGCTTCAAGGAAAGAAGCCAGTGGGAATTAAAGTCCTAATAAATATTCACATTCTTCACAACAATACTTAGACTCAGCCATAGCTAATCTCCAAACTGAGGCCCTCCAGCTGCTGCAGGACTTCATCTCCCATAACGCTCTTTCAGCTAAGAGGTTGGTAAAGTAGTCCCAGTAGCGGATGGCCATCACCGAGTGGCGTCACTACCTACTCTCTGATTTGCATGCGCAGACATTTGTTCACAGCAGGCGGCACTTACTCGTAAACACAGTGCGCCGCCGTTACGATCCATTGGGAGGTAATTAGGGACCCGCCACACAAATGAATTCCTTGAAAGCTAAGGCTGGCTTGCCAGGGCCACTGGCCATCTGCAGAGGCATTTCCACCCACTATACGCGACGAAGGCCTGTAACTGGGCCGACTGCCGCACACTGCAAACAGAGAGACGTGGTTATAAAGAAACATAAAGGCTTATCTATAAAACTCCACTCTGGTGCTCTGTGCAGCAGGAACATTCTACTGGTTTCCATGGTGACTGGAATCTGCAGGAACATTCTACTGGTTTCCATGGAGACTGGAATCTGCAGGAACATTCCACTGGTTTCCATGGAGACTGGAATCTGCAGGAACATTCTGCTGGTTTCCATGGTGACTGGAATCTGCAGGAACATTCCACTGGTTTCCATGGAGACTGGAATCTGCAGGAACATTCCACTGGTTTCCATGGAGACTGGAATCTGCAGGAACGTTCCACTGGTCTCCACGGTGACTGGAATCTGCAGGAACATTCCACTGGTCTCCATGGTGACTACTCCATTTTTAGAATTTTGCACCAGAACTGATATCTTTATCAACAATCCCTGTAGAGTGTGTCTGCAGGTAAGAGCATTTGACCCATCTAGTCTGCATTCATATTTCTACCTGCCGTATGATCCTCAGCCCTTATGTGTTCCCTGGCCTTATCTTATGTTCAGAATAGCCTTGAACGTATCCCATGTATGCTTAAACTCCTTCACTGTATTAATCTCTACCATCTTCCTTGCATCCATCACCCTCTCAGTAAAGTAATACTTTTTTTTGATAACCACCTAAAGTTCACAAATGTAATGTCACGGACGCCCAGTGAATTTACCTTTATGTTCATGTTATGTTGTTTGGTGTGCAGTGTTCCCCAACAGAGGCTAGACCACTCCCCTTTTCTGGTGCCGCCTTGCTCCACCTCATGGCCCTGGTAGGCTAAACTGTCCCTCCCGCATCCCTTCACTGGGCTTAGCGGGGAGTAAGCAGGGGTGTGATTGGTCAATTCAAATTAACCCCTGACCATGTGGAAAACATAGCTCGTCTAGAGATTGGCCAGTAGTTTAAAGGGAATAGCAGCTCCTCCGTTGATTGGTCCTCGGGATCCAAAAGGGTACCGAAATTGTGCCGAAAATAGGCGAATGCCATCCGCCATCTAGGGATCGTCACTTTGCCCAATGTGTACCAGCTCAAAGCGCATCCTAAGCAGCTTGTACAATAAAGGTAAAGCGCGGCCATTTCGACTCTCTCCCTGGTTAAGGTGGCGCTACTCTGATTGGTCGATCTAGACGTAGGTAGCGTTCCCATTGGTTGCTACTCCTGAGCGCTTTCCGTAGGCGCATCTCCTATTGGCTAGTGGTTCAAAGGCCCTGGAGTAAATGAGTTTAAAGGGAATATAGCCCACTCCTGGTCATCTATTTTATCCCCCCCCCCCCCCCTAACTGATTGGTTAGCCTCCCAGCAGCGCCAGGATTTAAACTATTAAGCCCTCCTTCCCTCTCTTCTCCCACGATACTTACGGATACATTTTAGGGTAGTGACATTTCCTGAAGAGCAGAACTCTCTGAGGAAGAAAACAATGATGTATTTATTAGTTTGTTTATGGAACTTCTACTCGAAAATAAAGAATAGTTTGTATAATATAACATATCAAAGATATATATATATACTAGAAGTCCCTAGGTAAAGAGGCTATGAATGTAACACTTCTAAACCTGCCCTTTTCCCCCAGGGTACTCCAAAATATTAATTAATATTTGTAGCACAAAGGAAAAAAAATAGAGAGAGATCCGGTAGTAATTTTGTGATAAAGTCTGCACTTAGCGTAAGTGTAGAGCAGGTACTTACTGTAGGTATTTAATAGATTATGAGGGTGAAAAGAGAAGTTTAAAAAAGGAAGAAAGAAAAGGATTTAATGAATGTATATTTAGTTTAGAATGTTTGAGTTATTCCAAATATGAACTCAAGAGAGTGGCCCTTTAAGTTATATTTAAAGATCCACTAACATATTTTTTCCCCCCCTATTTCAAATATAGAGACACAAGTGACATATCCACTGGCCCTAGTAAGAGGATAAACTGGCGTGTACTTGTTAAGGTAGATGCGCGTGTATCCTGGCACGCCATCATAACTGAAGCTGTCATCGAACGTTTCTCACTGCTAGCGAAAAGAAAGACCCTCGATTTTGAAGGTCAATAACAGAGGAAACTTTCACTAGGACCCGACAGACCCCCAAATAGATGTGCAGGGCGAGCATTCATACGAGATGCCTCAGCAGAGAGGCAGAGCTTAGCCCCAGCATAAACCAGAGTGTATCTGTGAGGATGGACGCCGGGCTTACTCAAGACGTCTGGCAAAAGGCCTTTAACTTTTTCTTCTCTTAGTGAAATAAGCATTAAAAGAATCCTTCACTGGCACTTTAAACACACATCAGAAAAGACTGTATGGGCTGCTCTCTCTGCAATATTTACAACCAGTTTAGTGATCTATGTACTAAAGATTGAGTTGCAAAAACCAGACATTAGTAGCGGAGTTGGAAAAATGTCCCTGACTTTCCGACTTGGCTATTATTTCCTGATTGTTGCAGTTCACTTGTCAGTTCCCCACATTTGACTACTTTGTCCATATAGCCCAAAGCTTAACATAGAGAAATGGCATAACTCTATCTCCCACAATAAAAAGGGCTTATCAGCACTGTGCTTCATGTATAAATGGGAATAATATTAATTATATGAATGGATTAGGATCTGTTGCACCCTGGGTGAGAAGAATCTCTAGTTACCTGGGGGATACGACACTCTGTAGTGATGTTATGAAGCCGGAGTATAGAGATCTCGAGACGGAAACAAAGTATCTTTTAAACGGTTCTTCAACAGCTCCCAGGGGTAGATTAGCGGAACTCACATAACTGGAAAGAACAATAGAAATCAGTCCAGGAATCTGAGAATCACAGGTTAAATACAGAAAAAGACAAAGAAACATAGAATGTGTCGGCAGATAATAACCATTCGGTCCATCTAGTCTGCCCAATTTTCTAAATACTGTTATTAGTCCCCCGTTCCCTATCTTATATCTAGGATAGCCTTGTGCCTATCCCACGCATGCTTAAACTCCTTCACTATGTCTACCTCTACCACTTCTGCTGGAAGACTATTCCATGCATCCACTACCCTCTCAGTAATGTAATACTTTCATTAGTCCCTGGCCTTATCTTATATCTAGGATAGCCTTATACCTATCCCACGCATGCTTAAACTCCTTCACTGTATTAACCTCTACCACTTCTACTGGAAGACTATTCCATGCATCCACTACCCTCTCAGTAAAGTAATACTTTCATTAGTCCCTGGCCTTATCTTATATCTAGGATAGCCTTATACCTATCCCACGCATGCTTAAACTCCTTCACTGTATTAACCTCTACCACTTCTACTGGAAGACTATTCCATACATCCACTACCCTCTCAGTAAAGTAATACTTTCATTAGTCCCTGACCTTATCTTATATCTAGGATAGCCTTATACCTATCCCATGCATGCTTAAACTCCTTCACTGTATTAACCTCTACCACTTCTACTGGAAGACTATTCCATACATCCACTACCCTCTCAGTAATGTAATACTTTCATTAGTCCCTGGCCTTATCTTATATCTAGGATAGCCTTATACCTATCCCACACATGCTTAAACTTCTTCACTGTATTAACCTCTACCACTTCTACTGGAAGGCTATTCCATGCATCCACTACCCTCTCAGTAATGTAATACTTGTATTAGTCTCTGGCGTTATCTTATATCTAGGATAGCCTTGTGTCTATCCCATGCATGCTTAAACTCCTTCACTGTATTAACCTCTACCACTTCTACTGGAAGACTATTCCATACATCCACTACCCTCTCAGTAATGTAATACTTTCATTAGTCCCTGGCCTTATCTTATATCTAGGATAGCCTTATACCTATCCCATGCATGCTTAAACTCCTTCACTGTATTAACCCCTACCACTTCTACTGGAAGACTATTCCATACATCCACTACCCTCTCAGTAAAGTAATACTATCATTAGTCCCTGACCTTATCTTATATCTAGGATAGCCTTATACCTATCCCATGCATGCTTAAACTCCTTCACTGTATTAACCTCTACCACTTCTACTGGAAGACTATTCCATACATCCACTACCCTCTCAGTAATGTAATACTTTCATTAGTCCCTGGCCTTATCTTATATCTAGGATAGCCTTATACCTATCCCACACATGCTTAAACTTCTTCACTGTATTAACCTCTACCACTTCTACTGGAAGGCTATTCCATGCATCCACTACCCTCTCAGTAATGTAATACTTGTATTAGTCTCTGGCGTTATCTTATATCTAGGATAGCCTTATACCTATCCCATGCATGCTTAAACTCCTTCACTGTATTAACCCCTACCACTTCTACTGGAAGACTATTCCATACATCCACTACCCTCTCAGTAAAGTAATAATATCATTAGTCCCTGACCTTATCTTATATCTAGGATAGCCTTATACCTATCCCATGCATGCTTAAACTCCTTCACTGTATTAACCTCTACCACTTCAGCTGGAAGGTTATTCCATGCATCCACTACCCTCTCAGTAAAGTAATACTTCCTGATATTACTTTTAAATCGTTGCCCCAATAATTTTAGACTATGTCCTCTAGTTGTGGTAGTTTTTTTTTTTTTTAAATATACCCTCTTCCTTTTCTGTGTAGATTCCCTTTATGTATTTAAATGTTTACATTTTCAAAGGTCTGGAGAACATCTGAAAAAAACCTGCAAACCCAGGAGAGCCCTCTGGCCGGGCACACAGAGATGGCATCATAATCAGGGCACATACAGGAGAGAAACAAGGGGCCGTTTATTCTTTCGTGAATAAAGCTGTGTTTGTGGTGTCAGAAGAGTGCGATAATGTATGATTGATTTTTTTGTTGTTGTTGCCATTTTTGGGTTTTTGGAATATTTGGTGATGAAAGTGTTAACGATAAGCTTTGTTTCCCAGCGGTGTTTTTCAGAAGTTGCAGTAAGCACCTCACATTAAATGTGACCCAGTTTTTACACTCTACACTATATTTGATATACATAGGCATGCATGGGAATGTTTTCAAGCAATGGGAAGGATAATGCTATGAATGGGTTGTTAATATGGCAGTGGACATGGGAGAGACTAACATATATATTATTTATAGTACCTAAACTATAGATTTATACTTCCCATCGGCAGGGGGAAGTATTCCGAGAAAGTCTAAGGTTCCTAGAAAGACAATATCAGGATTAAAGGCTATTTTAGTTGCTTTTTTGCAGTGAGGGTGGAGAAGATGTAGAATCCACCTCCAAATTCAGTCCATTCAAGCCAATGTTGCACATTTTTCAAGCACAGTAATGTACATCCTTTAATTTGTTATTTTTATTGAGTCATTGTTGGATAAACCAAAGATATAAACTATTACCTCTCTTCTAATTTCTTCTCTTCACAAACAAAGTGATATAAGAATTACACGTTAGTAGTACCAGACCAGTGGTGGGAGAAGAGGGGTCTCAGGTTTAGTTTTTTTGGACAATCTGAATTCTTCAAAATGTTTATTTAGCTGTTCTATTAGAGGGACTCTGACAAGCTAAACTGTTTTTGTATTGTGCATGTAGAGTATAAAAAAATGTTAAACAAATAGTTATATCTGGATATTGTAGTAGCAAAACTGTAAGCAAATGGATACAATTATGAGAAAGAATTTTTTAAATGTGAGTGGAGTCTCCTGTTTCTGGCATCACCTGTGGCTTGATAAGCAAATGACACATTTGCCATTGAAAAGTAGTTAATTTGCATATCAAGCCACAGGTGATGTCATAAACAGGAGACTCCACAGACACCGTCCTTTTCTCTATTAATTTATGCATTCACTTGCGATTCCCACAACACAATTTCTTTTAATTATTACATTATTTGAGTCTCTAAATTCACATTATAAATAATAAATCAGGTCACAGTGTTCCTTTAACCCCTTCGTGACAATGGACATGTGAGGCACATCCTGCCGGGAACTTTGTTCCCGACAATGGACGTGCCTGGCATGTCCTGCGGTGAATCAATCGGTTTTCGTGATCAACGATTTTTGCCAGCACCGAAATTTCCTCTCTGGGGCACCCACGATCGCCCCACGGAGCGATCGTGGGAGCCATATTGATGGAGCAGCATGCTCCATCAATATGGCTATGCCCTCTTGTGGTCTGAGCTTCGGAAGTGAAAGAAAATTCACTTCCGTCACTCTTAATATGATACTTGACTGCCCCTAGAGGCGGCAAGTAACAGTGCAATGTTAAAAAAAAAAAAGATTTAATTAGCTAATAACTGGTATTATAGTTAGATTAGCCTAAAGGGTTCAAATTAAATAATTTTTAGCATAAGGGATAGGGTTAAAATGAACTTAAAATTAAAATATATTAAGGGATAGCATAAGGGTTAGAGTTGGGGTTAAATTTAGTGTAAGGGTTAAATTTAGGGTTCGGTTTGGGGTCAAAAGGTCAATATAGGAAAAAAACAAAAAACTTTTGGTTTTTGCCCCTTAAGCGCAAAAAAATACCGAAAAATATGGAAACATGCAAATTTCTGAACTCGGGACAACATTTAGAAACTATTTAGACGGGGTCTTTTTTGATTGTATGAATGATTGTATTTGTGTAAATTATATTTTAGGTCAAAGTTAGAAAAAGTGTTTTTTTGTAGTAAATTATAAGATATGATGAACATAATGGTATCTAATGAAACAACATATAATTTGTGTGTGTACAGTATGTGAGAAAGAAGAAAATTACAGCTAAACACAAACACCCCAGAAATGTCAAAACAGCCATTGTCACCAAGGGAAAGTCAAGGTAAAAATGTCTTGTCACTAAGGGAAAACTGAACTTGGCTTCAGGGCCCCTTTGGATGGTAGACCCTAGGCACATTCCCCCAACTGCCCATTTGGTAGTGCGGCCCTGATATATACTACAAGCAAAAAAAACTACTGCATTCATCGGAGACCAGGAATTTAAACAATTGTCCTCTCCAGTGATCTTCACACCCCAGAAAGTCGTTGCATTCCCCTTGGAGCTGTACAGTTAATTTTAACTCTCAGTATTCATAACAGTGTGAAGCTTGTCTCAGTGCATTATATCAAGTTGAACCTGTATTGGGTAACAGCTCTACTGTGTGGCATTATTGCTATTTTCCTCCAATCTAAACACTGTCATGATTCACAGGAGACCGCCTAGGATGCCATGTACTTTCAAGGGACTGTATCCACATGGCTTATACCGTGAATGCAGAGAATACAAAAATGATGGAACATGATATATACGTTGTGCTGTAGAATTGCAAACAAATTCATTTGCATATCAAGCCACATGTGATGTCATAAGCAGGAGACTCCACAGACACATGTAAAACACAGTTTTCTCCTAATTTAGGCATTTTCTTGAGGTTTTGCTAATACGATGTATAGATCATTTTTCATCTTTTTCAATCTCTATGTGCACAGTAAAAACAAGGTTTAGGTGATACCGTCCTTTTAAAGGGTTCTCCGTGGATTCTCTAACATCAGAAACATTTGCAATACTAGACAGAGAAATAACTTTAAAAAGAAAAAAAAAATACATATTATACAAAGAAGACACAGACAAAAATACAGTAAATTAATTAACACACCAGTGCTCCTTAATTATCAGTTCAACTTAATTAATTAAAAAGCTTTGGCAAAAGCAATTCCCATGGGGCATTAATAAAATCATAAACTGCAAAAATAGAAGAAGGTAATTGTAATAAAAATTAAAGGGACCCTTTTTAAACTCTTGCTTCCTTAGAGTGAACCTTTGCTCTCAGCTATGTCCCCTCTGTTGATCCCATGAAAAATCACTAGCACTAGAGACACAGTCGCCGACCAGGGCTCAGGAAAGCTATATAAAACTTTTTATACTTTTCACTTGCGCTTCTTTATTAGAAGAAAAGGTGAACAAAAAAAAAGTTTAGTGTCCCTTTAATATGTAAAAAAAAAAAACAACAACAAAAAAACACTATTCAGTTCTTTCCCAAATCTCATTTAAATTCTACATTTTGGGTGAGCCTGGTCTGAATCCATATTGCTGTTCATTCTTGTATTAGTTACTGGAGATAGTGGGGGGTCCCTGTAAAAAGGGTCTCAGCACTATTGGATTTTGTAGTAATTTATTTGGATTATTATAGTTTATTAATGTGTTTTTCCCAGGTTCCCTTAGTTATGCAAATGCATAAACTAAGAGATAACAGTGTCTAAATATGCATATAACATCTCCTGGTGGCCTGGCATGCAAGTAAATGTTTGATTAGCGTATAAAGCCACATGGTGATGTAAAAAAAAAAATTAAAATAAAAAAGGAGTCACCACAAACATATTTAAAATATATTTTTCTATTAATTTGTGCATTTGCTTGAAATTCTCCTAACATGACAAATAAGTCATTTTTTGTTCTCTGTATTCACATCTGTATTCACAGTGTGAACAATGCTTCGGTGACAGGGTCCCTTTAAAAGGACATCCAAGTGGCATATGCTGCCATAAGATGGCATCTTAAACTGGAGACACCACAAGAACATTTGTAATAAATATTTCTCTTCATATATGCTCTCTGAGTTTTCCATAGATCTTTAAGATGTTGTCTGCAGATACGTTTTCGCTTTATTTGCTCCTATATCCATACCTCCCAACATTCCAAATGTTCACAGATGGATACGTGTATTAGTGTGGGAGTGGCTGAAGGCGGGGCTGTGGGTGGGGCTTTATCAGAACATTTTCTGGGACTCTATGGCCAACTGGTAGGTATTGATGTCATTTGGCAAGTGATTTAGAACAAGAATTAAGTATTTTATTTACACAAAATAATATTTTTGAAAAAAAACCCTGCAGTTTAAACGCTCTTTATTGTGAGTTTTATTGCTGTGGATTCTGTGATACTTTTCTCCAAACCAAAATGTGCAACTGCGACTCCAAGAAAAGAGGGACAATAGAGGGGGAAAGGGCAATAGAGGCATTTTACCTTGAAAACCCTAATTGCTTACATGTGAAATTCCCATAAACCGCTCTCCAGTCATCGGAGCAAACCGTTCTCCACACTCCGTCTGTGTGGGCCTGCAGCACCGAGTTCCTCCCACTGAGCCGCACTGTAACATTACACAGACTCATTCACTATTACTGCAATGTGCTACGTTACACAATGTTTTGATGATATAGTATTGTATAAAGACACAATGTGAGCAGATAATATAGAGGGGCCAGCTGCATGCTAGTCAATACAAGAGATGGGAAATGCATATATTATCATTATTCTTAATATATTAGTCGGTAGTAGTACAATTATTAGTAGTATTTATTATATTAGTTGTTATTATTATTTATTATAGTAGTTGTTTTTATTGCTGTTATTTCTATTATTACTAGAAGTAGTATTTATTATATTATTTATTATAAATGTTTATTATAGTATTGTTAATATTATTACTAGAAGTAGTATTTTATATTATTTATTATAAATATGTATTATATTATTAGTAGTAGTAGTAGAATAATATTAATTACATTAGTTAATATTATTATTGTTGTTATTATTAGTAGTAAAAATAGTATTTATTATGTTATTTTTATTAATATTTATTATATTAGTTATTATTATGGTTGTTTTTATTAGTAGAAGTACTGTTTTTTATGAATAGTATTATATTAGTTATTATTATTGTTCTTATAATTAGTAGACATAAGTATTTCTTATAGTAATATTGAATATATTAGTTATTATTGTTTTTATAATTAGTAGACATAGTATATATTATATTAATTGTTATTATTATTGTTCTTATAATTAGTAGACCTAGTATATATAATATTAATATTTATTATATTAGTTATTATTATTTTTATAATTAGTAGACATAGTATATAATATATTAATATTTATTATATTAATTGTTATTATTATTGTTCTTATAATTAGTAGACATAGTATATATGATATTAATATTTATTATATTAGTTATTATTATTTTTATAATTAGTAGACATAGTATATAATATATTAATATTTATTATATTAATTGTTATTATTATTGTTCTTATAATTAGTAGACATAGTATATATGATATTAATATTTATTATATTAGTTACTATTATTTTTATAATTAGTAGACATAGTATATAATATATTAATATTTATTATATTAATTGTTATTATTATTGTTCTTATAATTAGTAGACATAGTATATATGATATTAATATTTATTATATTAGTTATTATTATTTTTATAATTAGTAGACATAGTATATAATATATATTATATTAATTGTTATTATTATTGTTCTTATAATTAGTAGACATAGTATATATGATATTAATATTTATTATATTGTCATTATTATTGTTCTTGTAGTTAGTAGACATAGTATATATTATATTAATATTTATTATATTAGTTATTATTATTGTTTTTATAATTAGTAGACATAGTATTATATTAATTTTCATTATTATTGTTCTTATAGTTAGTAGACATAGTATATATTATATATTATATTAATTGTCATTATTATTGTTCTTATAGTTAGTTGGGCTGGCAGAACTATAAGAAAATTCATAGATCAAGAGAAAATTGGAAATAATTGAAAACAGTGGTAAAAGAATAAATGAATACAGTTCGAATAAACATGGGAATCGTGAGTTTAAAAAATGGGTGGGGAAACTACCCAGCCCTACCCTTCTATCCCACAGCATTTCTAAAAATAAAAAAAAATAAAAAAAATGGAGGAATCTGCAAAGATCTTAGGATAAAATAGTATATCTGGCTCTGCAGAAACCAGTCATTTAATGGTCTTACAAATGCTCAAAAAGCTGAAAATATATAGTTTCATTATTGCAGTATTTTTTTTTAAGTTAACCCGTCTATTTTAAAGTGATAGGCAATGTAATGGTCAATCTTGTCCAGTATTCCCAATCAACCTTGCTCAACGTATTTTTTAAATGGCAGAAACATTGCCGTAATTAGGCAGCGTTAGATCGTGAGAGACCTAATTGTATTAATAGACCTTAGCGAGAGGTTCATACCTTCCTGTGTAAGGCAATGTACATATCTCACGGGTGAAACAAGCGGTAATGTGTATACATTTCATGTCATCCTGCCAGGAATTATGGTCACATTACATTAATACATCACATTAATATTTATATATCTCGACGGGATGAGGACCATACACTGGAGTGTTTCCATTCTGTTCTAATTGGATGTGATTAAGCAAACATGAACATAGAAGACCGAACAATATAGGAAAACAATTATAATAAACTGCACTAACGGGGAGATTGTCTGTGCATTTACGGTACATTTCATTACATTAATACATATTAATGGAGCGGCAGCAATTTCTGTTAGCACTTGGTACAGAGCATTGAAGCGAGCTACATACTACGTTAGACAAACAGAGACAGACTGATACATGAGCTAGAGAGCCTTGCTCACAAGTTTAGAGGCTAGAGAAATGTCAATGTCCTTTTTTCATATAATACAGTAGCATAGAACAATAAATAATAGAATATTTATGCTCTTTTAGTTTATATGTATGTTTGACAAGTTTCCTTTCTGGTAAGTTATGTGATTCTGTAATACAAAATAGCTGTTTATCTGGGCCTGCTTCCTCTCTGCTAAAAACTAGAACTTGATTTCATTATATGGCTTGACTATACAGCGGTCAGCAGATAGCTGAATAAATACAATTTCCCAATTTTCTCCAAGTCATTTATTTTTAGTAGAGTTGCTATTTATTGGTATGCGAGTCACCAATATATATAACGCTATTATTTAGCATGTCAGGTTCATTCGGTGAAGGGAGTGTTGATCAGCAGGATGTCTGTGCTTACACCATGCGCACAGATCTCCTTCTTTGTACATGCCTCCTCCAGTGCTCAAAGGAAGGCAAGAAGGAGGAAGGCAAGAAGGAGGAAGGCAAGAAGGAGGAGGAGGAGGATAAAGGAAGAGGGCTTACTAAGGAGTGAAGTGTAGTAAAATACCAAGTGAACTGCCAATATCAGCCATTAATACATGAGCTGGGTAAGTTTTCCAAATCTGCAATAAAAGCCTGATTTTTTTGTAGTGCACGTTTCAGTGAATGTATTTGTTGGAGGGGTTGTTTTTTGTTTGTTTGACTCTTATAAATATCTCCCACACTACTATTACAAATGAAAGTATCTCAGATAATGTGCTTAGACAGAGTCCAGCTATCTTGGAGTCAAGAAGCAATATATGAGAAGACTTTATTGTCTCAGTGTTTTATTTGTTTTTATCTTTTGCCTTCTTCCTGATCTGCAAATATAGGTGTGTGGACGGGATAAATGTGATGGACTATATGTCCTTTCTTCAGTCTAGTGAACTATGCCTCATATTATACTTTTATTCAAATTCTTAGAAATGAAAACAAATGTTCTGATCTACATGGCACAATGTGCTGTGCATCCAAGCAACATTCAAGAATGGTCTCTGTATCTTGGATTTGTATAAAACAGCCTTCCTGTGTCTTAATATCAGCCTCACACACAGGACATATTTCAGCATGAAATCACCCAGCATGTCTTGCCATTCACATTCAGGTTTTTTAAGGGACTGTCTCACCTAAACATTGTTTATACTGTAAATTTAGAGAAAAAAAGATTGAAAATGATCTATACATTGTGTCAGCAGAAATGCAAGCAAGTGCCTCAATTAGGAGAAAAATGTGTTTTAAATGTCTTTGAAGTCTGCTGTTTATGACATCACTTGTGGCACGGTATGCAAATTACACATATCCCAGTTTGTTGCATATCGCGGCATTTTAAAAACACATTTTTCACCTAATTTAAGTTTTTACTTGTAATTCTGCTCACACATTGTATAGATAATTTTCAGTGATTTATTCATCTATACTTGCACAGTAGAAAAAAAATGTGCAGGTGATCCAGTCCCTTTAACTGACCTGGGTCACAGACTGAAATCTTGCTATGGGTGACAATTTAATTTGTATTTAAATTTAATTCATTACTCAATCATTATTAGGTCATAACTATACACATAATATAACAAATGAAGTGCCATGGTACTTCTCTGTGTGATATAATGAAAGAGTCAATCTCCCTTCACATGAAAGAGAATCTGATCTCGGCATAAGATTCACAATATTTTCAAGTTAAGAAAACCATTGTAACCTATTCCTAGTTACTTCGTTGTTTGGCTAAAACAAAATGCTTTTACTGGGCCTGTTGTATTTTTAAATATGTCTGTTGGCAGTTTAACATTAAATTATACTATTAGTGGTAGTTATTAGATATTAGTTATATGACAACATAGGAACAAAACTATTAAATGATACCCATCACATATCTCTCATTGATGCAGTTTCCAGTTTTTAAAATATTAGTCCAGGCTAGATAAATTCTTTTACATTGTATGATGACAGGTTCAGATGAACAGATCCTCTTGCAATGTAAACGAAAACATGTATGGAAAGCAGCAGGAAACATTAAAAAGGAACTCCTAAGAATTTACTGCATGCAACTATCCAAAACAATGTACAGGTTATACTCTACTAGATGCATCCAACTTAGCTGGAGTTTCTCTTCAATGAAATCTCAACTCTAGAAGCCAATAACTGATATCATAGTGAAATCTTGTTTTGCAGCATAACAAGTAATAAAAGTAATACTTAGTAAAGATTTACTCATAAACCCAGAAACTAGAATTTCGTGTTTGAGAAATCTACATTCCTCATTCCTTATTACTAAGTTATGTCAGCCCTTTTTATGATAGAGGTGTAGAAGATTCCAGCGGAGTCTGATCTAGCCATTAAATGACCCTGGATGAAAGCGGGATCCAGTCAGATGGTTATAGAGGTTGAAAGTATATGAATTACCGCATCTGTATTCATCATCTCCTTCCGGACAGTCAAACACACCATCACAGCGCTTGGTTTTTTCTATGCATTTGGTTGAGGATTGGCAGCGGATCTTTCCCGGACAGGTGTAATGAACTGGAACAAAAGACAATGCATAGTGTTTAATATAGGCTTAGTAACCCTACAGGATTAGTCATTAGGCTGGGTAACTCATGTCAGTTCCATCTATCTCCCATTAGAAGAGCCACTCCGACATCATGTCACATCAGTTGGCCGACCTGTTTGGCTACTAAAACTCACTGCATCATCACTGACAAGACTACGGAAGCCAAAAAAGAGAGTGACGAGGTTTAATATTCATTGCTATAATAGCATTTGATTGTTCATTTTATTTATGTGGTAGCTTTCCCCTTGACTTATAGCTAATGACCTGATCCGTGCCTGCTTCCTCTCCGCTAAAAACTAGAACTTTATATCTAATATGGATTTAGGCATTACGTCTTACGGGGTTGATGCCCTGTACAATGGTGAGGCGACAACATTGTATTGTTAAAATCAGGCCAAAACAGATGAGTTGGAAAAAAAGTGATAGCTCATCTTTTATCAGTGATACCATATCAGTAAAATAACTGGTTGCTTAGGGAAGTGGATGGGGCACAGTTTATATGGGAGAGTGCCATGGCCATCGGGGAATTATAAAAATCAGGCCAAAACTGATTGACTGGAAATACATTTTGCAACTTGCCAACTTCTCCAACTCCTATATTGGTCTTATTAATTTATCCTCCTATTCATGGCCTTTTGGCACCAGTGGTCTTAGCCATTGCACTATTCCCCTATAATTGATAGGAAAAGGGATAGTTAGAGATCGTGCTATGTGCAGAGATTTACAGATTATGAAGACGATGATTGGATGGACGGCCATTTTATTGCCTATTGCATGTTTCCTCTTGGCTGGCCCAAATTCTCCCCATTACCCCTTCCCCTGCCCCCATTCACTATGATCTTCCATTTCCTGTCCCAATTTTGTCCCCAACACCTGAAATATTAGATATATTCTGTCAATCGTGTTATCACATTACAGTGAACATCTCCACAGAATATATAACACGTAACTAATTAACTTAATATTGGATACTTATATTGCCCCTATAGCTAAAGTGACAGAAACATACAATAGACACATATGGTTCAGGGACAAATTATGGGAGCCGGACAGGATGGGATGGTTCGCGGTTTCACTGCGACAAATTGTGCGAGACTTCATCGCCGGACTTTTCTTCGTGGGAACTTTCATCACGGGATCGGGTACATGGGGAGTATTATTAGGGGTTAGGTGTTAGAATTAGTGTTTCGGGGGGGGGGGGGGGGTTAGTGTTGGTATTTGGACTCAGGGAGTTAATGTTAGTATTAAGGTTCAGGGGGGTTAGTGTAAGTATTAGGGTCTGGGGGGTTAGTGTAAGTATTAGGGTTTGAGGGGGTTAGGGTTAGTATAAGGGTTCGGGGGGTTAGTGTTGGCTTTAGGGTTTGAGGGGGTTAGTTTTAGTATTAGGGTTCGGGGGTTAATGATAGCTTCAGGGTTCGAGGGGGTTAGTGTTAGTATTGGGTGTATTAGTGTTTGGGTTCTGGGGTTATTATTAGTATTAGTGTTTGGGTTCTGGGGTTATTATTAGTATTAGGGTTTGGGGGGTAGTGTTAGTATTAGGGGTATTAGTGTTTGGGTTCGGGGGGTAAGCATTTGTGTGCAGGCTGTTAGTATGGGCATTCAGGGTAACTTTTAGGGGGGGTTTAATTTAATAGGGTGGTCTATGTTTGTGAGCGCTGACAGTTGACACTGCCACGGTGAAAAAGCCGCGTTGCCTTTCACTGTTGACAGTTCAGCGTTCAAATTGCAGCGCTGACCTGTCGGAGGTGAAAAAGCCGCAGTTGACTGCCCTAGACGCAGCCAGAGTACATTTAACTAATATAAACAATGTGTTCTAACCACTGAAGCGATTTAATCCACAAATAGTCCAGCAATCAGGTCAGAGACAATTCCTCGCACAGCCTACTGAAGATAGTTCTAGGGGTCAAATGTGTTTCAGCTAATGAGAAATCCACCACTGGATACTTTTTATCCCACCTCAGGCCCGCCACACATGCCATCATGGACAGCTTAATGGAGTCTCCACCAAATAATCAGCAGGACTCACCAATCAGACCAGTCGCGACGGATAGAGCAATAGCAAGTATGAGGCACAGGATGAGGATCACATACTTGACGGGGATAAGAAGATGGCACTTGGGGGATTCATCATTCTCTCTGTCCTCTGAAATGAAAGAGACAAAGTAACAAGGTCGGATTGACATGTACACAGACAGACAATACATCCTACGGACAAATACCACTATAATATCCACCAGTTACCTTCATCTGGACATTTATACTCAGCTATTACAGTGAGTCCTTTATATCTATTTTACAAGGGTTATTTGTTTATTTTTAACTTTTTTTTTCTCCAACCAAAACTTATATTTTTTTTTAAAATGTCCCTTTGTTTTATTACTTGTCCCTCCTGACCTGAATAGATCTCACCGTAACTCATCCTAATTTCCATTCCATCCCCATGTATGTAATTGGGTTGGGGTTTTTTTGCTCCCAGACTCCACCCAAATGCTGAGAGCTGAATGGGAGATCCGGTGGAAGCTGCAAATCTAATAAGTGTAACATATTTATAGTAAACATATTCAATGCATATTTTTTTTTTAACGATAATTAATTTGACCGTGGGAATGTAGGGCATAAAGATAGATCAATATGTTGTTGTTAGCAAATCAGCAAGCAAATATATGAAATCTGCCTGTGCTGCCCGTCTCTTTGTGTCGCATCAAGTCCATGTGATTATTTTTGATCATGGAAGGCGCATTTGGCACCACAGTGTGATGTCATAGTGGTATTTGTCATATGGTGCCCTGGTGACAGCACAGATATAATTAATCATTTCTATTAACCTGTGCATTTGCTTGCAATTCTGAGCAGACAAGGAATGAACCATTTTTACTGCGTGGTCTGTACTCTGCACTAGCACAGTGATGGCTAACCTCGGCATGCACAACAGATGTTTGGGGACTACCTATCCCACAATGCTCAGTAAGCCTTATGACTGGCTGAGCATCGTAGTTTCTGGCTGAGCATCTGCAGTTTCATAGTTAGCCATCAATGCACAAGGATATGGACTAGTGTTGAGCAAACCCGAACCGCACTGTTCGGGTTCGTACCGAACATTACGGTTTTTGGACCCCGGACCCGAACACAGACATTTCACTGTATGTTCGGGTTGGAGTTCGGCGATTACATTGTATGTAATGATATGGGCTTTCTATAAACCGAAGTAGAGTCCCCATTCATAAGAATGGGGACTCTATTTCGGTTTATAGAAAGCCAATAGCATTACATGTATTCCATAAACCGAAAGTCTATAAACCGAAAGAGATTCGGTTTATAGACTTTCGGTTTATGTAATACATGGAATGCTATAAGGCTTGTCAGTAAGAGCAAAAAATTGAAGAAACCACTGTGGTACTCTGCAGAGGTGGCTAAAATAGTAAAAAATAAAAAGCTAGCATTTAGTAATTATAAAAATACTCAGAGTGAGGAAGATAGAAAGATCTATAAGAGTAGGCAGAAAGAGGCAAAGCAAGCTATAAGAGCTTCCAAAGCACACACAGAAGAGACTATAGCCCAGTCAGTGAAAAAGGGGGATAAAACATTTTTTAGATACATAAATGAGAAAAGGAAAGTAAAACAAGGATTAGTTAGATTAAAAACAAAAGAAGGATGCTATGTAGAAGAGGATAAAGGCTTAGCAGACTGCCTTAATGAATATTTTTGTTCAGTTTTTACAAATGAAAATGAGGGTAAGGGACCTCATTTAGGGAAAAAGACTAATGAGTCTTTTGATGCATGTAAGTTTACAGAGGAAGAGGTTTTACTTCAGCTGTCTAAAGTAAAGACAAATAAGTCGATGGGACCTGATGGGATACATCCAAAGTTATTAAAAGAACTTAGTGGTGTACTAGCAAAACTGTTAACAGATTTATTTAACCAATCCTTGTTAACGGGAGTAGTTCCAGAAGATTGGAAATTAGCTAATGTTGTGCCCATTCACAAGAAAGGTAGTAAGGAGGAGGCGGGCAACTATAGACCAGTAAGTCTTACTTCAGTAGTGGGGAAAATAATGGAAACCTTGTTAAAGAATAGGATTGTTGAACATCTAAAGTCGCTTGGATTTCAAGATCAGAGACAGCATGGGTTTACTTCAGGGAGATCATGCCAAACTAATCTTATTGATTTTTTTGATTGGGTAACTAAAATAGTAGATCAGGGTGGTGCAGTAGACATTGCTTACCTAGATTTCAGTAAGGCTTTTGACACTGTCGCACATAGAAGGCTTATCAATAAACTGAAATCTTTGAGTTTGGATTTCAATATTGTTGAATGGATTAGACAATGGCTGAGTGACAGGCAACAGAGGGTTGTAGTCAATGGGGTATATTCGATGCAAGGTCTTGTTACTAGTGGGGTACCTCAGGGATCTGTTCTTGGACCCATTCTCTTTAATATTTTTATTAGCGATATTGCAGAAGGTCTTGTTGGCAAAGTATGTCTTTTTGCCGATGATACAAAGATTTGCAGCAGGGTTGATATTCATGGAGGGATAAGCCAAATGGCAAATGATTTAGCTAAACTAGAAAAATGGTCAGAGCAGTGGCAACTGGCATTTAATGTGGACAAGTGCAAGATTATGCACCTTGGGCGTAAAAACCCAAAAGCAGAATATAGACTATTTGGTACAGTCCTAACCTCAACATCTGAGGAAAGGGATTTAGGAGTAATAATTTCAGAGGACTTGAAGGTAGGTAGGCAATGCAATAGAGCAGCAGGAAATGCTAGCAGAATGCTTGGTTGCATAGGGAGAGGTGTAAGCAGTAGGAAGGGGGAAGTGCTCATGCCATTGTACAGAGCACTAGTGAGACCTCACTTGGAGTATTGTACGCAGTACTGGAGACCGTATCTCCAGAAGGATATTGATACTTTGGAGAGAGTTCAGAGAAGGGCTACTAAACTGGTTCATGGGTTGAAGGATAAAACTTACCAGGAAAGGTTAAAGCATCTTAACATGTATAGCTTGGAGGAAAGACGTAACAGGGGGGATATGATAGAAACATTTAAATACATAAAGGGAATCAACACAGTAAAGGAAGAGAGTATATTTAAAAGAAGAAAAACTACCACAACTAGAGGACATAGTCTTAAATTAGAGGGGCAACGATTTAAAAGTAATATCAGGAAGTATTACTTTACTGAGAGGGTAGTGGATGTATGGAATAGCCTGCCAGCAGAAGTGGTAGAGGTAAACACAGTCAAGGATTTTAAGCATGCGTGGGATAGACACAAGGCTATCCTAGCTATAAGACCGGGAAAGGGGGACTAATAAAAGTACTCAAAAAAAAAAAATTGGGCAGACTAGATGGACCGAATGGTTCTTATCTGCCGACACATTCTATGTTTCTATGTTTCTATGTTTCTATTGCTATTCTATAAACCGAACTAGAGTCCCCATTCATAAGAATAGGTCATTTGACCTATTCGTATGAATGGGGACACGCTTACCCACATTTTACTTCATTTTGCAGCCCTCTAGCCCTTTCCAGGACTTTTTTAGAGGCATTTTAGTGGCCAAAAGTTTGTGTCCCCATTGACTTCAATGGGGTTCGGGGTCAAGTTCGAGCACGGACCCGGACATTTTTTCGAAGTTCGGCCGAACCTGCCGAACCCGAACATCCAGGTGTCCGCTCATCTCTAATATGGACCTTTCATTAGCATAGAAAGCAGTGTCTTAAAAATGCCATAATGGGAATTATATTCAGACAACAGTCATTATGTAGATTCCCCTGTGTGACAAAGTGGCAGTCATTCACAGGAAATGAACTCCCAACGCCCTCTACAGAATAAATATTGCTAAACAGTGAGTGTCGCTTTAATTACATGCCAGTGTGTAATTAGCAGGAGACTATGACAGAACAGGTGGGGAGGGATAAAGAGACTTCCCCCCCTCCCTACTTTTTTTTGGGGGGGGGAAACTACAGGTTTCACAGAGAAAAACAGCTGCACAGTCAGACCCAGCGGATTACCCATCTGTAACATGTAGCATCTGGAAAATGAACGGACGGAGAGCATTCCCACAGCCTGAATAAAATAAAATGTATTTATAGCCAACTGTTATCTCACAGGAAGCTTAGCAATGTCCGCTGGATTTTTATATTAATTGTAATAAAATATATACATAGATAGATAGACAGATAGACAGCCAGCCTGTTGAGTTGTTTTAACCCTGTGAGTGCCAGAGAATGGAGTTATTATTAAACATAAAAAGGCACAATCGCCGTTTGGTATGTATAACAGCGATTGCGCCGTTTTTATACCTCCCGACACCTTTAAGCGCCATTTTTCATGAAGGAACTCTGTTATAACATTCATGAAAAAAAGACAATGGCCTTCTTGGTATAATATAACTTTTAATCCACGTGGTAAAAAGTCAGTGTACAATTATCCAAATAGTGTCAGCTCACACCCGACGCGTTTCGTCCTGAACAATAGGACTTCATCTTAGGTAACTGTTTGGATAAATGTATGCTGACCTTCAGAATGACTACGCGGCTTACTGAGCGGCTCCCCTGTGCGGCTGGATAGAATCCTAAACAACTGAGTGTCTTCGGAATAAAGAGAGAAATGCTCCCATTCGGCTGCGTTGGGGAATGTTTCCAGCTCGTCTACATTGGCCTAAATATTAAAATTCCCATCTCTATTCCCTGCAATTCTCTCTTTATTGAGTAGACCCTCTGGATTTTTTTTTTGTTTACGGGTGGGAGGGGTGGCTTGAGGACTTGGTGTGGGGGTACACTGCTTTAAAATACAGCGCTTACAGAAATTCAGGGCAAACCCTAAAGTTTTACATACCTGTGCTTGTCTCATGTGAAACCCATTCTTCCCCAAATCTGACCCTTTATTTAGAAGGATGGTTATTCTCTGTCAGGATTAGGGAAACCAAGTTTGAAATCCCCTGATTTAATTTTACAAATAGATTTCCCACCTCGGCCATTTTGTTTTCCTAGCGGCATGCAGAAGTCAATTCACTAATCAAGAAGTGGATCCCGCAGAACCTCATTAATTAGTTGTCCGAGTTCCTCCTAATCGCATATGACTTCCACGCACCGCAAGGCAGCAAGAAAAAGTCATTTGACTAGTAAAGAAAAAATGGCCAAGGGGGCAACCCTAGCAGGGCGTGGAAAGAAAGACCATGTCGTACCAGATCTATTTTCTACGGGATCCACCTTTGTTTTTGTCAAGAAAAACCTAAAATAAGAGAAAGCAATGTCCACAACTGGCAACTCGTCCTCCGTCACAGACACGATCTCCAGCCTGCCGGAAGTTGGTAGTTCTTCTTCAGGAGACTATAAGATTAAACACAAATATTGATTTTAGAGCATTATTAAAAGGACAACGGTCAGCAAAAAAATGTATTTGTTTAAATGAAGGGTAGCCGTTTAAAATAGAAATGCTTTAAGGAAAGGATATAAATAAAGTACCTTATTGAGCCCTCACAGCTCTATCAGGGAGCGGACATGTTGTTTAGAATCTTGGGTCAGATCGGCCTCCATCTAACCCAAGATGTCTGCTCCCTGATAGAGATAGAATGAACAACAAGGGTTTAATAAGGTACTTTATTTGCATTCTTGCATTAAAGCATTTATTCACATGATCCTCTGGCGATGGGGGGATCCTCTAGGAGTGGCTGGGCGTCATGGAAGTTATAGTTTCACAACATCCGGATAATGTGCCGCTTCCTGATCTATACTGACCACATTTCACAAAAACAATAATATGATGACATCAAAGTCCCACAACTTTCTGTATGTAAATTAGCAGTATTAAGCTGGCGTTGCTTTAAGATCCAGATGATTGACCTTAGAAAACTACCGGGAACTGGGGACTAATTGGGCAGACTAGATCGGCATAGTTGCCAACATTGGCCATGTTTCCAGGGACACTTATGTGTTCCACACGCTGCAGAAAGAGCATGCAAAGTGCAGCCCGGCAGTATGTAGGATGGATATACGCACAGACAGAATCCAATTAATTAATCAGGGTGGAGATCTCACAGGACCTACCATGATTAATTAATTGGATTCTGTCTGTGTGTATATGCAGCCTACATACTGCTGGGCTGCACTTTGCATGCTCTTTCTGCAGCGTGTGGAACACATATGTGTCCCTGGAAATATGGCCGATGTTGGCAACTATGGATCGGCCGAATGGTTCTTATCTGCCGGTGACACATTCTATGTTTCTATGTAAAACACAAACAGCACTGTATAGATTTCTATCTAGCCTTCTTTCACATCCAGTCTCTGATCTAACCCCCGGTTACCTGCTCGTACAGTGGGACATCTCTAATATCTATACATTGGTCAGGGACAAACCTGGTGAGTTTGTTTGGCAAGGGAAACTCACGTTTGTCCCTGCAAAATGTATAGTTAAATTGGTGAGATGGAATGTTAATTTCACCTGCAACTCACCTCAGCTCACCTCAACTCACCTGCAACTCACCTAATCTCACCTCAGCTCACCTAATCTCACCTCAACTCACCTCAGCTCACCTAATCTCACCTCAACTCACCTAATCTCACCTCAGCTCACCTAATCTCACCTCAGCTCACCTAATCTCACCTCAACTCACCTAATCTCACCTCAGCTCACCTAATCTCACCTCAACTCACCTAATCTCACCTCAGCTCACCTAATCTCACCTCAGCTCACCTAATCTCACCTCAACTCACCCCAGCTCACCTAATCTCACCTCAGCTCACCTAATCTCACCTCAACTCACCCCAGCTCAGCTAATCTCACCTCAACTCACCCCAGCTCACCTAATCTCACCTCAGCTCACCTAATCTCACCTCAACTCACCTAATCTCACCTAATCTCACCTCATCTCACCTCAACTCACCTAATCTCACCTCAGCTCACCTTATCTCACCTCAACTCACCTAATCTCACCTCAGCTCACCTCATCTCACCTCAGCTCACCTAATCTCACCTCAACTCACCTAATCTCACCTCAACTCACCTAATCTCACCTCAGCTCACCTCATCTCACCTCAGCTCACCTAATCTCACCTCAACTCACCTAATCTCACCTCAGCTCACCTCAGCTCACCTAATCTCACCTCAGCTCACCTAATCTCACCTCAGCTCACCTCATCTCACCTCAGCTCACCTAATCTCACCTCAACTCACCTAATCTCACCTCAGCTCACCTCATCTCACCTCAACTCACCTAATCTCACCTCAACTCACGTAATCTCCCCTCAGCTCACCTCAACTCAGCTAATCTCACCTCAGCTCACCTCAGCTCACCTTGACGTGTTAATTGGTGCAAAAAAGATAAACCTACTCAGTCGCTAAACACACAAAATTCAAACATTTTACCTTATTCTGTACACTGTGGTGAATTGACAACCCATAGTTGCCAACATCGGCCATGTTTGCAGGGACACGTATTTGTTACACATGCTGCAGAAAGAGCATGCATAGTGCAGCCTGGCAGTATGTAGGATGGATAAATGCACAGACACAATCCAATTAATTAATGATGGCAGGTCCTATGAGATCTCCACCCTGATTAATTAATTGCATTGTGTCTGTGCGTATATCCATCCTATATACTGCTGGGCTGCACTTTGCATGCTCTTTCTGCAGCATGTGGAACACATTTGTGTCCCTGGAAACATGGCCGATGTTGGCAGCTATGACAACCAAGTTTCAAAATTAAACCCCTCAAGACTTTTATTTCAGTGAGCTGCGGTGAGCTGACACACAAGTGGCAAACATAAGTCTGAAATAGCCTGGATACATCTGCCCAGCTCTGGTATTTAGGCCAATAGTATTACAACTTAGACAGAGTAGAGGGCTAGCATTTGTGTGACCTCATCATGTGGCTTTATATGCAAATGAGGCCCGGAAACATCTTGTAACGATACTGCTGCAAGGTGATTTGCATATGGAATCATGCAGTGATGTCACAAAGTGGGCGGTCCTCGAACATTGCAAATATATTTCTTATCCATTTGCTCTACACATTACAGTGAATTTCTTCCAGCACAATACAAATATAGATTATTTTTTTTATATCTTGGTTTATACATTCACTGCATCATGTTCCACCATTCTTTTCAACCAAAACCAATGTACTGTTCTACACAGTATTATAATTTGGGAGTAATTCAAATTTCTATTGAGCTTTTAGGGCTTTACTCCCGAGGTAGGGAATTGACAAGGGAAGTGGAAACTTAAGGCCAAAGTAGCAGAGTTGGAACATTTATCCAATTCAGTAGTATTTCAGACTCAGCTGTACTGGCCTTTAATTTGCAATACCCTTGTCATTTCCATACAGCTCCCTCTCTATTGGATAAAGACCTCAGATAGTAAGCTCCTTTGGGCAGGCCTTCCTCTCCTTTTGTTTTAATGTATCTCCCTTATTCTTCGTCACATTACGTCCCCCTTTTGTATAACACTACAGAGCTTGGTGAGAAGTTTATTATAAAGAGCCACCAAAGGAGTTACACAGGTTTTTTTTTTGCCCACATTTAAGTCAAGCATCTCTAGTACAATTTGTCTAATATTCATGTTTTCTATGGCTTCTAATCCTATAAAAATGAATCAGTAAAACATTTTTTAGATGTAAACATTCTGCTGATGTTATATATGACATGCCCCCCTATCTCTCTCCAAAACCCACTGTGCACAATAAGTATAAAAAATGTCAATTTTTAGATAACACAGACAGATCTTACCTTTTGCTCATTAGCCATGGTTAGCAGCTAGCAGTTATTCACCTGTCATTATAAAAGCCTGGCATTTGGTCAGCCTGACGGCTTCCAGACAGCTCCTAGGATGGAAGTTCTAGGTTATTGCACATGATACATTGTAACTGAGCCCAGCACGGACATTTGATAGCCTGTATTGTCGCTGTGGCAACCAGGAAAGCCAAAATCACTAACTGTATTGATCGGTGAATGATAACCGTGTAAAATGAGTATTAGCAACTTCTGGTGACCCCCCCGATGAAGGGACAAATAAATATTCAGTTGTAACAGTATCAGCTGGTATGCTAACTGATCGGATATACAAATAGAACGTATAATTAAAAAGCAAGACATTAGCAATATGTCTATTAAAAAAACCTATAGGTTAGGCAGATAAAGATCGAGGGCTTTGCGGGATGTAATAATGCGTGTTCCACTATATGATGCAGCCAATGTTACTGTTTCTGAGCACAGGGAGGGAGGGTGTCATTTAATGCTTTGTACTGTACAGTGGGCCCTCTGTGTTGTGTTATTGTGTATCAGATACATCCGTAAAGGGGAATATTATACGTAAAATGAGAAGGCCTCAATTTATCAAGAAATTAAGAATTTCCCCCACATTACTTTTATGACATCACCTCAATATCACTTTGAGATGCAAATTATCCACTACAGGCGCATATTTAAAGGCCCACTCACTCACACACCAAAAAATAAATTCCCCTGTTTTATTACTTTCATCCCTCTCAAACACACTTTCTAAGTTGGTACAGCCTTTATAGATCTTACCTTAACTCCGCCCACTTCTGACTCCATGCGTACAGCTGTATGTTCAGCCTTTTTTTTTTTTTTGAGGGCCACTTCTACTTTTCACATGTAAAAGTTGAATGTATAATTCATATCATAGTTGCCAACATTGGCCATGTTTCCAGGGACACATATTTTTTCCACGTGCTGCAGAAAGAGCATGCAATGTGCAGCCCGGCACTATGTAGGATGGGTATACACACAGACACAATCCAATTAATAAATCAGGATGGAGAGCTCATAGGACCTACCATGATTAATTAATTGGATTGTTTCTGTGCGTATATCCATCCTACATACTGCCGGGCTGCACTTTGCATGCTCTTTCTGCAGCATGTGGAGCAAATACGTGTCCCTGGAAACATGGCCAATGTTGGAAACTATGTCATATGTGCTCAGAGGGAAACCAATTAACCAACTTTGTTCCTATAGGATTCATCCTTGATTTATGATTCCTTTTGGACACACTGGCATGGACTCCACTAGACCCCTGAAGGTGTGTATTGCATTGTGTGTAAATGTTGGTATATTATATATGCCGGTTCTGGGGTGCTGTCCACGTTCTAGTTTTTGTATGTATACATGAAGCTTCTGTGCATAGGTGCTCTGTATATGGGGTCCAGTGAACTTGTATAAATGCTAGTTTAAGACAGATTGTCAGAGAGATTCACGTCCATGTAATTAAGCTTATAGAGATAGGACTCACCAGGTTTGGGGTACTTTAGCATAGTGGTGGGCTAAGTAAAATATGGCCATATATTATGACTAAATTTCCAATATTTTCATCTAAGCTAGGGGATTTTAAAAATGTCAATTAATTTAAAATGTAAAAATAACTTTAAGATAAGTATATATATCATGTGGGAGACTTTGATATTTGCTTTTTTGAAACATTTGAAACATTTGAAACATTGCTTTTTTCCCCTCCCAAGTCAAATGCTGTGTATTTGAGTAAATTAAACATGTTTAGAAATACAGATGTTCAACTTTAACACATACACTCTTATAACTAACAGTAGTATACATTAAAAAAAAAAAAAAAAAGGTAGGTGAGTTATACGATTACTTCATGGTAATCATTCTAGCGATCTCAGAAGGATGAAGAGCTGAGTCTATTACACCAAGATTTTACAGATGCTCCATCGGCCGACTTTGCTACCTCACCGGCATATCTTCTAATCCGTAATAAATGCGCCAACTGATCGTCAAGATACGACTGCGCCGGTCGAGAACCAATAACGGTGGACACAATCCAAGGCCACCAATAAGCACAAATAGACTGTGCGAATCCGTAATCTGTGCCATCTGAAGCCCCTTCCACGGCAGGTTATATTGTTCAGCCTTTCTGAATTCTCTCTGACTATTATTCTCCTCCTGATCTCCTGTAGAATGAGAACACAAAACCGACGCGGTCTGCTTTGAAAGCAATTTACTACTGTTATTGTGCAAACGTATTGACAGAAGACACCACGGACATTCTGTGAAGTATAGCAAAAAAAAATAATAATAATCAAGAGAAATGATGAAAAGAAACGCCAAGGTTTGAGAAATGAAAAACCCAACGAGACGTCAGATATTTGGAGTGTGGCATATCCTCCAAGATCCGGCTTATAACCAGCCTCAATAATGTTACCGGCGGGCCCGTAGCTCGGATACAGACAGAGCAGCAATTCTGAACTCAGCAGGGGGGAGAGGGAGGTGTATGAGAGGGGCACGTCAAAGCATTTTTCCCAGTAGGAAGCCTGGTGTAGTTAGAGAGTACAGAGTCCTGTGTTCATTTAGGTCCTAAACTCCACAGAATAAGAGCCTTTGCTCGTTGGTTTCTGGCATCAGGTTTGCTCGGTGTGTGGGACAGATGCAATTCTAGCTAGAGGAACTCAGCAGTGTGATTCAGCACCTGTATGTTAAAAACATGCTTCTAATAAAAAAGCACGAATTAAAAATACAGTGTCTCTAGTATGCCACCTGGTCGGTAAAAAATTGGCTTGACCCCAATGTTAAGTCTGTAATCCCACAAGATTGTGTAATAAATACACAGGGGTACGCAATCCTACTTATAATAAATATTCAGGGGTACGCAATCCTACTTATAATAAATATACAGGGGTACGCAATCCTACTTATAATAAATATACAGGGGTACGCAATCCTACTTATAATAAATATACAGGGGTACGCAATCCTACTTATAATAAATATACAGGGGTACGCAATCATACTTATAATAAATATACAGGGGTACGCAATCCTACTTATAATAAATATACAGGGGTACGCAATCCTACTTATAATAAATATACAGGGGTACGCAATCCTACTTATAATAAATACACAGGGGTACGCAATCGTACTTATAATAAATATACAGGGGTACGCAATCGTACTTATAATAAATATACAGGGGTACGCAATCATACTTATAATAAATATACAGGGGTACGCAATCCTACTTATAATAAATATACAGGGGTACGCAATCGTACTTATAATAAATATTCAGGGGTACGCAATCCTACTTATAATAAATACACAGGGGTACGCAATCCTACTTATAATAAATATACAGGGGTACGCAATCGTACTTATAATAAATATACAGGGGTACGCAATCCTACTTATAATAAATACACAGGGGTACGCAATCGTACTTATAATAAATATACAGGGGTACGCAATCGTACTTATAATAAATATACAGGGGTACGCAATCCTACTTATAATAAATATACAGGGGTACGCAATCGTACTTATAATAAATATACAGGGGTACGCAATCCTACTTATAATAAATATACAGGGGTACGCAATCCTACTTATAATAAATAAACAGGGGTACGCAATCCTACTTATAATAAATATACAGGGGTACGCAATCCTACTTATAATAAATATACAGGGGTACGCAATCCTACTTATAATAAATATACAGGGGTACGCAATCCTACTTATAATAAATATACAGGGGTACGCAATCCTACTTATAATAAATACACAGGGGTACGCAATCCTACTTATAATAAATATACAGGGGTACGCAATCCTACTTATAATAAATACACAGGGGTACGCAATCCTACTTATAATAAATATACAGGGGTACGCAATCCTACTTATAATAAATACACAGGGGTACGCAATCATACTTATAATAAATATACAGGGGTACGCAATCCTACTTATAATAAATACACAGGGGTACGCAATCCTACTTATAATAAATACACAGGGGTACGCAATCCTACTTATAATAAATATATAGGGGTACGCAATCCTACTTATAATAAATACACAGGGGTACGCAATCCTACTTATAATAAATATACAGGGGTACGCAATTCTACTTATAATAAATATACAGGGGTACGCAATCTATTCAGGGGTACGCGGTTCTATATATAAGGTACATTCTGTTTTTAAAAGCAGTTTTTCAGGAGGATTTCTATTGCACACAGGAGGAGCTCTGGAAGACAAGGCACAGTTGATGGGTAGCTGATTTTTTATCACTGGGTGGCAGCACCACTCCATGCATTGGAATACTTATACCTTTCATTTTTAATGAGTCTCCTAATGTCTGTGGAGAGAGACTATCATGTGAAGAAATACTTTGGTGTGTTATCCAGGGACGCTGTGATTGGTGCAGTGTTTTTAGTGGGCCTGTCCAGTGTGTCCAGTGTGTGTATCCAGTGGACTGCCGGTTTGTATGATGTCTTTAGAAAAGGCAGCAATGTTAGGACAATTCAAAAACCCTAAGCTTGCTCCTGATCCCTTTGCATTTTGTACAGGTGTTATTCTCTTCGATCCACATTTTGTGTTGCCTGATGATTGGTATACATTATCTGTTTTTAATGCATGTCTCGGTCTGTCATTACTGGTAATAAAGTCCATGAAAGCCCTAAAGTGGGTTTAAAACTTCAAAAATAACAATTCAACACATTAAAGTGTTCCCCTGATACTTATTTTCCTTGCCCTCTACTAACAAACAACATTTTCTGTGCTCCCTCTTCTACTACAGCACTGTCATCTTGTGTCTGTCTCAGTGCGTGCCTGCTCTCTCAAACTACAGAGTCATATTTCCTAACTGTTTTCATGATCATTCTGATTTGGATTCCCATTCACAAATAGTTTCTTCCCTCCCAGCTGACATGATTGACAGATAGACACACCACTAGGAGTAACCGTTGCTGGAAAAAGGAAAAAACCCTCCTACCTCGTTAACACCGGCAGGCCGGTAAAAAAATTGGCATCAGGCCGATGTTAAGTCTATGGAGACAGTACCAAGGCACGGTATTTTTTTTGAAGAAAAGGTGGCAACCCTAGCTGTGCGAGGTAGGGAAACACTAAATGGTGATGGCAGGACATGGGTCCAGAACAGAGACAGCCCCTACTAAACTGGGACCAGTGAGAGGCTTGGTGATGTCATAAACAGGATACATCACACACCATTTAAACACATCTTTATCTTATTATATTAAAGGGAAATGAAACTTTGTTTAACCCTTAAAGGAAGCAAGGGTTAAACAATACATTTGCTGGTAGATTGAAGTAAACCCGACGTGTATCTTAATAGATCCCGCTTGTCGCGTGCTGACGTTTGTCAGCTGAATGACGTTTGTCAGCCGCTCTGACAGCTGAATGCGAGGGTCTCTCTGCTAGCGCAGCGAGAGACCCTCATTTTTTGCATCGGATCAGCAGGGGGACCTAGTTAAGGTCTCCCCCTGCTGATCTCATACAAAAACGAGGGTCTCTCGCTGCGCTAGCAGTGAGAGCCGGTCGCCGACCAGACGGCTGCCTGCTTCCTATGGCAGCTGTCGGTCTGAGGATAAACTGGCGTGTACCATCAAAAGTACCTGCCAGTACATCCTCAAACTAGGGGCAACTAACTTTTCACTTGTGCTTCTATCATAGAAGCACAAGTGAAAAAAAAGGTTTAGTGTCCCTTTAATCTGCAGTTCTGCTAAAACAATGTATGGATTATTGTTTTATTCTCTGCATACACAGTATCAGCAACATTTAGGTGATACATATAGTAACATAGTCTTTTTGATAAGGTGACTTTACCACTAATTTGCTTTCAAGGGTTTTTTTTTATTTTTCCATGTGTTCCTGAGATGAAGTTTCATGGTTTAGTGATACATTTTAGCATAATTCAGGATGCGCTGAATAAAACCTTTCGAGACCTCTACTTTGTCTTATTGCCCTAAAAAAAGCTCTACTCGATAAAGAGAGAATGGCAGGGAACGGAGACAGGAGTTTCAAACTTACGGCCAAAGTAGCCAATTTGGAAAAGGTTCTCCCATTCAGCTGCGTCGGAGAACTGGGCTAACGTTTGGAATTCCCATCTCAATATTCCCTGCCATTCTCTCTTTATTGAATAAACCGTTACATTCTAATCAGATTCCCTCGCAGCCAATGTCTTTCTTTTCCTCTGGTGTGTGTGTTTCTTTAAGTACAAATCACCAAACCAGCAAATATGTAGTTTAAAAAAAAAACTAAAAAACAGCACATAACTGGATTTAATTAAGCGGAATAAATTCGGATGACAGCGATTGCAAAATAATAGGATTAGTGAGATCACCGAGGTGGAATTTAATTCTGGCTTGTTAAGGAGACACAGCTCCCGTGAGGATGGTCACAGACAACACCACAACAGCAATATGTCAGCCCCCCTACCACTTACTGAATGCAGAGGGGGTGAAACAGGCAGCACTGCTTATCATTCCAGCTGGACATGTTTATCTCTCTGTGTTTGTTCGGATTTCTGCACCAGCAGACTGTACGACATCCATACTGCCATGTTTAATTGAGCATCCATTCACACCAGCTGGCTGGGCTAGACGGCATCCCAGCTCGTGTAAACTACACCTCTTTGGAGGCTGGCCAATCATCGTGAGAGTTGTAATCCAGAGCAGCCAGGACGACACTGGCTTGTTTCAGGAATACAACTCCGATATCACTTTTTTTTTTTTTCAAATTTCATTTAATATTTTTTTTTTTTGCTCAAAAACCCAGGAATTTTTGGAAGGCCAATAACATTAAAACTCGCCATCTCGAATGACATTAATGAGGGTAATACGATTAATAAAAATCGTGCGACAGATGTGCAAAGTTCAACCGGAAAAAAAAAAAAAAAGAGAGAGAAAAGAAACTTTTACGATTGCCATGTTTAATATGATTTAGCTCATGCCTTCGGGCAGTGTAATATTCCGCTCCTTTGAATAATTGTATTATGCGTTAAATATGTCACCCGGCTCTCGCGGCGTATGTGATTACATTTACGACTGATGGTACTTTTGATGGCACATTATATTTTATTTCTTAGATCGTAATTGGCTGTATTCTTTCGATATTGCTGCATTGTTAGACTGGTGCCTCTGTGTCATCTCTTTGTAAAGAAAACACGTGGAATAAAATAAAAACAAACATTGATTTGAGGGGTTTCACCCGCCCACGAGTGATCCTTCAAACTGTGGAACTATAGGATTCCCCCCCCCCCCCAATTTTTTTAAAAAAAGGAACAGTTACCTATTAAGATGATTCATTGGGCTAATGTGACTACAGAATCAGGTAGGTAAGATTCTGTAGTTGAATTATCTAATTTATTTATTACAGGTTGAGTATGCCTTATTCAAAATGCGTGGGGTCAGATGTATTTTGGATAACGGATCATTTTCACCAGTAAGATTTATTAAAGCCTCTCAGCTCTCATGTAATACAGTAATATCAATGTGAATACCGTATAGAGCAAATAAATCACGGTTACTGTGATGTAGCTGTGATGTGAGGCATGGTTGGGAACCTGCCGTTGGCGTGTCAGGTCTGCACACGTGTCATTGTATGACCCTCTGTGGGCGTGGGGGAATCTGAGCATGCATGGAAAGGCTATATCACAGCTTAAGGGGGCTGGACACTGAATACACTGCTGTGCGCATGTATTCCGACGGGCGTGTGTAGACCTTTTGGCAAAATCCCCCCCAAAATGTTCGGCTAACAGATCTCTGTGTAAGGGATACTCAGCTGTAGTGAAGTATTTTATCAGGAAGGATACTCAAGTATGTCCTGTGCCCACAAACATTGCATCATTACACTGGAATACAATATAAGATAAAAAACACAAAATAATATTAAAATACATATATACAAATGTAGCACAGAACAGGTAAGAAATCTAATCCATTATGGTTCCAGGTGCATTTTATAGTGAGATAAGGGAGTTTAGATTGGAGGAAGATTTGGACAGTGTACGTGAGGTTAAATCTCAGTTGTCAGGATTAATATAAAAATGCGCAATGACTGTTAATACATCACAAACGGCCACTGCCCCCATGATTTCACTTCCCGACACTTTACAATGTGGACATTTTTATCCCTAACGCCCAATGTTACCAAGAGATTCCTATTACCGTATTTGCTGGAATATAAGACGACCCTGATTATAAGACGACCCTGATTATAAGACGACCCTGATTATAAGACGACCCTGATTATAAGACGACCCTGATTATAAGACGACCCTGATTATAAGACGACCCTGATTATAAGACGACCCTGATTATAAGACGACCCTGATTATAAGACGACCCTGATTATAAGACGACCCTGATTATAAGACGACCCCCCAAACTTTGTATGTTCCTTTAGGAAAAAAACTAAAGGACTAAAACTATAGGGGAAAAAAAAGTTTAACTTGTATATTTGTAAATTGCTTTTTAATATTTAATAAAAAATTGATATTAAACAAATGCATTTCTTGTTTTTATTTCCTTTTAGGTGCCAATGCTGCCTCTCCCCCCCCCCCCCCCCCCGCGTTGTCTCTCTCTCCCTCCCCCTCAAATTCTCTCTCACTCTCTCCACCTCCCTCCCCCTCATCTCTATCCCCCTCCCCTGGTCTCTCTCTATCCCCCCCTTGTCTCTCTCTATCCCCCCCTTGTCTCTCTCTATCCCCCCCTTGTATCTCTCCCCCCTCCCGTTGTCTCTCTCTCCCCCTCCCTCCCCTTTTCGCTCTGTCCCCCCCTCCCCTTGTCTATGTCTCCCCCCCCCCTCCCTCCCCTTGTCTATGTCTCCCCCCCCCCCCTCCCTCCCCTTGTCTATGTCTCCCCCCCCTCCCCCTCACCTTGTCTCACTTTCCCTGGTGGCTAGTGGGGGCAGCTGGGGGATGTCTGCGCGATACACGCAGACATCCTCCGCTGCTGCCCGGCACTTCCACCAGGACTTTTATGATGAAGCCGGAAGGACCCGGCTTCATCATAGAAGTCCCAGGGGTCATGCCGGGCGGCAGCAGGGGAAGTCTGTGCGCATCGCGCAGACATCCACCTGCTGTTAGCGATGGGGATCTAGGTCCCCTGCAGCTCTGCAGGGGACCTGGATCCCAGTCTTATAGTCTGACCTCGATTTGAGGTCAGATTATAAGACGACCTCGAATGTAAGACGAGGGGTCTTTTTCAGAGCATTTGCTCTGAAAAAAACCTTGTCTTATATTCGAGCAGATACGGTACTTCCATATAACCAATCTAAATATAGTAACAAATACCATATAAAGATATAAGCTCAGCTGATCTGATTGCAGCTAACATTCCATGGTACAAAAAGGAACAAATGATACACTATGCCCCCTGTGCCCACAGAAACATGACAAGGAATGAAGCTTTGTTAGAAATCTTTTAAAGGGACACTACCACTTAAGATGTAACAAAATTACCTGTGCATTTAAAGAAATACATATATAAAGACATATGCTACTGGGTTTTTTTCCTTCTATGTTTGAATTAATTGAAAGTAAAAGTAGGTGTTTATCTCCAGCATCCATTTTGAGAGTTGTATTCATGATGCAACAGTCTCCAAAATCTTCTAAGAGGTCTCACTTTACAACTGTGGCCAAAGCCTGCACGATGATATCATAAGATACTCCCCTGCTCTCTTACTGTCTCCTGTGTATCATAGTGGGCAGGAGTAGGTGGCTGTGCACAACTTTTTTTCACCTGCCTTCCAACACAGAGAGAGGAGATCAAACAGGATCATAACTCCGCCCCCTTGTGATGTAATAGTTACATTAACATCCCATTCAATGCAAGTCTATGGTCAGAATTCTGACTTATAGACTGCATTCTGTGTCCCCAGCCCCAAAGTGAGATACTGGTGCTGTAAAGTCACGGGGGGGGGGTGGCACCCAAAAATACTACATTTTACAAAATGGCGGCGCCTAGTCACACTTGTTTAGTAAAATATTTCATAAAATAAACTCACATAACAAAAACAAAAGACATATCTGAAATCAACAATACAAAATCGATAAAATAAACCCTTTTCCTTTTGTAGTGGTGGTGTCCCTTTAAATCAGTTTTTTAAGATGTTATCTGCAAATCTTTGGTGATAGATACACTTCAACAGTTACAATAAGACCCAGGTGTAGCATGGAACCAATGAAACAGCCATTTTGTTTAAGACTTGAAATATGATGGGTTTTACTAAGGGAGGGAAAATTGGAGTCTCTAATTTTATGCTGATTGGCAGTGATCCCAATGGTCTCTGAAATCAGGAATCATTGAAGTGACCCCAAATGTGCCCTTAAATCAGTCATTATGGCTTATTTCAGAGTCAGCACTTATACGGAGTTAGGGAAAGGCCATATAGTTTAGAATCGCCTGTATTGTTATACCACAATAGCTGTTATGGCGGTGTGGTATATTATATATGTGGATGTGGAGATATATATATATATATATATATATATATATATATGAAGTCTCTCTGTGGATGTTTGTAGCCAGTCGTGCCTTCCAGCTGCAGTGCATCATAAATTAATTTCACATTTACTGATACGATTAATCATTCCACTGATGTAACAAGGATATTTGAATTGCAATCTTACATAACAAACATATTCTCACAATCTGAGATGAGAAATGATTTAGAAAATTCCGAATTTAATGCACAGACCGGGTCAAAATGAAGTGCTCTTGGTCATTACTAGTGTTGAGCGAACCTGAATCGTACCGAACATTACGGTTTTTGGACCCCGGACCCGAACATTTCACTGTATGTTCGGGTTGGAGTTCGGGGTTCAGCGATTTAATGGCGCGTTTTGAAAGGCTGCAGGGCAGCCAATCAGAAAGCCCATAGCATTACATACATATACCTTGTATGTAATGCTATGGCCTTTCTATAAACCGAAATCAATTGACCTATTTGTATGAATGGGGACACTCTTACCCACATTTTATTTAATTTTGTAGCCCTCTAGCCCTTTCCAGGACTTTTTTAGAGGCATTTTAGTGGCCAAAAATAGCATTACATGTATTACATAAACCGAAAGTCTATAAACCGAAAGAGATTTGGTTTGTAGAAAGCCAATAGCATTACGTGTATTCCATAAACCGAAAGTCTATAAACCGAATGTCTTTCGGTTTATAGACTTTCGGTTTATGGAATACATGTAATGCTATTGGCTTTCTATAAACCGAAATAGAGTCCCCATTCATACGAATAGGTAAATTGACCTATTCGTATGAATGGGGACACTCTTACCCACATTTTACTTAATTTTGTAGCCCTCTAGCCCTTTCCAGGACTTTTTTAGAGGCATTTTAGTGGCCAAAAATAGCATTACATGTATTACATAAACCGAAAGTCTATAAACCGAAAGAGATTCGGTTTATAGAAAGCCAATAGCATTACGTGTATTCCATAAACCGAAAGTCTATAAATCTTTCGGTTTATAGACTTTCGGTTTATGGAATACATGTAATGCTATTGGCTTTCTATAAACCGAAATAGAGTCCCTATTCATACGAATAGGTCAGTTGACCTATTCGTATGAATGGGGACTCTATTTCGGGTTTATAATATAGCAATAGCATTACATGTATTACATAAACTGAACGTCTATAAACCGAAAGAGATTCGGTTTATAGAAAGCCAATAGCATTACATGTATTCCATAAACCGAAAGTCTATAAACTTTAAGACTATATGTCTTTCGGTTTATAGACTTTCGGTTTATGGAATACATGTAATGCTATTGGCTTTCTATAAACCGAAATAGAGTCCCCATTCATACGAATAGGTCAATTGACCTATTCGTATGAATGTCGACACTCTTACCCACATTTTACTTCATTTTGCAGCCCTCTAGCCCTTTCCAGGACTTTTTTAGAGGCATTTTAGTGGCCAAAAGTTTATGTCCACATTGACTTCAATGGGGTTCGGGTTCGGGGTCAAGTTCGAGCACGGACCCGGACATTTTTTCGAAGTTCGGCCGAACCAGCCGAACCCGAACATCCAGGTGTCCGCTCAACTCTAGTCATTACTAGATTTCACATGTTTAATTCTGATGAGTGATTGTTCATTTACATAAATTAAGAAAGGATAGATTTGTAACACCAAAAAAAAGAGACACTTAAATTGTACCATTTAAAAAAAAAATGTATGTCCTTTCCTTGGAACGAAATGTTTAAGCAATAATTTCCAAAAACTGCTAACATGTCCAATAAAATAATTATACCCATAAAGAACGGCCTTTTCTTTCTTTTGGGAACTATCCAAAACGAGTAAAGGAGATTAAATTTGTCTCTCACTGAAGAACATAGAAACATTGTGCTTTACATGAAGAAGGGGTTATATTGCAGTGATCTGATGACCACAGTGTTCAATGGGACACTATAATATAATGTGTGTATTACCCCCTATACCGTAACATAAGCACAGCCAGATAAATATTCATGCCAGTTTGAAGGCACACTCCAATTATATTTATTCTTTTGCATATTGTGGCTGCATTAAATATGCCAATGTCTGTGTCCATAAAAATAACAATGTTGGCCTTAGCTCCACCTACTGAGTAGCTCTTAAAAATTCTAAAAAGGTACAGCTGTACTCTCAGAATTGCACATGCTCAGAGCACGCCTTGTTGAAAACAATGAAGCCAGTATTTGCCGTGTAGATATGATGCCGTGTGTGTGTGTGTGTGTAGCACAAGCGGCTTGCACACGTGCAGAGCAGCATCATGTATGAGGACCTTCGATATGATGCTGTGGACATGTGATAGGGTGATCACACTGCCCATGAAAAATACACATTCCTGGGGTCCATTGGTTAGAATAAAAAATTCAGTTGAATCAACATTTTACAGCCCTGGAGTAGACATTGATCATAAGTGTCCCAGATAAACTGACAATACAGTTATGCTAATTGGGGGTCCCCATCCTCCTCTATTGGAGTCTGGTGAGGCACATTTTAGCTCAAATTAAAGTTTTTTTGATACAAACTGCTATTGAACTCCAGGGGCGTACCGTGCCTGCGAGTAACAGGCTGCCAGTCTGGAGCACACCTGTCACTCAGGGGCACGATGTATCTCGTGTATTACCGGGGGTTTGTTTGCTGCGAACAGACAGCGCACAAACCCCTGACAATACATCCGAAAGTCCGACTGCAGCTGCAAATTCAGCAACAGCGTCACTCACTATGTTGCCAATTCGACAAGCACTAAAAGTATACGAGTGAGTGACTCTGTTGCCGAATTTCAGATGTATTTCCGGTGTTTGTGGTGCTCTCTGTTCGGAGCACACAAACTCCGGAAATACACAGCGTAGCTCCGTGCTACATATCAAGTATCCACGCCCAGGCCCACCATCAGGGGGTGACGGGAGATACTGGTGTAGGTCACGCCAGAAGAAAAAATTGCTAAATCCTGGCATATTAAATGGCTAAATCCTGGCATATTAAATGGCTAAATCCTGGCATATTGAGTGACTAAATCCTGGCATATTGAGTGGCAAAATTTGTTCCGTAAGGGGCATTGAAATCCCTTGTTGCAGCCCTTTCCACGCCTGTTAAACACATATCTTTGCTGTCCTTTGTAGGGAAAACTACTCATCCATCGGCCAACAGAAGGTGGCGTGGTCCAGCTCTGAAACCCCATCATCTCCCCATCTAACTAAAATTGTGCTTCACCCCCTCAAAATGTGAAACGAAACATATTAAACATGGATATTCGCCCTGTGAGACGCCATCCCGAGTCTCTATCACTGATGAAAAATAGGTGTGGATTTTGACATGTGGAGTAACATCTGGCAGCAGTGAGGAGATTGTACAATGTTTAAGGACTCACGTCGCTGTAAAAAAAAAATGCTAATATTTTCTAAAACATAGGGATGAATTGTATACGACTTTTTCAATGATAAAGTGATGTATTAGCTCAAAAATGGTACTGTGGACAAACTATGTGTATTCATATTTATATGCATTTTACATTCAGTATTTTGTATAACAAAAGGGAACAAAATATTTTCTTAAAATTGTCTGTCCATCTTCTATAAATGGGACGGTGTCGGAACAAAAAATATTTGTAAGAAAAGGAAACAGGTCTGGCTTAGAGGTTTTTCCATATAGAGCAAGAGTCGGACGAATAAGGTAACAGCGTTTGTGAGGAATCAAGAGCCAAAATAGTAATGTAACTCCAATTCACTGATAAGAAACATATCCAGTATGCGGTAACAGTGGAGCCAGGGAACCATGACGCATGATGCATTTCGGGTGATGGCTCGCTTATGATTAAGAGCTTTGCATGGCCCAAAATCCATCAAGAGTAACTTTGTGGTACCCTGCCTCTACTGTTACTGCATAATGGATATTCCTTTTTAGCAGTAAATTGAAATTAGTTTCTGTTCTAATATGGTGGTCGCCGTGTATTGATTACTCGGAAGTGCTGTCACTCAAACTTACAGTGCTATTGCGCAGGCGCAGTAGCCAGTTTCCGATGTCCCGGACACCGTAGACTTTATTTTTCCCAGCGTATTACGCACGTACATCCTGATGTCCTACCGAGCTCTACCTCTGTCCCAAATTGCTGAACGGAGGTAGAGCTTGGTCAGACGGAGGGATTGCCTCCCTAAACCGGGACTGACTGTCCCACGCAAAGCTACAGACTATGCTGGAAAAGCATGCCTCCCAACTGTGCTGCTTTGTGCCAGCAATCCCACTGTCTGGCCGGGCTCTAATGTTGTCTCACTTTTTGGGACTGAGGTATAGCTCATTGGGCGCCAGGATATAAGATCACAATACTACGGCAAACATGGAAGAATGCAGTGCGTACGACACCGGAGACTATCGCTGCCAGTGTGAGTGATGGCACCTAACGCACACGCGCGGTAGAACTGACAATCAACCTGCCAAGCTCCTCCCCCACAGGCATCCCAACTTGCCTGGGGAATGAACAGAGAGGTATGCAACAAGGCTTAGCAGTCATATACCACTAGCACATTGAACATGGAAAGGGAGTTTGTTCAGAAAAAAACCCCACAGACACACTCACTCACACATACATCACATGCATTCACACTTACACACTCACACACACCCCAGCGGCCAGATTTGCGCTCAGAACTTTACCCCAGCACCCACTTTACGCTCAGGACTTACCCCAGTGGCCAGACTTACACTCAGGACTTGCTCCAGCATTCTGCCAGTGCCGCCTTTTTCCCTGAGCACCGGGATGTTACGTTACACCCGGCACTCAGATCATTAAGTAGTGCGGAGTGAGGAGAGGATAAAGTAGTCTGTGCCAATGTCACTGGTACAGACTGTTTCCCCTTGCAACCACGCTCCCCTACACACAGGAAATAAATGGTGCAAGGGGCAACCATCACACAGCGCTAGGTGGAGGGGGATTCGGATTTTTCAGTGCTGCCCTAGGGAAGCGCCGGAGACAGGAAAATAATTAAAGCAGTGAGCGAAAATGTGCACTTCCCAATTCCACGTCACATAACAACCCATGGACATAAAGTAAAACGCTAATTTATTCACGACAAAATAAAAACATCGCCAGAGGAAAAAAAAAAAAGCAGTCTCACGCATTTCGCCATGTTTTGCCACAGCAGAGGGCTTGGCAGGCCAGTTGTGGCAAGCATGCCATTGTTTCACCATCGCTGATCTATGGTGTCTCCTGTTTATGACATCACCGTGTGGCCTAATAGGCAAATTATCTGCCGGTATGCAAAATGTGTCATTTATACAACAAAGCAGGATCCCGCTAACATGAAACTGAGCGGACAGATCACTAAAACTGAACTGACTACACCGCTAACATGAAACTGAGCGGACAGATCACTAAAACTGAACTGACTACACCGCTAACATGAAACTGAGCGGACAGATCACTAAAACTGAACTGACTACACCGCTAACATGAAACTGAGCGGACAGATCACTAAAACTGAACTGACTACACCGCTAACATAAAACTGAGCGGACAGATCACTAAAACTGAACTGACTACTCCGCTAACATGAAACTAAGCGGACAGATCACTAAAACTGAACTGACTACTCCGTTAACATGAAACTGAGCGGACAGATCACTAAAACTGAACTGACTACACCGCTAACATGAAACTGAGCGGACAGATCACTAAAACTGAACTGACTACACCGCTAACATGAAACTGAGCGGACAGATCACTAAAACTGAACTGACTACTCCGCTGACATGAAACTAAGCGGACAGATCACTAAAACTGAACTGACTACACCGCTAACATGAAACTGAGCGGACAGATCACTAAAACTGAACTGACTACTCCGCTGACATGAAACTGAGCGGACAGATCACTAAAACTGAACTGACTACACCGCTAACATGAAACTGAGCGGACAGATCACTAAAACTGAACTGACTACACCGCTAACATGAAACTGAGCGGACAGATCACTAAAACTGAACTGACTACTCCGCTGACATGAAACTGAGCGGACAGATCACTAAAACTGAACTGACTACACCGCTAACATGAAACTGAGCGGACAGATCACTAAAACTGAACTGACTACACCGCTAACATGAAACTGAGCGGACAGATCACTAAAACTAAACTGACTACTCCGCTAACATGAAACTAAGCTGACAGATCACTAAAACTAAACTGACTACTAAACATCAGTATCAAAAAAAATCCCCAACTTGGCATGTAATGACTATATTTCTGCAGTTTGCATGTCATATACCACTTAGTGAATAGCCCCCATAGATCATATATTGTTCTCTCAAATCACAAATGTTTAGTCCCTGTAAAAAGCCTGTCATTTCTTTCCCTTGTGTATTAAAAACTTGTACTTATATACATATATAAATACCTAAATGGTTATAATAATGCCCATCAGGTTTTAAAATTAAAATGAGTAATTTTAAGTAATTCTGAATTCTAAAAGTGTAACATACTTACTGATTACAGTTTGGGAGACTGCTTATAGTTTTAATATGCAAGCACTGTCAGTTTCCATCCATAGTGGGTGTGTTAAACTCAGCTTAAATACATGCATTTTATGGGAGATATGACTTGGCACTGAGGCCTCATTCTGTCCAGAAATGTCTCGTTTGGACCTTTCAGCACATATTTGCTGTGTGCATTGCTTTCAAAAAATGTGTTGATACAAACCTAAGAAGACAGAGTACAGCATTAGGAGAGTAGAAATGGTCACATAACCAGGGGACTTGGAGGGGAGAAGACTCATTACTATATTCTGGGGTTTGTGACTTGTGTCAATGTAAAACTTTCACAGTTAAACTGTTTTTATTGAGGGGGGAGGTGGGGACGGTAATTGAAGTAACCGTGTATCAAAATGATCTGAAAGGTGGCCACATATACATGAATTTTGACACATAAAGAGGTCACTAGGAGAACAACTCTGTGCAGTAAAAATTTAGTATCTCAGCAATCTTAAATCATAGGAACAAATTTAAAGAGCATTTTCTTTTTAAAGTGTCTTTTCTTTTACTCCCACTTCCTGCAAATGAACACCAGTGGGAGATTTTTGTACAAATGTTTTGAAATATTGCACAAACTAAAAATACCAGAAGCCATACAGAGGGGTTAACAAGAAATACCGCTACATATCAAGCACTTATGTTTGATTTAAAAGAGTAGGAGTCTTTGATTCATAGGAGTTTTTCAATGTCTCTACCAGTTTATCTATTACAATAGATCTACAAAATGTGCATTTTCTTGTAGCTATAGTGAGGTGCGCTTTAAGATCAGTTAAAGAGCGTTCACATACACATAAAATACAAGCTATTTACCATATTTGCATGAATATAAGAGGACCCTGATTATAAGACAAATTCCACAAGACTTTGGATATTAATTTAGGAAAACAAGAAAAAGCTTAACTATAACACCACCCTATAGGAAAAAAAGTTTTACTAGTATATATTAATTCACATGTAAATTGTTTTATTCATATTTAATAAAAAAAATAATGATGGGAAAACACACATTTCTGGTTTTCATTTCCTTTTCTTTGCCAATGCATCCCCAGACTTGCCAATGCACCCCAGACTTGCCAATGCACCCCCAGACTTGCCAATGCACCCCAGACTTGCCAATGCACCCCCAGCCTTGCCAATTCACCCCCAGACTTGCCAGTGCACCCACGGCCTTCCTTGGTGTTGCTGCCAGGCGAGCACAGATATCATCTGATGCTGCCCTACACTTCCATGGGGTGCGGATGCCCGCGGCTGCTTCTACAGTTTTTAACGAGCTGGTGAGAGATTCATATACACTGTGTTTCCTACTGATCACTGCAATCCAACCAGATTTTAAGGGGGTTTTCATTTTTTTACATTTTAAAAGCCTATATCAGAATCACCAATTCTACAAAAATAAATATATCTTTTTTTTTTTATTTTTTTTTTTAAATGATTTCATTTTTTTTTTTGCTCCAGAGAATGTATAAAAATAGGAATCTACACTCTTTTGTTTTTGTTGCTGACCCTCCAGGATAATCCACTGCCACAAATCCAAATGATCCACAGCAAGGTTAATATATTTAGCCTTTTTTTAATCTCTAAAAATAGCCACTAGTTGGATTGTTAGTACTTTTTAATCCCCTTTCGCTTGTAGAGAGAGAGACTGCAACATGAAACCGGTATACACATTCCAGACTTCTCAGCAATATACTGCTCTCCAAAGTGTTATAAGAGACTGATGCAGCGGGGAACTTAATTCGAAACAGACAGACTTCTTTATATATGTACCAACCCAGTGCTATTACATAATATAGGTAACTCCCAGCACTCATATTTTTCTTCTCTTATTCCACATAACAACAGTACAGAAAAATAAATATCTTATACACAAGCCCCTTTTAATATTAAGAAAATAATAAATATTAAATATTTAAAACGGGTGTAGTATAAATGAACAGTCGCCGTTGGTCTCTTATTGGCTGGATACCATGTTCTACTTTGGAATGTTGTCTCCCATTGGCTGGACACAGTGTTCTATTTTAGAATGCAGGTGCTGTCATGGCTCCCAGTATACAGCACCGGCCAGTGTTATGGAGTGTATTGAGTTACAGTAATTCTACAGACTAGGTCAGTGATGGCGAATGGTTTTGGTCCCGAGTGCCCAATTTTTGACCGACACAAATTTGCAGACCACAAAGTGCCAACACCGCATACACACACACGCTCATACACACGCACACTCATACTCATACTCATCCACACACTTATACCCCTACACACACTTATACTCCCACTCACACACTTATACTCATACAGACACTCATACACACACACGCACACACACACACACATACAGGTTCAGCTCTCACCGCTTATCTGCTCCGTTGTCCTTGAGGTGCAGGCATCAGTGTAATAGACGGGCGCTGCCGGTCACCTGCTTCTTCTCCAGATGATTGGCGCATGTGCGTTATGTGAAGAAGCGTTCAAGTCGGAAAGCAAACAGTTAATTTCAGAACGCGCATGCGCCAATCATCTGGAGAAGAAGCAGATGACCGGTGGCGCCAATCTATTATGCTGATGCCTGCACTTCCAGGACAACGGAGCAGATAAGCGGTGAGAGCTGAACCTGACCGCGTGCCACAGCTGAGGGCTCGGCGTGCCAGTAGTGGCACGCGTGCCATAGGTTTGCCACCGCTGGACTAGGTGATGCTTATTAATAACAATTTCATACATTTGTATTTCTCCATTCTTGGTATCGATAATGATTAGGTCGCAGTTACTTTCAAACGAAATATGCGTTTTACATTTATCAGCGTAGGACATCCTCTTGTAGACGCTTATCAAGGTTAGTTTCATTTGAGGTTTGACAATCTGATGTTAGGACACAGCACAGGCTTTCCTCTTGATCTATGCATTTGCTTGTTATTTTAACACAATGCATTGATTTTTTTTTATCTTTCCATTTCTAGGTGACAAGAGTCCCTTAAAGTCGAGAGAGGTGACCAGTCTTGGATTATTCACTACGCTGCGATTATAACTCTTTACCTGGTTATTTAGCACAAAAACCATGCAATTCAAGAATCTAAGCCAGTAAAACAGCAGCATCTAAAATATCCACTTAATAAGCAGTATGTGACTTAACACCACACTGGCCACTGCTATTTAAAGTGGAACTACCTCTTTTCACACTTCTGTCCTTGCTGCCACTTAGACCGGGCAGAGAGAAGCAGCTCCTGTGGACTACAAGCCACAATCTAATGCATGAGTGTGTAATGAGGACTGTCCTCTACAGCAACAGACCTGGCTATGGCTACTAATGGGTTAATAGGCATGGTTTTTCTGGACAGGCTAATGCTTTCAGTTATTACAGATTTCTTTTCTGCCTTTCAAAGGGGCAAATCTCCAGCAATTCAGCAGCACATATTCTGTAACCTTTCCACTTTGCCCAGGTCAATGGGTCAGCCTTCTGTCTAACTTCAGAGTGGCATGTCTGAGAGCAAAAGGTTGCAAGGGAAGGGGGAAAAAAGCCAACAACACACACACATCAAGCTCTTCCCACCTCAAAACCAAGAACAGGCTGTGTGCCCACTAAACTCTCCCCTCTACCCGCCCTCACTTGTGCTGCACCAACAGAGGGGACTATAAAACAAAGGTCTCTCTCTGTGCTACTAAATAGAGACTGTGAGCTCTGACAGCACAAGGAGAGCCCCCAGGCTGATTGGCTGAGCTCTGTCTCAGATAAGCTTGCCTGTTTACTATAGTTAGTTTAAACCGGTGTTCTGACAAATTTCTCGAGCGAATTATACTGCACAGGCGCAGTAGAATTAGCTCACCGCGCATGCGCACAAAGTTACAGATGATCATTCCGCTGTAACTTTTCCAGGACGGCGCATGCGCGAGGGACGAACACCACCTCCCGCCCCCTTCTGATCAGCTGCGTTCACGGGTAAAGTAACAGCGCATGCACACTTGGGTTGAGCGCTTTGTCACTCGTTTTGCCATGCGCACTTCGCTGGAGATATTTCATCGAAAACTCTGCTGTTTTTACAGGATAATAAATATGTTTTTACATGTCTGTAAAAGCAGCAGAGTTTTCGATGAAATATTTCCAGCGAAGTGCGTATGGCAAAACGGGTGACAAAGCGCTCAACCCAAGTGCGCATGCGCTGTTACTTTACCCGTCACTGCAGCTGATAAGAAGGGGGTGGGAGGTGGTGTGCGTCCCTCGCGCATGCGCAGTCTTGGAAAAGTTACAGCGGAATGATCAGCTGTAACTTTTTTGCGCATACGCGGTGAGCGAATTCTACTGCGCCTGTGCAGTAGAATTCGCTCGAGAAATCTGTTAGAACACCGGCACTCACAAAGAACTAACATATCTTCAACATGTAAACCATGAGACAGACTCTTAAATAGTAACACTAGCTAAAAAATACTACAGGTTAAAAGACATAAAAATATCGGACACAACAAACAAGAAGCAGTGTCTCCTTCAAGCAGTTGCAGATATAAGAGTCGCCTACGATAGCTCCGACGCAATGTGGATGTTTTTGGTGAAGGCATTTCAGAAGTTGTACTCCTCTGGGGTTTAGCTCCCAAAAATTGTAACCTCGGTCCTTCTCATAGACTTCTATGGGGAGCATTCAGCTTATAATGTTAATAGCGGAGGTGCTCCCATCCTCGTGAAATGCCACAAAATTCAATAAAATCCAAACCTGTATTAAAAAAAAAAAAAAAAAAAAATAAAAAAAAAAAATGTAAAAAATAAATAAAATGAAAAACTTTTTATTTTTAAATGCTTATTTTAACAAAAATATACTACTGCATGCCATTACTATAAAATATTGCGCAGACCCTATATTTAAGATATTTGAGGATCAGTATAGCTTTATGTACATTCCACATTATTCTGAAATGTATTTATCGCTTCTTCTAGACACTGATTCCATCTACCTACCTCTTATTCGATGACCAGGGAAAGGCAAGGTCCAAGACAGTTGGTCACCTGGAACTGCCGACAATAGCATTATAGACCGACTAAGCATTGAGCAGCCCTGAGGAATATAAAACAATGTCTTCCTTGTTTAACCAAACAGAGTTTTTAAGTATCTTTATCAGGGTCAACGTGTCTCTCACACGTACGAACTGGTCTTGTGTTCTGTCTAAACGACAGTCCACAAAACATTCTACTGGGAATAAAAATTGTGATAGCTCAGGGTCATGTATAGAGGAGGTTTACCAAAGTATAATGTATATATAAAATGTATATAGGTATAATATTTATATTCTCCCAGGCTGGGTGGGAAGGTGCAAACCTGAAATGTAACCATATATAGAATCCAGATATTCACATATTAATTACTTTTATATGCTTTAAAAAGGTCCAAGTCTGCGTGGTCATTGAAGAGAGTCACACAACTCAAACAAACAGCCAGTATACACAGGATATTGATGAAATACAACCGGTGTATAATATCCTGATAAGGTTGGAAATAAGAGACCTAAATATACCTTATCCTGTGCACGAAGAGAACGCCACATTGATCTATACATTGGATTAGCAAATGTATAAAATAAGAGGAAAAAGATGTCAGGTCATCTGCTGACGACATCACCTTGTGGCTTAATATGCACATGACACATTTCCCATTGAAAAAAATGCAGCTAATTTGCATATCAAGCCACAGGTGATGTCATAAACAGGAGCCACCACAGACAAGTATACACACATTTCTCTTAATTGTTTGTTTGCAGTGTTTCATACACAATGTGTAGATCTTTTGTCCATATATTTTTTTTATTCCCCATGTCCACAGCACGAGTCATGTTTGGGTTCACACCGCCCCTTTAATTGATCTATTATTATTAATAACTTTACAGGGTATGTAACCTGTATGGTTTTTGCAGTCTGACTATAGAGCACGCGTATTATTATACAGTTATACCAGAACTAAAAAAAACAAAAAAACAATGTATAGATCAGGAGTTCCCCGATGCTGCTTCCAGTAACATGCGGTTGGAGGTGCGATTACAGCTGTCACGCAGGCCGCACGCCCCTGGTATGGATGGTGGAAAAAAAATGTGTTTTAAATTTATGGTGTCTGATTTATGACTTTGTAGCACCATTTGCAAATAAAAGTCCTATATAGGGCACAAGGGTGATGTCAGGCTGGAGAGAGCACATACAAATAAAACTAACACTCTGCTCATCATACAGAGGTTTTTTTTTTTTTTGGTTAATCGTTAAATTCCTCCCCCAAAAATACCTTCCTATTATAGAAAATATATTGCGTTATACCGTATTTGCTCGAATATAAGATGACCCTGATTATAAGACAACCCCCCCAAACTATGAATATTTCTTTAGGGAAAAAAAAATAAAAGCCTGAATATAAGACTGCACTATAGGAAAAAAGTTTAACTTGTATATATATATATATATTGACATGTAAATTGCTTTTTTCATATTTAATAAAAACTTGATATAAAAAAAAAAAGGCATTTTTGTTTTTATTTACCTTTTTATGTGCCAATGATTGCCCCTACCCCCCAGACTTACCCAATGCTCCCCCCAACAGTGCTCGTCTCCCCCCCCCCCCCTCCCCCAGCATTGTCCGTCTCTCCCCCCCACCCTCCCCCCAGCGTAGTCGCTCTCCCTCCCCCCTGTTTTTTTTAAAATACATTTTGGGACTTTTGTAAAAGCATTGAAATGGTGATGGATGGTTCCTTCCCCGCCTCGCAGTCACTTCACCCAGGTAATACTAAGGCACAAAGCAAAAAGGGTTTTATTCGGGCAAATAATTTAGAGTATAAAAAAAAATAAAAATAAAAATGGAGAAAATCTAAATTACACAAATAAAGAGGATAATGTGTTAAATAATCTGTGGTAACTCCTGCTTATGACATCACCTTACGGCTTGATTTCCGATTAAAAAGTAGTTAGTTTGCATATCAAGCCAGATGTGAAGTCATAGACATGACATCACAGATATGTAACATTCTTCTATATAGATTATGTCTTATTCTCTGCACTGACAGTATAAACATTGACAAGGTGAATGCAGAGATTGACATCTGAGGGTAATTGGTGCAACTGAATGAGTTTCAGAATATAAAAAATTATTAAAATGATAAATAGGTAGACATTAAAAATAAAACACACTATACATTGCATTAGTAATATTCCCTTCAAAATGGTCTGTATTGCGGTGTATAAATGTCAGCATTGATCAGATAAAACACGTGAAGCAGTATGAATATACAGAGAGGATACTGTCTGGAATACTCACACTCCCCATGGTTTGTATAATCTGAGTATCCAAACGGTTACATTGCAGCAGATCCCAAATACTGTGCGAAACAGAACATCTCTAGGCCGGCAATCCCAATATCTGTACACCTGTTAAAGTTAGCGATTTAATATTGTTTTATGTATTTTATACATTTTGCAGAAAGGTGAATTTTATAAGCACAGATAAGGCACCCTTTTACTGTTTTCATAATGTAAGGTCAGAATTTGTAGCCGAGGGACAGACTCCGTCCAGCCAAGGGTGTAGCGCAAAGTATTCAAGATCATAAAGAGCCTGCGACTATGCCTTGTGATACAGTAATCAGATAGATAGCGCCCTGATAGCGATCTGTTCACTTTATCCGGGTAGCGCGGTGCACTGCGGTTACCGTATCCAGCTAGCACGGTGCATGAGTTACTATATACAGTGGCGGTATAAGACCCCTGCTAACCTCGTACAGTGCCAGTATAAACGGCCTGCTAGCCTCGTACAGCGCCAGTATAAGCGGCCTGCTAGCCTTGTACAGCGCCAGTATAAGCGGCCTGCTAGCCTTGTACAGCGCCAGTATAAGCGGCCTGCTCACCTCGTACAGCGCCAGTATAAGCGGCCTGCTCACCTCGTACAGCGCCAGTATAAGCGGCCAGCTAGCCTCGTACAGCGCCTGCTAGCCGTGTACAGTGGAGGGATAAGCGCTCTGCTAGCCTCGTACAGTGGAGGGATAAGCACCCTGTTAGTTGTACAGTATAGCAGCGAGATAGTCAGTAGCATTAATATGATCCCTGTAACCGACCCTCCAGTAAGGTTATCAGTATTGTGTATGTAATAAAGCAGAGAGTGAGCCTAGTCTACATTTACCCAATAACTTGACTTCAGTTCTTAAGATTTATTTGCCTGTTCAATGTGTTTTGCTTTACAGCTTCAGTTTTAAACTTTGTTTTTAATACCGCAAGCTTTTCTGTCTTTTCTTACAATCGATTGCACATTAACACCTTTTTTTGTCCAGCGGATTGTGTAGGGGTCAATCTACTGTCACAGACTCATGCTCCTCACTTCCACCGTGACACAGAACATGAAACATTTTACAGTGTTTGATAGTTTATCGGTGTTCAAGTGTAATCCTGAGAAATGTTAAGCGAGCTCATTTATCATCACAGTATTTCTGGTGAAGCCCCCCCTTTCAAATTTTAATTCAACTACTTATCAGTAAAATAAACCCCGAACAAAAGAAAACGTTTTCCAATAAAATACACGTCTGTATATACAATCCATAATAGCAGTATACACTCCCGGGCTCACATGTAGCAAAATAGTCTATTTATTCAGAAATTATAAAGCTTCTACAAAACATTTCGGTTCCCACCAGGAACCTTTAACCAGATGTTTTAATGACCTTTTGCAAGACAGATGTTCCTGGTGGGGACTGAAACGTCAATACGATGTGTTAAATTATCTAAATAAAAGACTTTTACTACAAGTGAACACGTGCATTTACTAATTTTTTGGACTGATTAATATTGCCAATGCGACACCCAGCAGGGTGATATTTTACATTAATATAGCCGAGTGCACGATCTTTTGGAATATATATTACAATTAAAACATAATTACCACTTGAGAGCTATTTATTGGTGTGACTGCATGTTAGACCATTATCCCAGTCTATAATAAAACGTTTATTAATCATGTGTCTTAAACACCCCATAAGGATTCAAAGCAATGATATACACTTAAACACGCAATAAAACTGGGATTGTAGAAAAGCTAGTGTTTAGAATTCACGTTTTGGTGCACTTTTTTTTTTTTTTGCACTTGTGTATTGTTATATGTCTATTTTATTAGTAACTTATAAAAGTTACGTTTTACTAATTGGAAACATCAAATATACATCTCTAGTAATTCGTCATATCCCTGGGTTATCCCCTTTGGAGTCTCATTGCACACTAAAGCTTTTGTAGAGACTTTATATATTATATGTCAGAAACAAACAAGAATATAGTGTAGTACCAACTATTACAATAGTAAATACATTTTTGAACAAACACTGCCACTCTCAGCAATCCTTAGTGTGATGTATACAATAGATTGCTTATAGAGAGTGCAGGATGTCATTTGGGGGTAATAAAAAAAACAATAGTGCAATATATTTTACAACAAAATCCTGTGGCACAAAAAGAAAATAAAAATGCACTTACAAAGTCCACAAACGCATTCGGTGTAAAATATATTCTCACAGTACACAAACGTGATTAAGTCTCAGTGTGGAAACAGGATAAAGCACTAAAAGCACCTACTCGATGTGTTTCTCCGGGTAAACACAAGTCCCGGCTTCCTCGGGAGTTTGTGGACTCAGCGCCTATATTTTATGCTGAATCCATTTGTGGACTTTGTAAGTGTATTCTTTTATGCAGCATCTGTTCACCCTACTATACTACACTATGTGGAACTATGTTTTCTTTCACGGATTCTTTGAGGCACATTTACTACAGAGAACTGAATTAACCGAATAACAGAGTATCATATGAAACATTACCTGACAGTTTTTTGTCGCACTAATTTGCACTATTGTTTCTTTTTTAATTTTCCCTACATTACACCCTACGGCTTATATATAAATATATATACACACACACACACCAATCATAGGTTATTAAAGGTCCTTAATATTTGGAAACCAGTTCATTTATGGCTGGCACTAAAGTCTCATGAACTTTACCAGCGTTTCGCTTACGGTACGTCAATTCACACGCAGTATAGGTTGATTTTCCATTTTTATGTCACGGAAAATCGTTTGGCATTGTGTTATCCCAAGATTTCGGTTAATTCAGTTCCACCAACAGTTTTTGAAACAAATAGGGGAAAAAAAATTAAAGACAGACAGACCCGTCTCATCATTTTAAAACTGCAAATAAAAATGTAGCCGTGTTCTGGCCGTTACTATAGCAACAGTCCTGCCTAATTTCTCCAAGCCACTCCTTATTGGATAGAACTGATTTTTTTTTTTTGTCTCTTCATTTTAAAACTACAGGAGAAGTGTACATTGTTTAAAAGTAAAACTAAGTCGATTTCACATAAACGATTGTACAATATACATAAAACAAAAGTGGAACTGTCCCTTTAACAAGCTTCCCCAGGGATTTCACAGCCACAATTAACAGTTTGGTCCGTGTCTTTTAAAGATTAGTTACAATGCCAACTCCACATGATTACATCACCAGAATGCGCCCACCAAAAGAAACGTTGAGTCAGAGATCTTAAAGTGGAACAATCGGCACGGAAGTCCACGTAATGTTCTAATTTTAGCCCTTTGCTCTAGAATTCTGTATATACAAAACCCCTCAATACCGCCGAAAACAAACACAAGATATGGGGTTTGAAGAAAGATCGTCCGGTCAAAGCGGACTGAACACCTCACCTTTTCTTTGAAGTGCCCAGCATTGTGTGTTTATTAAGAATATTCATTGGCATGAGATCACGGAGCCCTTAATGAAACAGTCGCATTGCATTTATTAGTGGTACATATAACCGTTTAAGTCCCTTCGTGTGAGTCATACCAGTGTTCCAACATTGGAAGTATATAAATATACGGAAAACGCATACATATGCACACACATATGGAAGCTACTAGAACTGTAATTCACGAAGGAACAGCATTTAAGATGACTTCGTCACAGACCTCTTTGAAACCTTTTAAATATTGTTGAATTTAAATGACACTTTGAACTAACCAGGCCATATATATTGGGATCTTGATGTATCTATACCAACAGTTTACAACCCAACTTAACCTCAGGACAAAGACACAAATCAGTTTGTAAGAAATATATTTTATTTTTCTGACACCACAGCCCTGGCAAGTGGTCTTGTACCAAATTTAATGGAGTTTACACAGAATGTTTTTAAACACTGGGTAAGAGGGACAAGAGGAAGAGTGAAAAAGTAACCGTCACAAAATGGAGAGAAAAACAAAAACAAAAACAAAAGAACAAAAATATATAGATCCCACAACTGTTTCCAACTCCCACATTATGGATAATCCGGGATTCCTTAGAGATGGGATAACTGAAGACTACTGCATGTGGTTTGACTGTATATGGAACAGCATCACACCTGGCATTAGAGCCCTACCAAAAAACAATGCCAGTCTCTTCATGTTATGTACTCCCTCCCAAAAAATACACATTGGGTAGAAAGAAGAAAAAAAAAAAGGGACATTAGGCCTACATAAAATGAGATTTGGAGGGAGCAAATAGAACAAATAAAAATTGTATTTGCTCTCCACAGTCTGATTTTTAAATTTTTTTTTTAAATTTTTAGATTTTTTTTTAAAGAAAGGAGATCCCCCTAACTGGACATAATAGTTCATTTTTGTGCTTTTTTTTTTTTAATAATACTCTTTCTGTATGAGGTCATAGTTTGGTTTACTATACACTGGAGTTAAAAGGAAAAAGTAACAATATTCTTAAGATGGATTATCCACCTAAAGTAAACATCACTGAATCAATCTCTCACGCACAAAGACTAGAGTCTCTGCTAAAATCCCTTTTACAATATGGTACAGTACACAAAAAAAAAAAAAAAAAAAAAGGTTTACCAAGTGCCCTGAAGAAGCCAATCCAAATGACGTAAACATACAGGATGGTGCAACTTATTCTCGAAATACAGCTACAGATTTTTTTTCTATTTTTTTTCCCATAGCAGGTGCCATCATGGGGTACCCAAGTCCACAAAAATATTTTTTTTTTAAAAAATAAATCTTAAAAAAAAAAAGAAAAAAAAAAAAAGAAACTAAACACCTGTTGGATAAATGAAAGCAATGCTCAGATAGTTTCATACATTCTTGATTTTCTTCCAAATATGACATTTGGGTCCTTTTTTTTTATTTTTCAACTATTGCATGGCCGAAACGGGACGCCTTATACTTTAAGATTCTCAGGAGACAATCTCACTTCTACAAGTTTTATATTGTTCATTCGTAGCAGCTTAAAACATCATGTTCCCTGGATTACCAGGCCCTTGACTGAATCCACTCATCCCGACATCAGTAGGCATACCTCTGGGGCGCATCTGTGGGGGAATCATGAGGTTCTGTTGAGGTCCCATCATCCCCTGCATTGACATCAACATATTAGGAGACCCCACAGGTCCAGGGTGGCTATAGAGTCCCGCCGGCATTCTTTCCTTTCCTGGCATCATACCCACCCCTCCTGGATTTCCCATCATAGTCAGTTGGCCAGGCATTCCTGATTGTGCTGGTGACATCATGCGATGGTGAGGTCCAATCATGCCTTGCGGCATAAAACCTGGCGGCCTCATAGAATTGTGACCCGACATATTTGGACCACCACCTAAGGGCATATCTGTAACCACTGAGCCTGGCCCTCCCATTCCAGGCATAGGAAGACCCATTCTTGGGTTTGGCTCTCCCATCATACCAGGCAAGTGTGAAAAACTAGGTCCTTGTTGCGGTTTTCTGCCTGGAACTTCCCCACGAGGGAAATATTGCAGTGTTTGACTTGGTTTCTCCGATGGAATAATCCTTGACAGGTCAAACTCAGGGATACCAGAAGCCCCTGGTCTAATGACCTCCTGCAGGTCAGGATCTGTGAAAACTGAAGGCATATTATTTCCCATAATGTTAAAGGAATCCGGTCCAGGTGGACACCCCGACTTACAAAGTGCTGGGTCTGTGTTTGGGGGCATGTTGCCAGGGCGACCCAAATGTCCCTCAACTGGAAAGCCCATTCCAGGTTGAAAGTTTCCTTGGCCTCCATTAGGGCCGTTGTGTGGAAAGGGAACTTGCGGAGGTGATTGCACCTGAGGAAATCCTTGGGGAAAAGCCATGCGTCCCTGAGGTACCATGGGAGAATCTTGAGGGCCATGCGACATCATTGGATTATGCGACATCATTCCTGGCCCCATAGGACCTCCGTGCGGTACATTGGGTCCCATGGCATTTGGAGACGGCATCTGACCGCCATGGGAAAGAGGCTGCGTCATACCCATCGGACTTAGCGTCGGCATGGAAAGATTGCCATGTGGGCCAGGCATCTTGTTAGGATTCTGAGGGTTCATATTCATGCCTAGAAAATAAAGTGGATAAATAAAAAAAAAATAAAAAAATCTTTCAATTGTCAAAACATCGAAAAAAATTAAACAAAACCACAAATAAAATAAAACACATCTCAGAAATACATACAGGGCACATCACAAACGAACATAGCAATTTAGGGAAACTTTTCAATAAAAATTATTTTGAAGAACAAAATGTGAGTTTTTTTTTTTTTTTTTTTTTTTTAATTAGCAAATATTTTTTCTCTCCGATATCTTGTTTATATTGTACCTATAAGCCAATCGGAATATCAGGTAATAAACTTGGCTAAGGACATCCAATTAATTTTTTTTTTTTTTTTTTTTTACAGTACAGGAAGTTCATTTAAATCAAAATATACTTTTAATGAAAATTTCCCTTGAATAAAAAAAATAACGGTTCCATTTACACTGAGCGACTCCTGCCTAGTTATACCAAGAAAAAAGAAAAAAAAAAAAAAAACGTAGAGATGTTGCTCAGAAGGATTCCCCTCACCCACTGAATACTCTACAGAGTCTACTAAAAAGGAATTATAGCAATTTTAAACAGACTGAGCCCACTTCCAAAACAAAGAACTACGGACGAAGAATAAATGAGAATACCTACTTTATTTTTTTTTTTTTTTTTGCTTTGTAAAAGGCTATTTGTTGCACCTTTAAGTACATGAGGTGTAAAAGAACAGAATGAATGTTTTGGCAAGACAGAAGAAATTCAGAGAGAACCTTTTAAGCGACTAAATGTTAGTGGAAAGAAAAGACTAAAGCAGTGAGAATATGGAGTAAGCGAATACCCTACCTGGCATATTATTCATGGATGGTAGGTTGGGCGAACGGGCAGGAGGGGAGTCATCGTCTGAGCTAGCCACCGTTTTGATGGCATCATGATACAGAGGCGTAGAACTGGGCATGGCAAATTTTGACATCCTAGACATCATAATGGAGAGAGGGTTTTGGGATAGAGTGGGCTCAGACGGCATTGTGTAGCTAGTGCTGGAGGGAAGACTTCCAGGGTGATTTATCGAAGCAGACTGGCTGACTGATGGAGGTGGGCCGCCTCCTATGAGAGAATACAAATAAAATTTATTAAAAAAAAATTAAAATTAAAAAAAAAAAAAAAAAAAACAGATAAAAAATAAATAAAATAAAAATGAAAATAAAAAATAGATGGCGGTTACTTTCAGAATATTCAGAATTCGGCACAGACTGCATTCTAGTGAAAGGTCAAGTTTCCAATGAGAATACAACACAACCTAGGGCAATGACGCATAGCAAATGACTGGAATATATGCTTTAAGACTGGCTTCTTTCAAACTCAAACTGAAAGATCAAAAAGGCAGGGATTATTTATTAAAATAGCCTGCAATGGTTGGGACCACTGTTTTGCGTCATCAGCTTAAATAGGCTCTTTAGCTGTATGCTACATACTAAAAGTTACTTGTTCCCTACCTTGCGCTGAGGTAGATGAGGTGTGGACAAGCCTAGGAGACCCTCCCCACTTCACTCAATGAGTTTTAAATCCGCTTGCACAAGCTTTACTATGGATTAAACTTAAATGATGGTCGACTGATGCAGCTCCGAGCACCCCACACAAGGCACTTTAAAATCGGGCATACTTCACCTTTTAGTGCTTCCTAATCCTGTCCACAAGGACACCCAGTGGTCCCGGATTTAGGGATTACCCAGTTGTGTTTAAATAATCATACGTAGAACACTCCATTTCTATTCCAGGTGTTCTACATATTTTTTTTACACACACCTAAATTCCGGATTGTTGGGGGGGTCTTTGAGGACAGGTTTAAGAAGCACTGTTCTAGAGGGTGTAGGGGAGGGTTACAGTTTGATGATGTGCAGAAGCCTGTGTCACATACCGGCAGGAAGAAAAGGAAGGTATTGACCTTAAACTGAGGCAGTCGGTAGTCTATTACAATTCAGAACGTCATACTGATATAGGCGTTTGCTAGGTCTATTAAAGCATGACAGCGGCTTGTGGTTCTATTGTGTTAAAAAAAAAAATTAGAGGAAATACTTCTTACCAATGTCACTGGGAAGGATTTAGTAACAAAGGCAGGTCCACACGTCTGTATAAAATCTACTGCCTGCCAACTGACCACATCAGCCAGATAACCCAGCCCCAAATATGTACCCAATTTCCTCCAACAAAACCAGTATAGCCACATTAAGAGACAAAGTCACCTGACACACCTCTGCCCGTCGGTGGAGCTATAGAAAGCAGGGTGCTCCAGTCTGTATGTATTTTTAGAACCACGGAGCTCCATTGGTTTTAACTATTACTATAGCATCTGGGTCAGCATTCTGGAATCATAACGCACTTAATTGCATTTTCATCCATTGACTGTATACACATACTAGTACAGGAACAAATACTTTACACACAGAAACACACAACCTCCCTCCCGCCCCCTAACGATCTAAATCATTCCGTAAAAAAATAAAAGTATACATACACACACACACACAAACCATAAAACACACTTTTAGCAGTACCCATCACCATAGCATATCAGCTACATTGAGAAGACATTGGGAAATAAGGAACACATCGAAAATAGTAGGTGGAAGAGCACAACTTATTTAATTTTATCGAAACACCATCAACTATTTTGCATTACTACCAGTAGCCTTTTCAACAGCAATTTCCTAAAGAAAACAAACAAAAAAACAGATTTACGATTGAAATACCCAAAAACATCTATGAAAAAATGAGCAGAGCTAGGCATGAATTGGGCAAGATGGAAGGTATGACTGTAGAGGGAAAGAATGAGGTGGCATGAGAGAAAATAGAGGAAAGGTAATGAGGGTGCAGATAAATGGGTGATTTAGCACAGAAAAGGTGCTTAGTGAATTAGTCTTGGTTTTTTTTTGCTATCCAAGTTACCCATGCCTGAAGAGACCTCAGGTGTCCTGAAAGCTTGCTCCGCTATCCCAAAATGGTATCAGCTGGACTCTACTCATCTCCTGCGTTTCTATAGCTAACTTTGTTTCCCTATCTCATGTATTAAAAAAAAAAGCCAACTTCAGATTAATTGGTTGGCGCAGTAATCCAGGCCTTGACAAATCCCGGGTGCCCTGGCTCCTCAAATCCCTACAGCTGCCTCCTAACATTTTTCATGATACAATGAAAAACAATTTCCCTGGCTCCCAAAAATAACCAGGTTGGCTTAGGAATTGGTCTGCCTGACTCCTAAACACTACAGACATTGTTCATGCCCTGTCTTAACTCCTCTTGTCTAACAATGGATGAACCTGCAATTAAAGGAACAAAGCAAAGCTTACTTTAATGGGACTGTATCACCAAACATTGCTTTACTGTGCACGTAGAGCATAATAAATGATTTAAATGGAGATATGCATTGTATTGGCAAAACTGCAAGCAAATGCCTAAATGAGAATAACGGGTTTTAATGTGTCTGTGGAGTCTCCTGCTTATGACATCACCTGTAGCACAGTATGCAAATGAACTGCATTTCAATGTGAAATGTGTATTTTGCATACTGTGCCACAGATGATGTCATAAGCAGCAGACTCCACAGACACATATAACACATTTTCCTCTTAATTTAGGCATTTACTTGCAGTTTTGCCAATACAATGTATAGATCATTTACAATTATTTGTTATGCTCTGCATCAGGGCTTGACAAACTTGATTTAATTTTAGGAGCCAGCAAAAAAAGAAAAAAAAAAAATTAGGAGCCAGACAATGGCACATCAAATCACGTACACAGTCTCACAGACATCCAAGTCAGTCACATACACAGTCTCACAGACATCCAAGTCAGTCACGTACACAGTCTCACAGACATCCAAGTCAGTCACGTACACAGTCTCACAGACATCCAAGTCAGTCACATACACAGTCTCACAGACATCCAAGTCAGTCACGTACACAGTCTCACAGACATCCAAGTCAGTCACATACACAGTCTCACAGACATCCAAGTCAGTCACATACACAGTCTCACAGATATCAAAGTCAGTCACATACACAGTCTCACAGACATCCAAGTCAGTCACATACACAGTCTCACAGAGATCCAAGTCAGTCACATACACAGTCTCACAGAGATCCAAGTCAGTCACATACACAGTCTCACAGAGATCCAAGTCAGTAACGTACACAGTCTCACAGAGATCCAAGTCAGTCACGTACACAGTCTCACAGACATCCAAGTCAGTCACATACACAGTCTCACAGACATCCAAGTCAGTCACATACACAGTCTCACACACACAGTCTCGGACATCTAGTAAGTCACCTCACATACACAAACAAAATAGCCATTTTCTTTGTTCCTTTAAATGTGTCCTACCTCCCTGCTGCTTTACCTCAGTGCAGGGGAAGGGGACATTCGTGTTGGTGCAGTGCCTGTGCCTCTAGAGATCATCTTGATTAGTCTTCTTCCCTAGCCCCGGGATGTCACGTGTGACCCAGCACTAGAGCACGTTGCACGAGCGGGGAGGAACTTGCAGTCTGTGCAATCCGCACAGACTTCTCCCTCGCCCTGCGCTTCAAATAAACGGGGAGGCAGTGGCAAGGGGCTACATATGGCTAACAGCACCCTGGCGCCAGGTCTGATTTACTTGCTCTAACATGCACAGTACAAACAATGTTCAGACAGTCACTAAAGATATTGATACAGGGATGAATTCTCACCAGGGTATAATCCTGTACCTCCCTCCTGATCATGAGCATAGAATAGTAAAAGCCTGCGGATGGATGGGTGGATGCAAGAGATCGTGCTGAATCTTGATGCATCCACAGGTATGCATGTGGCATACGAAGAAACCGCCAGGAGAGCGGCCTGTGCAAGGTTTTGGGTAAACATTGGGAAGCTAGACACAGGTTGTGACCTACCTCACTGATCAGAGGAAAAGGGGGGGCTACTATTTATTGTGCAATAAATTATCTACATGGAAAAATACATATGTACCCCAATGAACAGCCAGCTATTCCACCAATGATATATGAAAAGCCACTTTTCTCCCGGATTGATAATGGTCTTGATTGGTACTTCTTCTATGAAATGCCATTGAAAAAAAACCTTAGTGAAGCTGCTGCTTCAATGAGCTGGGCAACTGTTAATTGGTCCTAGTTGTGTGTCTATTATGTAAGCTGGGAGGGAGGAAATAATTATGAATAGTAGTGTAACCGAAAAAGCTCAGGAGAATGTGAATCAGAATCTGATATTAAATGTGAACAATTGGGAAGCAGGACAGTGAAGAACAGGGGAGCCAGAGCCTCAGAGGAGTCGCATAAGATGCCAACCCTGGAGTAGAAGAGGGAGCACAGAGAATGCTGAAGATTCATTGATAAGCTTTTTGGCATACTGGTATTAGGCGAACCCTTAAAACATATTAAAGTAGATATTTCGCTCCTCTGTGCGCCATGTGCAGTAAAAATAGTCCAGGGGACTTTAAAAGTTTCAAAACCCCAAGGGGTGTTTAAAAAATCAATTTGAAGATGACAAGATGTCACAAAAAACATCTTGACAGAAACTACAGCTACACTTGGTGTTGGACATGCAATATATCCTGGGCTGACTTATTCCATTGCAATTGGTTGAGTCCTGTCACAGCATACAGGTTGGGAGGATGAATAAAGCCTCCTGCAGATATTAGAGGATGGATTACACGTGTGTGCGGCATACTTCCTGGCATAGCTGTGTACACAGTAAGTTGGCGAGCACAACGCATATAGCTGTTACATGTTGAAAATGACTAGTTTCTTTCACAAGGGTAAAAGTTAATTTTACAAATGTCTCCTTTCTTCGGGAGAAGTGGCAAGTACCTCTATCAAGCTACTGCCCTATATCTGGGGTAACTCATCTTACCCCAGAAAATGGCGGCCGGCTAGTATTGCTTGTGTCAATCGCATTCAAAAGAAAAGGGGGGGGGGGGGTTAGGACGTAAAAGTGGTGTAATCAGCAGGGACATTCCATCTGTTTCCATGGTGACTGCTCCACTTTTAGATTATTCCCCCCAGTATTTACCTTTGTAAATAACCTTCATAAGCATGAAGCAGGCTGATGTCGTTGCAGCTCCTGAAGCATACAGGTTGGCAGCAGGGGCATGAAAGGCAATTTATCACAGCTTTTCCTACACAGCATCGCCTAAACATTATTTATACTGTGACTGTAGAAAACAGCAAATTAAATTAAAAATGGATGCATACATAGTGTTAGAATTGCAACAAATGCATAAAATAAGAAAAAAAAAATGAGTAAGTGGGGTCTCCTGTTGATGACATCACACCTGTGGCTTGACATGCAAACTAAACATTTCCCAGTGAAAGTTCGTTCATTTGCAAATCAAGCCATAGGTGATGTCATAAGCTGGAGACATCACACTTTTAAAAATGGATTTCCCCTTTTTTATTTATTTGCATGCAATTCTGCCAACACAATGTATAAATCTTTTTACATAATTTGTTTTATCCTCTACATTCACAGTATAAGCAATGTTTAAGATGACATAGTCCCTTTAATTAAGGGTGAAGAATAGCTGGCTGTTTAGCAGTAATACAAAAACGGTGTAAATCAACTGTATTAAAACAAAAGCACACATTTACCGGGCTAATAAGACTATGGGTGGTTAAGTCAAATTTGTCACCTATAATGCACAGCTTAAGATTTGAACTATATATCTCCGTACCGTGCTGCCTACAGTATTGCTGTGCAGAAAAACCATTAACCTTTTTGCTAATATGAAATTAATATTATCCCCAAACAATTCCAGTCACAGCACTGACACTGAGCGCATATTTTTGAAGTAACAAGTGACTTAGACTTGACCACTGGTGATAATAAAATTATTAAGCAGGATCCAAAAAGTATAATGGAAATGGAAAATGTGGAAGAACTTAAAGGTACAGATAGCTCAGATATTAGTGGATAATCAGATTTCAGGATATTCTAGACAGATGACTGCAGGAAGTCCACGCAAGCTTTATCAACAAAAATAAACCTCAGGAAAGCTGCATTTCAGGTTTATTGGTTCCATCGCCTTTATATTAAACTAGCCGAGTCGTACGATGCTCTGCTTTGACTATCCTGACCTAAATTTTGTAACTGTTAACTCTCAGTCTGGTGATTCAACCCCCTATAAGCACAGAAAATACAGATCAGAAATAGATCAGCCACCAAAGAGGAACATGCAGCAAAGAAACCGTGAGCGCCAGTACCAAAAACCATCCATGGGACCCTTTTGCAGTCCCTACGACTGAATTACTACAGACCACCGTTGTGAAAACTGGCAAGTTATAGCAGAACTAAATACTAGGGAATCTCCCCTTCTACAGAAAGGGAAATTTGGTCTAATAAGGAACCAGGAAAATGGACAAATGTCTGGAAGTACGAAGAAATTTCTCCAAAACAAAACTGCTGGGGCCTACAACTTATACTAGTTTATGGTGCCTAGAAAGAAAGGAAAGCACACAAAATAAGTGAGATTACAACATATCGTGCAAGATCCCCATTCTCTAGGGCAGCGGTTCTAGTTTTTGTTGTCTGTGGCCACTAATGAAGTCACAGCTATGTTCTTGTGGACCATGATAAGTGGTCTAGAGCCTCGACAGTTGATATTTGAGAACTACATAACCATTGGTTCTTAGTCAGCCTTGGAATATGCAACTCACTACCATGTACAGTGAAAAAAAATAGCCATCATTGGTCTGAGCGATTTCTTTCAGCACTTGGTATGGTGGCTGCATGGTAAGCGATGCTTTAGGGCCTAGATGTCCAACTGAGGCCCCTCCAGCTGCTTCTGAACTACAAATCGCACCAAAAAAGCAGTTCCATTTCTAGAATGGCAGAGAATTGTGGAAGATGAACAACTGAAGAACACTTAGGTTCTCAGGAGACCTGTTGACGGAAGTATGCTTCTCCCTTCAGGCTGTTTGAGGGGTACAGGATAAAAAGCAAGGTTGTCAAATGTTTTGTCACATCATATTTCTAGATTGGCAAAAATCATAGAAGTTTAGAATTCCAGCAAGATAGTGTGATTTTGAAAGGCCAAATTACAAATCTGAAGGATTATTCTATAGGATTTAAAGATTGAGCCCTATAAAGCAAACAGCCAAAGCATAGTGTCTAGAAATGAGTGGTAAAAGACACAAAATCAAAACAATGTGGATCTTTGGATCCACAATGTTTCACAAAATGATTGCAAATCTCATTAAAACCCTTTTTAAAGTAGTTTGATCCGGACTGTTAAAAGACACAGAGTCATCCATTAGCTACCAAACCCATACAAAGGAAAAGGTTGATAGAGGATCAGAGGTTTCCTAGTTACATGTTACCATCCCTGATAGACATGCTTTCTAAAGCTTCCCTTTTTGGAGGACAGGATAATGTTCTAAACAGATAAACACTGTCGCTGACTTCTGATGCTCTGAGCGGTCTCCATTTCTGCACCAACATTTCTATCACGTGTCTAGCTATAAATGATAGATCTCTCTCTCCTTCCTGTAGGTCTGTGATTATCGAAGTCTTTGCCTTTCATCCAATGGGTTTTTTTATACACATTGATACATTGCTCTGCACAACCCATGCTAGACTTTCACTCACCAAAATACACTAGCCTGCGTCTATCGAATTACAGGATTACACATCAAATATAATTTTATACCCAGCTCACGCACAATGGGAGGTTATTCTCTAGAATTGAATTGGCCAGTGAGCTGCAAAAAAAAAAAAAAAAAACAGGCTTTGATAGTGGAGTTTGAAAGATAGGCAGTATGGGGGAAGCTATTGTATTCAGTTCAGTTTTAATGAATGGCCGCCAATATCTGCGTACGAGGCACAAAGCCATTGGATATATACCGATCACTTGTGTCTTTCCCCTTTTTCTAATCTAAGGCTTTGTAGATAGGCGGCTGCTGAGATGCTAAACGTCCAGGAGGCTATAACGGATATCTCCCCAGAGCCATCGGTGAGGTTACCATGGTTACTTCCAACCATAGAGATTCAGGAATCAATTACATTTATGAAAACAAGAACATTGTGTGCATTGCTGAAGTGAGAAATAATGCCTCCAAAAAAATGGTCATGTTAAAAAGTATCTGCTTTCCCCCCCCCCCCCCATGATGAATAGGTTTGCCTCCACTCGAAGGGTTAACATCTAATCTAGGGGGCATCCAGAGGTCAATACCACAGCACCCCCCCCCCCCCCCCACCTTACAAAAGAACCTGGGGAAGAACATCTGCCCCAGGGATATATCCGTTCTGTCAGGAGGCGCCAAGGGACCAGTTGACATGTCCTATGTGACCTATTATGTGCCTGAGCTTTTTGAAGCCTGGATTTCGGAGGATGCCCCCCCCCCCCCCCAAAGAATGCAATTCCTTTTCCCCCAGAAGGGGGTGATAAAGTCCAGGACAATCTGGGAAACTACCATTGTTATACATGCTACAATAAAAAAAAGCTATCAGTTGTCTCTCACCCTACACAGACCACCAGTCTAGTGGTCTTAAGACGTAGTAACATTCGCATGTTAAAAATAAACAAAAACATGTTGCACACCTTAATAACATGCAAAAATGACATGACGAGGCTCTGACAAGTAAAGACATGAAACTACGCTGGGTCATGGTTCATTAATCTATTGGGAGATTCTAACTGTACCCAAGGTGACACAATAACCCCTTACACACTCAATGTGCCTCCAACCACCCACCTTGAACAACTAAATCACCAAGAAGCCAATTACTGACCTGATTCCATATTCCCCATCATGGCTGGTGAGTTGATTCCCATGGACTGCTTGTGCTGGTTTGGGGGTATTCCTGGACTTTGCATTGGAGGCTTGGGAGAAGACGTCCAACCTGGGGAAGGTACAGGTAAGGACGGAGACTTCAGGTGCACAGGGGAAGCAGCAGCGGACCCCATGACCGGTGGGGATTTAATGGAAGCAGCAGCTGCAGCCGTCGGTCCCGTCAGCATCCCGGCTAACTGAGACGGAGTTTGGGGGGATTTAAGATTGCCGGATGGGGAGCCCATCATCGGAGAGTGAACCTGTCGCATGGGTGGAGATTTTAAAGGGTTCACACCAGGAGAGTTCAATTGACCGCCCGAAACAGAAACATTATCCAAAGGCTTGCGTCCCAGGCTGCGTTGAACAGGGGGCGCAACGTTGAGGTTGCCTGGGTTATTGTTTGGGTTGAGAGGTAGAGGTGGCATGTGGCTGAGTCGGCTATTAGTCCTTTGATCAGGCCCCATTTGTTCTCTAGGATTCCTTAAAACTCCACCAGGACCCTGGGGCATGTTGATGAAAGGCCTGGAGCCCATGCCATACTCCTGTTGGGAGTGCTCAAATGGTGCAGAATGCATTTTTTGCTGGTTAGAGATCATTTCTGAGCTGCCCGGTCGCATTTTAATCATCTCCTCGGGACCCATAACCACCTCTCTTATCTTCTGAGTCATAGAATGCTGGTTAGAATTCATATTGACATTCAGGTCTACCTTCATGTTCATGTTCCCAGGGCCCATACCAAATTCTACCTCTCGGCCCATGCCCATGTTGGGAGGCATCCCCTTGTGGAATTCCATCCTTGAGGGGCTCAGTGCTGCATCTCCAGGCATGCGAGGGAACATACTTCCGGGCTCCATACCCCTCTGAGGTGCCATTCCTCGATTCATTTCCATCACAGGCCTTATACCTTCCATGTTGATGCCGGGAGGCACCCCAAGTTGCTTTTCTGAAACGTGCTGATGAAACATCTCATCTGGCATGCCTTGGGGGTTAGGGAATCTTTCACCTCGTCCCGGGCCACTGAATATGCTTTGCCCAGGGGGAAAGTTGCGTCCATCTGGGATTTTTGGCACTTCATCAGGCCAATTAACACCAGGAAGCCCAGACCTGGATGAGGGGTTTGGAACATTGGGTCCTTCCATGTCAGGGTTCATCATTCCAACAAATCCAGGTAACCGATGAATTTGGCTTCCAGGCACATTAGGGTGAGGGGGCATTCCTTTGGGTGGCATAGGATGTGGTAACCCCATCCCATCAGGAAAAGGCTCAGGACCTCCTGGTCCCCAACTCTCCCCTGGATTCATCTGGTAAGGAGGAGGAGGACCACGGACCATGCCTCTGGGCCCATGCTGGTGTACCATCATATCCTGCAAGGAACGCTGTTGCACCACAGCCTGCTCCTGTTTGCGTCTCTTCTCCTCGTAGAACTCTTGCTGCAACTTAAGCCAGGCCACCTGCTCTGGGGTCATGTGGTCAAGGTGATCTTGGCCAGGCTGAGGGTTCATAGGTGGACCCATATCATCCGGTGAAAAAGGCATGTCTCTATGTCCTTGTGGTCCAAATGGAATCCCACCATCTGGATGAGGTCCAGGGCCTTTACCTAAATTTTGTGACTGAGCCATCATAGCCTGTATTGGCCCTTCAAGTTTCTTCTGGGGATTGTCCAGCATTCCGGGGTTCTGTTGAGGTCCCCCACTTTGGCCTGTAAGGTCTTTCATGGCAAACTCTTTCTCGTCTGGGAAAAGCATACGCTGAATGTCTCTAAGCGTTTGCAAAGACCGTTCTCTGTGCTCTAATTGTTCTTGAGAAAGTCCATCGGGATTTTCGCCCAACAATGTTTGATCCCCACCCGTTACCTGCTGAGGGGGAGGCTTAGAATCCGTCTTAGAATCTCCTGGAGGGGGAACATTCCCTTGTGATGAAGGGCTGGCAACTTGAGTGTTAGTGGTCATACCCGGCCCACACCCTTCACCTTGAAGCAAGTTGGGATTGGCAGGGCTGCTGGCTGCGATTTTATTGTCCACCGAACCACCGTCTTGTCCAATCGAACAATGAGGAGCTGTGGTCTTGGGAGGCAGAGCTGGATCAGTCTGATTAGGTTGCCCTTTGGCAGCTTGTGAATGATTCTGCTCCTGGGGTGTAGGTGTTCGAGGATTCGTTTTCTGTTCATTCCTAATATTCGTAGCTATTTGAGTGTTCTGCAAAGAGGAAAAAAAAAAAAAGTATAAATAACCAACAATCTGCATGTCCTGTACCCTGTGGTATTTAAAAAAAAAGGTACACCATGTGGTCAGTGACCTCATACTAGAAGACAGGCAGGCGCTCACCCCACAGTAGCCAAGTTAGGTCCCTTGTGTACTAGGGTCACTGGAGCGGGGGTAAGGGAAAAAAAGTTTAGTGTCTCAGTGTGTGTTTTTGGTGCTTTAAAGAAAGCTGTGTAATTGCTTCAGAGTTCTGTATGTACCGAGCAGCGGTTTAAAAGAAGTTTCACCTGGCTTATTTTATGTACGTTGTACATGCTTGTAATATACGCAACTCGGTTTATATTAAGACAATTTACAGTTCTCCTGTAGTTTTACATCTAAAAGAATTTCACCGGGGCTCCTAAATTCAGTGATATCAGGGACAGCCTCTTCTGTAGCAGCAGTCATGCCTCCCAGACTAATAAGGTCATTAGTTAGAGCTGTAGAATAAGCCTCTCTTATGAACTCTGTTTCAGCTGCTTGGAATGCAGAGGGGCATTGGGTGTTCTTTTGATATGAAAAAGGTTTAAGTGATAGGAAGAGTTGAAGACCGATATGTTTTGCAGCACATATTCATATAAATACATAGGGTTTGGGACACATGGGTAGAACAGACCCCTTTAATGAAATAGGTTTTTCCATGCTAGCAATTAAAGGGACTCAACTTATTACTTACATAGAATGTGTCGGCAGATAAGAACCATTCGCTCCATCTAGTCTGCCCAATTTTATTAATACTTTTATTAATCCCCAGTTCCCTATCTTACACGGTCAATGTAGATTAAGAAATAAAAATAAGAAAAAACTTATCTATACATTGTGTTCGTAAAATTGCAGAAAACAAAATGTTTTCAATGTGTCTGATGTCCACTGCTTCTGACATCACCTTGTGGTTTGATTTGCAAATAACACAACTTCCATGTATACTTGGTAAAATTTGCATATCAAGCCATAGGTTATGTTGTAAGCAGGACACAGCCCGGACACTTCTATTTCTCTTATTTTATGCATTTGCGAACAATTCTACTAAACACAGTGTACAGATTTGGTTTTCAACATTTTTATTCTCTCTATATTTACAGTAAAAGCAATGCTTAAGCAATATAGGTTGACCGTTTCCCTTTAACTGCTAGCTGATGGGTTACTTTATTTAGAATGCCTGGAGTTGTAGAAGTGACAAATCTTATCAGGGATATTTGAGCAAGATAAGGTTTGAATAGGTGTTCCAAATAAAAGTGATAAGGCTATGCTTCAATGGTAAATGCATTATAAGATTCCCCATATCTGCACTGGAATGTAATGTTACTTTGTTTACCCTCCTGCTCTATTGTACAGCTCTGTGGAAAGGCACAATTCCCTATGAAATGGCCCCCTCAAGCCTGTGGCTTGATACAAAAATGAACTAATTTTCAATGGGAAATGTGTAATTTGTATATCAAGTCACAAGGTGATGTCATAAGCAGGGGACACCAACCTCACATTTAAAAAAAAATTAAAAATCTGATGCATTTCAATGTAATTTTTCTAACACAATGTATAGAGCATTTCTTATCCTCTACATTCATAATACGAGCAATGTCTGGGTTGAGAGTGGTCCTTTAACAGCAGTAAAATGTCGATTTTAGAACAGGGTTAGAAATCCTGCAGCTCCACCCCGGTTTAACTATAATCCCAGTGATCATCCAGACACCCTGAGGATAGTGGGAATTGCAGTTCATCATTTCTAGGGTTAGAGCATTTCTGCCCCTGAGGACTACCTTCTGTGTCAGGAGTGAGAGCAATAACTGAGCATCTTAACATACACTAAAGTGCACACAAAGAACACACTCGCTGACAGGAACACACACAGTGAGCACACGCACACTTAAAAAGCGTGTCTCACAATAGGAATGCGCAAATGATCTCACCGTAGGAGTTGAAGTGCGTTCTGCTTTGCTGTTTGAGGTGCTCTGGATGTGGAAGAGAACAATGGATTCTGCTTGCCCCTTCATAACCGCTTCGGCAGCTCTGTGGGGGTAAAATAGTCACACCATCAGCTAGAAAACATGCAACAAACTACAAGGGCAGCATGCAAAAAAAATAAATAAACTCAACAGCAGACTATGAACGGGATGCGCTCTGTAAGGTATGATCCGGAAATGAATTGCGCTGTATAACCCGTCTGGAGTAATATTAGTGCTTAGCTTTACAAAAAGAAGATCCGGCTTTATTTAAAGGTACATTGAATTCGGTAGATCATCAAGCAGGGAAGCCATCAAATGGGGACAGGTCGATACACTGTCACAGGCCCAGTGACCCAGGACAACTTGCTTAGGGCACCATAAAAAAAAAATGGGGCGCAAGATGGGGAGATCAAAATATGCCCAGGAGCACAGACATCTTCCCAAGCAGCCTCTCTAGCTCCCCGCGCGCGCGTTGTTAGGTCAGATCATCAGGGGGTCACGAGACCTGCTGGAACTCAAACTTCAGAACACACGGGGAGCATGAGAGGCAGCATGGTAGGATGTCTGTTTGGCTGGACTCCGCTGTCTCCACTAGACACCAGGGAGCTGTGGGTGCTGGCTGGGGCATGTCCTGGGTGTGTAATGTTGGGGATGGGGCAAGTCTTGTCTGTGTGTGTGTGTGTGTGTGTGTGTGTGTGTGTGTGTGTGTGAGAATGAGTGCAGAAAAGAGCGCAGTGAGTGAGCGCGGAAAGAGACATCAGGGAAATAAAATATGCAGAACGGCTGTGGAGGAGACACTGCAACTTTGGCCTTAAGTATCAAAATCCTGGTCTTAATTCCATCATTCCTGAATAGTCCTAAGGTAACGGAGGCGACGGGTGGGAAAGAGATACATTAAAGTAATGACTGAGCAGTGAGAGAGGGCGACACACTCAATGTGGGATGTGCACATAGCATTTTATTGGTAGAAAACTATTTCATTTGCCTGACATGCATTGAAGGGTTAACAGCTCAGAGATGCAATAAATGGAATACAATCTCTCATTAGCAAAAGGAGCATGGCAATGCATGGGTCAAATGGTGTAGCTAATGTTAAGAAACACTAGAAACATTGGGGGGAGAGTGAAGATTGTTTTCTGGATGTCCATGGGTTAAAACAAAGTGCAGAAGGGAAAAAAAAAAAAAATTATACACGCATCTCCTTCACTCTGCAAAGATTAACACCACAATCCCCATAGAGGACTATGGTCTGCAAAACAGAGGTTGTGTTAAACTGAAATATCGCATCACATGTAGGCATTTTAAATAGAAAGGCTTTAACGAAAGAATATACACAAAGTACCTTATTGAGCCGTCTCTGATTATATATCACTATCGGGGGCAGACATGTTTAGAATCTTGGGTCGGATGAAGGAAGATCCGATCCTTCCGACCCAAGATGTCTGCCCCCTGATAGAGCTACACAAGTAGAGCTGGCTCAATAAAAAGGCGCTTTGTGTGTTTTTCTCATTTTTTAAATGGCAACACTTGATGTTATCTTTCCAATTAAACAGAACTTATTTATTGCCGACAGTTGCCCTTTAAAAGCACAACGCAAATATCACTTACTTATTGGCCATTTCAGTAGAAAAGACGTAGACCACTTTTGACGGCGTTTTTCTTTCGGGCGCAGAATCCAGCATTGTCTGCCCGTGAGAAGGAGTGGAAGACCTAGGGACGGAGGTATTGGAAGGGGTCATGGTGTGTGGGGCATGGGACTCGAGGGGCATCGCTGGATCTGTAGTGTTGCAATCTACATCACAGAAAGGGCGGAATATGGGGTAGAAACACATTTAACGGTCAGTACAACAAGGTAAAACAAGCATCACAGACTTTTGTAAATCTGTTACAGCAAATAAGACGCAGCATGATTTGTCAAATGACGTAACAGAAATCAAGGCTTTCACTAGTCAATTTGTAGACTAAACCTTTTCGTCTAGCAAAATATAACCAGGCTTTGCACCGAACAAAGCAATCATATCAGCAGCAGACAATACCAGCTATCTTTCATACATTCCACTGTACTGCAGCTGATTGTACAGCCTGAAGCTAGGCTCTCTTATAAAGCGATCCAGTCTTCCCGCGGTGCATGAATGGTTAATCTACATTGCATGACTAGAAGGCAGATAGATGGGAAGTGTTCATGCAGGACACCTCTTTTTTACACATACAGTCACTTTGTACTTTTTGCGGCCTGAGCGCGCGCACACACGCACACACACACACACACACACACACACACACACACACACACACACTAGAAAGCAAAACCACAGGGAACAGCTGATGCGTTTCCCGGAGGGGACACGAGTGTTCAGCATGCCGGATGATGTGTAAGACGGCAGAGTTAGTGTAGGAAGGAAGCTGGGGGTCGTCATCTATTTCCTAGACCACATCCAATGCCACATGGCAAAACCCTGTGTGTGCCGGAAGAAAATGGTCACAAATGTACCACTTCCAAGCAGACTTGTTAAACTGTGCCCCCCTTGTGGTTAATGCACCACCTTTTCCCACAGTCCTGTGTCACCGTAATAGACTAATCCAGGTTTTATCACACTGCAGCCCTGTATACGCTACACTTACAAGAGTATTACAAGCCCATTTGATGGTCTGTCATTTGGCCAGGATTGCTCTAGGGAAAACATTTAATACTTATTAAGCATTTTTTTTTTTTATTTTATGCAGTCAAGGGCAACTAAACTCTGTTTCAGGCAGAACTCTATAAACGTTTTATTTCCCTGGCTTCTAATGATAACCAGGCTGGCTCCTGGATTTGACCCAGACCCCAGTGTAGAAAAGCTGTACAAGGAGAGGATACTTCAACACCAGCAAAATGATACTCAGACACAACCAAGCAGGCAGGCCACACACCACTGTGCTAATCACACTTGTGTCAAAATGCAGCAGTGTCCTGACTGTAATACTGGAAAAGCTGTAAGACCAGGAAAGGCTACAAAACACACAGCTATTAGCAGCTTCATAAAGTCACTAGCACAAGATCAATTCCAATGTAAAGCTAAAGCACCATCCAAATCCAGTCTCATTAGACCATTTATCATCCTGCTTTAATTGAATGACTGTTTGACCATACAATTTAACATAGAGACATGGCAAACTTCCTTTAGGGATTGACAAACCGCAGGACCCAGGCTTCTAAGACCCCTACAGCTGCTGGATCCTAATGGAGATCATTTTACATAAAATTCCAGGAAACTTTTCTCTGGCTCCGGAATTGGTCAGTTTGCCAAACCCTAATCTTGGACTGTTAGGAACCACCTTACACACCTAGAGGAAATACCTCACAATATACAGCTTACCTTTCATTTCAGAGTCTGTAGTGGGAGTTCCTGTGTCTCTCTGGTCAAACGATTCAGCAGATATACTTCTTTCCCTTTTCCCTTTCCCTTTGGCTCCGTTCCCTGCCCCATTCTTGAGTCCCATGCTGCCTGCAGGTCCTGGCAGCGGTTTGGGGGTGTGGTTACCACTCTTTGGGTCACAAGGGGATGCTTGCGACTGGCTTGTAGAGCTTCCCTGTTTCCCCTGGCTGGAGAATTTAGGGTCCAGCTGGGGGTTGCCAGATGGAGACATGACGGAAGGAGGATGTACCATAACCTCCGCCTTAGATTTTGGGCTGCTGTAAAAAGGGATCATAAAGAGGGTATTCGAATTATTAGTAGTGGAGCATACTGCTGCAGACAACACAAATAAAACTGTATCCAAAATAACAGCTCTGAAGCACAGTATCTATAAGGAACCGATGTCAACGGGGGCGACTGGTACCACTTTAAGAAGCTATGGTTTTCCTGTGCTGGGGGATTGCACAAATTAAACCCAAGACATCTTTGCCGTTTAGATCTGGTTCGGCACTAACTGGAATGGTCTGTGCAGAGTACAAGGGAGCACACCATCATTAAGTGTTAAAAGATCTCCCATAGGATATGTGGGTGCAGGATCATGTGCCAGCCGGTAGAGCAGGATTCCGTTTTTATGTTACAATCCCTTGCCTCTTTATTTCAATCACCTCAGCACAACCCAGAAAAACCGGAGTGAGATCCTGCTACCATCGTCCAGTGCCGGACTGGTTGGATCACATGGGATCCTACTGCAGAGGCTTCTGTCAACAGAGAAGTCTGTTTCTATGTACACAGAGATGAGAAACAGCAAGTTCTGATTAGAGTAAATAAACATGGTTATCACAACGCCCAGCTCTTCAACAGGTGGGCAAAGTATCACCAGCATCACACAATGCCACCAGGCAAAAAACAAACCCCAGAGGATGGGAAGTGAATGTATATCAGTAACGACACTAGGTAATAATTATTTTTTTAAAAAGCGTCAATTTTTAACTTTATGACGTATTAAAGCAGGGCTTGACAACATTTAAATTTAGTTTGAGGAGCCAGACAATGGCACAACACACACACACACACTTACATACTACATACACACACACAGACACTTACATACTACACACACACACACACAGACACTTACATACTACACACACACACACACAGACACTTACATACTACATACACACACACACACACACACACACACACACAGACACTTACATACACACACACACAGACACTTACATACTACATACACACACACACACACACACACTTACATACTACATACACACACACACACAGTTATATACCACACACACACACACACACACACAGACAGTTATATACTACATACACACACACACACACACAGTTATATACTACATACACACACACACACACACACACACACACAGACAGTTATATACTACATACACACACACACACAGACAGTTATATACTACACACACACACACACAGACAGTTATATACTACATACACACACACACACACACACACAGACAGTTATATACTACATACACACACACACACACACACACACAGACAGTTATATACTACATACACACACACACACAGAGTTATATACTACATACACACACACACAGACAGTTATATACTACATACACACACACACACACAGTTATATACTACATACACACACACACACACAGACAGTTATATACTACATACACACACACACAGACAGTTATATACTACATACACACACACACACACACAGACAGTTATATACTACATACACACACACACACACACACACACAGTTATATACTACATACACACACACACACAGACAGTTATATACTACATACACACACACACAGACAGTTATATACTACACACACACACACACAGACAGTTATATACTACACACACACACACAGACAGTTATATACTACACACACACACACAGACAGTTATATACTACACACACACACACACAGACAGTTATATACTACACACACACAGACAGTTATATACTACACACACACAGACAGTTATATACTACACACACACACACACAGTTATATACACACACACACACAGACAGTTATATACTACATACACACACACACACACAGTTATATACTACATACACACACACACACACACACACAGTTATATACTACATACACACACACACAGTTATATACTACATACACACACACACAGTTATATACTACATACACACACACACAGTTATATACTACATACACACACACACACACACAGACAGTTATATACTACATACACACACACACACACACAGACAGTTATATACTACATACACACACACACACACACACACAGTTATATACTACATACACACACACACACACAGACAGTTATATACTACATACACACACACACACAGACAGTTATATACTACATACACACACACACACACACACACAGACAGTTATATACTACATACACACACAGTTATATACTACATACACACACACAGACAGTTATATACTACATACACACAGACAGTTATATACTACACACACACACACAGACAGTTATATACTACACACACACACACACAGACAGTTATATACTACATACACACACACACACACACACAGACAGTTATATACTACATACACACACACAGACAGTTATATACTACATACACACACACACACACACACACACACACACACAGTTATATACTACATACACACACACAGACAGTTATATACTACATACACACACACAGACAGTTATATACTACATACACACACACAGACAGTTATATACTACATACACACACACAGTTATATACTACATACACACATACAGACAGTAATATACTACATACACACACACAGACAGTTATATACTACATACACACAACACAGACACAGCCAGTTACAATGCCAGCAGTTTTTTTTATTTTTAAGAGACAATAAATATGTGCCCCCCCCCCCCCTTCTGCTTTATCTCATTAAGGGAGGGGGGCATTTCTGCTGCAGGCGGATCTTCATTCATCTTCCATCTGAGTGCCGGCTGTCAGGCTCTCGTCACCAAGACACTAGCACGTGAGAGGGAAAATCTGTGCGGATTGCACAGACTGCAAGCTCCGCCCCTTCGCACAACGTGCTCTAGTGTCTGAGTCCGACATATCACTTGACACCCGGCACTCAGAAAAACAGATTGCACCAGCGATGGGGACATGAGGCTGACAGCACCCGGTCTAATTTCCTGGTCACCATGGCGACCTGAATTAAAGAGTCACTAAACTTTCTCCTTCCACTTGTGCTTCTAATGTAGAAGTGAAAAGACTGGTGCGAGTACAAAAGATCAACTGGCATGTAATTTTAATGTCCTCTCACCGCAGCCATGATAATAGCAGAGACAGTCGCCGACAGTCTGGGGAGAGACCATGACGTGGCAGCTCCAACAACAGAGTCAGAAAAAAATATTGCTAAATTAATACTGTTTCATGTAAAGAAACAGATCTCTCAGTTATTTCCTCAACACTTATTGCTGTTGCTAGATCATCTGCCCAAGCCATCTGCCCAAGCCCTGCTTATTGGATTTCGCTGAATTGAGAAGCCCCGGAAATTATTTCCAACGTAAAACGTACATTTCACATATTAAACACATGCACAATACACAGTAAACAGTAAGTCATTTCCCCTTCCAGCTCGGCAGATTACAAGCCATGTCCTTACAAAATGGAATAACTAATGACTACAAAAAAAAAAAACTTACAAAAATCAAGGTGTTAAGTTGTACCAGAACTTAAAAGTTAAAATTGTCAAAAAAAAAAAAAAAAAAGTTACTCCAGAGATTCCCAGAATACATTTCCAGGGATGAAATGCTCTTAAAAAAACAAAAAATAATATTTTGCCGATTACAGACTAGCACTGGTCAACACTAATTGAGGAGCTGCAGACAAGCCGGGATCTAATGTCTAATATTTTGTATTACGCAAATGTACAATTATAATTTCACAATTAATGAACATCTGTAGGGTAAACTGACAATAAAAACATTTATTTTATGTAAGTAAAATGAATGGTCCACTCTTTTCTAAACATTAGAATATAGTTTACCTCTAGTTTGATTTCTGCACGCTGTCACTGTGTGTAGCGCTCTAACATTCTCACTGTGTGAACCTTGGCTGCAGTATTCCCACCAAATGGCTGCTCTCCATGTGTGCTTAGAGTGCTACGTACAGTGACAGCCCATAGCGCTCATCCCAACAATTGGGTTGGTAATAATCCCACACAAGGTTGTATAAAAATGGCAGTGCCCGCCTCATGCAGACAGTGCTGCTGGAGCAAGAAAAGGGGGTTAATTAGAAAAAAAAAAAAAAACACAACTTTTTTTGTTGTATGCCAATTCAGACTACAGGCGTCAGTTAATTACAAAAACGTAGAAAAGCCATCTTTAAAATGGCTGGATAAATGTATTTTGTATTAAAATAGGAAAAAGAGGCAGTGGTAATTTCTATATTTAGGATATCTGAATAAACCTGAAGACGAGTTCAGAGCTAATGATTGATAGTTTGAATGGCAAGACATGATTTCATGAAAGAGCACAGCATAAAATACGGGTTCTGAGGAAGGCCATTCGCTGAGTGGAACTAGCGGAACAAGGCCATGTAAAGATGTTCTCCATCGTACCTCTGTGTGTTTCCTGATGGGGAGTTGCGCACTTTGGGGTTACTGGAATGCATTGACAGAGATCCCGAGCTCACAGTCACAGACGCAGTGGGACTTGCCAAGTTCTTTGGAGGGCTTGGGGTTTTTAAATGGGTCCTTAGAGCTTTCTGTGAAGTGCTTTTGTCAGTGTTGTCCTTTTGCTCGTCTTTCTCCTTTTTGTTTCGCTCTCTCTTGTTGAAGTGTGCTCTCCCCTCCTGCAGTTCCAGCATTCTTCGGACATGTGCCTCTCGCTGCAGAGGGAATGCTGTGCATCGCCAGGGCACACTGGGGGAAATAAATAATACATTTAAAAAAAAACAAAAAACACACACATTGAAAGAGAGGTATCCGTGCTTTTTAAATCTTCAAGTGTTGGAGGAGTGAGAAACACCCCAAACTAAAAACATATTCCTTTGGCTGCTCTGGAAGTGAATGGAGTGTCAGGAGTTATTAGGATAGTTTGCACAAATATGGATATTCACAGCCATACACAGTTACCGCAGAACAAGCATTGCAGTTTAGCACACATTAAACCGATAACATCACCAGTTTGGGAGAGTAGAGACAATTGGACTGAATTTGGGTGGGAAGGGGTTATTATCCCCTTAGTGACAGGACCGTTTTGAAATTTTTGTACGCCGCGTGATAATGGCTGAACATTTCTGCGGTGTTTGTGTTTAGATGTAATTTTCCTCTCTCGTTTAATGTGCCCACACATTATATACCAGCTTATTGCCATAAATAGGGTTTTCTTTAGGTACCATTTTCATCATATAATGTACTATTAAGAAGAAAAAAAAAATCAAAATATGATGAAATAAACGAGAGGGGAAAAAAAAAACATTGACATGAAAAACCATATACAGAATTACAAAAAAAAAAAAAAAAAAGAACCCGTGTAAATAGATTCTAAAGTTTGTCCTGAGTTTAGAGTTTACATGTTAAGTGTTTTATATTTTTTGTAAGTCATAGGCCAATAACCAAAAGTAGTTTTTTTGTTTTCTGCTACGGGATCACCCCAACTATAAAGCTAAATCTAACACCAACACTAACCCTAATTATAATCCGAACCCGTCTGTAACCCTACGTGGAACTCTAACTCCAACGCTAATCCTAGAACTAGAATTAACATGTCTAGGGCTAGTTTTGTCCCCGTTTTATCAAAATGCAATCGCTAATACTGAGCCTGAAGTCTCCAAGCTCAATTTTAAACACACACTAAACAAGGAGGAATATGCAGATACTGCTCTTAAAGTGTATGCTTAGACCAGCGATGGCGAACCTTATTGAATTTCAGGGCTCAGACTTTGACAGGAAGCCAAGTGCCACACAGGGGCTCTGTCACCTAAACAAGGTCTATACAATATAAATTATGGATAAACCTCCAATGTATATCTAATGAATACATGTTCATAAACTCAACCAGACTTTTCCGGTAATCAATTATGGATAAGTACATTTCTTAGGATTTTCCTTGAAGTCCTAATAACATATTGATACATTGATACGAGGGGCGTTTGGGAACAATTACTAAAAACATTACTATTTCTAGGTCGTACACATCATTACCTAATTAAATACTCCTAAACTTATGGACAGCCAGAGCTTTTAGTAGCTGGTCTGTATATAGTTTTTTTTTGCCTAAACATTGTTTATAGTATGACTGGAGAGAATAAGAAAAAAGTAAAATATGCATTGCTGGCTGAATTGCAAGAAAACTCAGAGAAAAATGTGTTTTAGATGTGTCTGGAGTTTTGCCACATTCACAGTAAAAACAATATAATATAAGTTCCTTTACTACATGGATGCAAAGATTCCCTATCCTTAACACAGTAACTCATCAATACAAATAGGGATAGCAAACTGTACATTAGCCATAGTAATAGGTCATCACAATTCTGAGAAGGGCACTGTCAAAAACACAACTTGCTCTTAAATGAACACAAAAAAAACTCTCTCACCAAAAAGGAACTGCTTTTTATTTAACCGTTGCTTGCTCTCTTCCCGAGACAGGGAGATGTCATGCCACACCACAGTTCTGAGAGGCAGGGGGGCATGCAGCTACAGTTCGGATGGTGCGCGTGTCAGGGTGAATGGGAGACCCCCATAACGGATTTAGGGCGTGTAAGTGAATGAGTTGGAAAAATTGCCCCTGCACGACAGCAAAAGCAGGAAACTTCCCAGCACCTGGGAGAGGGGAGAAAATGTAAAACAAAAAAATATAATAAAAAAAAAAATCAAGAGTGATCTACTAATGGGGGAAAAAAAAAAAATCAGCTTTCAAATTGGAAGGTGTTTATGCATGCAAGCAGGTTGTGTTTTTGATTTATTGCTCTTTTTAAAAAAATTACAAAATGCTATAAACCATATTAAAAATAAATTAATTTAAAAAAAAAGACCAGCAAAGCACATCTAAAATGCAATGGTGACTGTAAGATATGTAAGATACAAGTCACTTCTGGGGCAAAACTCATCAGGAACTTTTCATTGGTTTGCACAGTGATCACATCACTTTCAAATCACTGCCCCAGAATCCCCCAATGAGGGTATTTAAACAAATGTGTTTGTAAATTGGGTCTGGATGAAATATTTAAAGCTGTACCTAATTATAGAACGTACAAGACTATTACACATTGTATTGAGATAACTTGCATTTACCTGGCTTCCAGAATCAATACAGAAAACAGAACAATATGTGGAAAATGTACTAACCCTGCATCACACTTATACTCAAGTGCCCCCAGCTTAGGGCTTGTAACATATTACATTCACATAGAGCAGTGTGTGCTCTACAGTCCAACACAATCAACCTATAAATACATTACAGGAATGTGAGGAAAATGTTATTAACAGACATTGGAGAGAGAAATGAAATAAAGACAATACATTGAGCTGGACTGATAAAAGTGTTGGAGTCTGGGATATAAAATATGTTGCCACTGGGTGCTCAGGCTTGAGCTTTATACTGAATACAGTGACTAGTGAACCTTTCCTAGCTCTTAAAAAGGAGCAGTTCCTTGTACAGAAGTTGACCATCTGACAATAATAACTAGTATTTATCTCTGGGACTCAAAGCGCTTCTTTTTTATCAATTATTTTAGCAGTAAAAATAGTCCCTGGCCTTATCTTATATCTAGGATAGTCTTATACCTATCCCACGCATGCTTAAACTCCTCTACCAGTTCTACTGGAAGGCAATTCCATACATCCACTACCCTCTCAGTAAAGTAATACTTTCATTAGTCCCTGGCCTTATCTAATATCTAGGATAGCCTTATACCTATTCCATGCATGCTTAAACACCTTCACTGTATTAACCTCTACCACTTCTACTGGAAGACTATTCCATACATCCACTAGCCTCTCAGTAAAGTAATACTTTCATTAGTCTCTGGCCTTATCTTATATCTAGGATAGCCTTATACCTATCCCGCGCATGCTTAAACTCCTTCACTGTATTAACCTCTACCACTTCTGCTGGAAGGTTATTCCATACATCCACTACCCTCTCAGTAAAGTAATACTTTCATTAGTCCCTGGCCTTATCTTATATCTAGGATAGCCTTATACAAATCCCACGCATGCTTAAACTCCTTCACTGTATTAACCTCTACCACTTCTACTGGAAGACTATTCCATACATCCACTAGCCTCTCAGTAATGTAATACTTTCATTAGTCCCTGGCCTTATCTTATATCTAGGATAGCCTTGTGTCTATCCCATGCATGCTTAAACTCCCTCACTGTATTAACCTCTACCACATCTACTGGAAGACTATTCCATACATCCACTACCCTCTCAGTAAAGTAATACTTTCATTAGTCCCTGGCCTTATCTTATATCTAGGATAGCCTTGTGTCTATCCCATGCATGCTTAAACTCCCTCACTGTATTAACCTCTACCACTTCTACTGGAAGACTATTCCATACATCCACTACCCTCTCAGTAAAGTAATACTTTCATTAGTCCCTGGCCTTATCTTATATCTAGGATAGCTTTATACCTATCCCATGCATGCTTAAACTCCTTCACTGTATTAACCTCTACCACTTCTGCTGGAAGACTATTCCATGCATCCACTACCCTCTCAGTAATGTAATACTTTCATTAGTCCCTGGCCTTATCTTATATCTAGGATAGCCTTATACCTATCCCACGCATGCTTAAACTCCTTCACTGTATTAACCTCTACCACTTCTACTGGAAGACTATTCCATACATCCACTCTCCTCTAGTTGTGGTAGTTTTTCCTTCTTTTACATATCCTCTCTTCCTTTCTTGTGCTGATTCCCTTTATGTATATAAATGTTTCTATTCTATCCCCCGTTACGTTTTCCTCCAAGCTATACATGGTAAGATGTATAATAAACTGGTGTCTCTCCAGATAAATGCCAGAGAGGAACTGTGACAAAATGACTCCCTGCAGACAAAAACAAATAAACAATCCAAAAACCTGACAGTATTACAAAAGACTACTATACGTCTTACACTTGGTACATAGAAATGCAGATTTCACTTGCAGACACTGTATAGGAAATGCACACAATGTAAAGCAGGCAGGATTATTAGCATGAGACATCTTGGTATCTTCTCAGCAGGATTACGTTACATAGCCCCATTTCTAAATTTCAGTGTTTGGGTTATGGGAAGACAGACACCTCATATGACTTAATTACATGCAACCCATTGCAACATGGCAATATGTGGTACAGGTTGCATTAGACAAGTAATACCATCCAGCACTGTACGTGTAAATTACCAGCATTATATGACATTTAGCATTATTTGACTCACTTATAGATCACTTATAACCAGGGCTCCCCTACATGTTTATGTAAAACAACAACAAAAAACTCTAGGAGCCAGCAACAGGGACTTCAGGAGCCATGGCTTCCTGGGGTTTTTTAATCTCTGCCTATAACGATGCAAACCTGCAGTGCCAAGGTTAGCCATCCCAGTTTGAAAGCATTGCTCTAGCAGATAAAGGGAGGAGCTGAAATGTTGACCTGCAATGTCATCTCTTTACAACGGCACCATTAAAATAAATACAACTTTACTCCAGTCTCTTTCCTGCCATAGGCCTGTATTATTATACCTACCAAACAACATGGCAGCCAGAGCATTATCTATATGTACACACACAAGTTTAGTTCCACACGTTTATTTACCAGTCATGGCCAACATTCGCATAGCAGATATTTTTTATACTCGCTCAGTCTTAAAAGGTTAAAACGTAGAATCATGGGATAAGTAGTTTGCAAACATCTGCAGTGCCAAGGTTAGCCACTCTTGCACTATGGGGATTAATTGGGAAGAAAAGCAAAAAAACAAACAAACAAAAAAAAACACACAATTGGTAATGCTGGTTGTGTTTCTAAAACTTTGTAATGAGCAGCTTGATTAATAAACACAGAACTGGAGCAAGAACCATTTTTTACACAATTGTATTTACTCACATGCACACAGTATTATGGCCAAATAATGTGTAATATCATAATCACTGCCCCAATCATACAGGGTAGAGGAGCAACTAGAAACCAGATCATGACAGAATTATCCCTTAATCCCCACCACTAACAGGCAGGCAATGAAACAAACCCTGAACCAATCCATGAGGCGCTATGCTGACAGTAACCCCGAGGTTGACGTATGAAGAGTTACCTGGCACAGATAGGATCTTACGTAAACACCCTGTACCTAGTAATTATTTACACTGAGATTTACCGGTTCTGATTCCGAACAATTAAACATTTTCTTGCTATGGCAGAGCCCGAGGGCAGGAAAGGTTTCACACAGGCTGCTGGCTCGATCGCCTGCATTACTTCTGGTATAATTATATAAATATATATTATATATATAATATATCTGTATCTGCATTACTCACCAGGTCCCTGCGGTCACGACACAGCAGTGCTCATCCTGGTAGATAGTCTGTCAGGACCCTTATAACAAACAATTACCTGCAAAGAAACAAAGACAAAATGGCTTTACTCTTATTACACAGATTTTATATTCAAAGGACAGCTCTAGGCAACAAATTAAGTTCTGTTTAATTGAAAGATGGCATCAAGTAACGGTGTTTTAAATAGAAATGTGTTAATGAACGAATACAAATGAACTCTCTTATTCATTCGTCTTTGTGCCACACGTCTATCAGGGGGGCGGACATGTTAAGAATGCTGGGTCAGATCTTCATTCATCTTTGGGTCGAATGAAGTAAGATCTGACCCAAGATTCTAAACAACATGTCAGCCCCCTTGTTTGGGGCAATAAAGTACACTGTTTGTATTCTTTCTTTAAATAATTTCTATATAAAACCTACTACACTTGATGCAATCCTTCAACGAAACATAAAGTACACTCTGTAAATTGCAAAATTACAAAAGTAAGAGTTGCAACCTTGAGTGTACATTGTAAATCTGTGTAGTAGCGCGGACCGCTTCAGTGACCGCTACGGCGCATTTGCCGCGCACACACACACTCAAATTCCAAAGCTCTACTGCCCATCGTCCTGACTTTCAGGAGGGCAGAGGGGGCAAAGTTAGGACAGGTCGACCCTGATAGAGCTATAGGGGGCAAAGAGGGCTAAATAAAGTATTTTATTTGTATTCTTTTAAATCAAAAAAATTATATTATATATCTAAAATTAATGCAATTGAACACAAGGAAATGTTTTGCTACACTTGGTCCCTTAAAAATCAGACCTGCACACCACTTAATGAATAACTTAAGGTATTTCAATCAGACCCATTGCCACCGTTGTATAAAATTGAGCCCCTAGATGCGCAGTCGGTGTTTGCAAACATTTGTGAAAAACAATGGGTCGTTCAGAAGATCTCAGTGAATTCAGGCGTGGTTTTGTGATAGTCAGTTTGTGAAATGTCATCCCTGCCAGATATTCCACAGTCAACTCTAAGCGGTATTATTGGAAAGTGGAAGAGTTTAGGAACAGTAGCGACTCAGCCACGAAGTGGAAGACGACGGAATGTCACCGAGGTGCTAAAGCGCACGTTTCGTAAAACTCGCCAATGCTCTGGTGATTCTAAACTTCCAGTATCATTAATATCAGTACAAAAAACTGTGCGGCTTCCTGGGTATCCATAGCCGAGTAGCTGCATGGACTCTGGAGTGTAAGCGTGTTCTGCCACGTCTTCACTGTTTGGCAGTCTGATGGGCTAGTCTGGGTTTGGCGGATGCCAGGAGATAGTTACCCGCCTGACTAACTATACAGTTTGGTGGAGGAGGGACAATGGTAGGGTTGGGCTAGCCCTCTTAGATAGGGAAGTGTTTTGGCATAACTGTGCCCCAGTGGCCAAAGCAAGGTCATAAAGACATGGCTGGATGAGCTTGGTGTGGAAGATCTTAGCACTCAGCTCCGATCTCAACACTTAAGAACACCATTGAGATGAGCTGGAACAGAGATTGCAAACCAGGCCTTCTCATCCAAGTCTGGCCTCACTAATGCTCTACTGGATGAATGGGTAAAAATTCCCACAGAAACATACTTGTGGAAAGCATTACCAGAAGAGTGGAATAGGTTATAGCTGCAAAGTGGGGAACCAACTACATATTAAATATCTATATATTTAGAAAGTGATGTCAAAATTCGCTTTTAGTGTAATGGTTAGTTGCCCCAATACTTTTGTCCATGTTATGCATGTTCAGTGGTATACAGACTAAATGAAAGGGGAATATTTAGAAGGTTTTAGATGCCCCGTGGAGTCAGGTTAAAGGAACATTGCAACTTAGTTAACCCTTGCTTCCTTGAAGGAAGGGTAAAAAAAAAAAAAAAAAAATAAGTTATGTCCCGCTTGTCTGGAGTAAACCCGACGTGTATCGTTATAGATACCCACAGGTTTACTATCTGCTGTGTCTCACATCTGAGACACAGCAGTTCCTGGATGTCGCGTTTGGTGATGAAAACGAGCTTGCAGCCAATCAGAGCGGGGGGCTCGCCCCGGTCAGACTGTTGAATGCGAGGGTCTCTTGTTGCTAACGCAGAGAGAGATCCATGTTTTTGCAGGTCAGCAGGGGGGACAGAGTTAACGCCTCCCCTGCTGATAGCATGCAAAAACGAGGTCTGCTTACTATGGAAACATGGCAGCTGCCGGTCAGAAGATAAACTCGCGTGTACTATTAAAAAGTACTATCGGTATATTCTCATACTAGGGACAATTAACTTTTCACTTGTGCTTCTATATTAGAAGCACAAGTGAACTATAAAAAATTTAGTGTCCCTTTAATTTAAAATGTCACTTCTCAGGTTCTCTTACTTAAAACCCAACACACACAAAAGGCGTTAGCAAATAGGAATTACACAACACCATTAAATAATGGCTATAAAGACATTAAACAATTTGTCATGGAAAAGGTTAAATCAATAGGGCTCTTTAAAAACACCCAATTCAATAAACTCATTTCGGAGCCTGGGCTTGTAAAGCCCAGCACTAAGGATGTGTTTTTATAGAACGGTTTGATAAAGCTTTGAGAACAGCACCTCAGCTTCCCCCCTCCCACCATGGTAAAGCCCTTATGGAATTAACATATCTATCAAGTACACAGAAATATTGACACACAACTTGAATGGAATCTGAAACCAAAATCATTTATAATTAATGGCAGCAGATTTGTTAATGAGGTTTGCTAAATGAATGAGTGAGATCTCTCTCTCTAGATAGCGAGACAGAGACAGACAGAGAGCGAGACCGAGAGACAGACAGAGAGCGAGACCGAGAGACAGACAGAGAGCGAGACCGAGAGACAGAAAGAGAGCGAGACCGAGAGACAGAAAGAGAGCGAGACCGAGAGACAGAAAGAGAGCGAGACCGAGAGACAGAAAGAGAGCGAGACCGAGAGACAGAAAGAGAGCGAGACCGAGAGACAGAAAGAGAGCGAGACCGAGAGACAGAAAGAGAGCGAGACCGAGAGACAGAAAGAGAGCGAGACCGAGAGACAGAAAGAGAGCGAGACCGAGAGACAGAAAGAGAGCGAGACCGAGAGACAGAAAGAGAGCGAGACCGAGAGACAGAAAGAGAGCGAGACCGAGAGACAGAAAGAGAGCGAGACCGAGAGACAGAAAGAGAGCGAGACCGAGAGACAGAAAGAGAGCGAGACCGAAAGACAGAAAGAGAGCGAGACCGAAAGACAGAAAGAGAGCGAGACCGAGAGACAGACAGAGAGCGAGACCGAGAGACAGAAAGAGAGCGAGACCGAAAGACAGAAAGAGAGCGAGACCGAGAGACAGACAGAGAGCGAGACCGAGAGACCGAAAGAGAGCGAGACCGAGAGACCGAAAGAGAGCGAGACCGAGAGACCGAAAGAGAGCGAGAGACCGAAAGAGAGCGAGACCGAGAGACCGAAAGAGAGCGAGACCGAGAGACCGAAAGAGAGCGAGACCGAGAGACCGAAAGAGAGCGAGAGACCGAAAGAGAGCGAGACCGAGAGACCGAAAGAGAGCGAGAGACCGAAAGAGAGCGAGACCGAGAGACCGAAAGAGAGCGAGAGACCGAAAGAGAGCGAGACCGAGAGACCGAAAGAGAGCGAGAGACCGAAAGAGAGCGAGAGACCGAAAGAGAGCGAGACCGAAAGAGAGCGAGACCGAAAGAGAGCGAGACCGAAAGAGAGCGAGAACGAAAGACAGCGAGACAGAAAGAGAGCGAGACAGAAAGAGAGCGAGACAGAAAGAGAGCGAGACAGAAAGAGAGCGAGACAGAAAGAGAGCGAGACAGAGAGACAGAAAGAGAGCGAGACAGCGAGACAGAAAGAGAGCGAGACAGAAAGAGAGCGAGACAGAAAGAGAGCGAGACAGAAAGAGAGCGAGACAGAGAGACAGAAAGAGAGCGAGACAGCGAGACAGAAAGAGAGCGAGACAGCGAGACAGAAAGAGAGCGAGACAGAAAGAGAGCGAGACAGAGAGAGAGCGAGACAGAGAGAGAGCGCGAGACAGAGAGACAGAAAGAGAGCGAGACAGAGAGACAGAGTATTTCTTCAACCTAGTTGGAGCAGTAAGAATGCACATTGTATGCACTATCATGCGACAGACTGCACAATACAATGTAAAGTTACACAGCATATAAGCTGTCCCCCACACCAAGTAATAAGCGGGCAGTGCATGTACAGTGCACATATATCTACAACTGAAGGTTTGTTGTACATTTTAAAACCTGCCGAAACAAGAGAAATGTACAAAAGCAACAACAAGACTGCAAGCTCATACATGCAAAAGCCAGACCGAGTTCCCAGCAGAGCTGGATAGCTAAGCGGGTGCCAAATAATTGTGTTGTGAGGCATAGCATCTGTGCACACAACCCCTGACGATCAGGTAGACACAGTGCTAGCATGCTGAATATGGCCACTCACACATTCTAGGATTGTTAAAGGCACACTACCTTGAAAATGTCATGATGCTATGCAAATTTAGGCAGAGTCTAGACAAGCGCTTCCCAGTCAGGGAGACGAGTGAATGTCTCCTGGGGGCGCGAATAATCCCACCAGAGTTCTGGGGTGTGTGTGTGTATTAAATAAACTTTACTGCTCCAGTGACAGGATCACAAAGGGTTGTCAAATGGTCCTAACAAACACATCATGGCATCCTCCAGAACAAAGCAATGAAAAATGTCCAGTACTGCTGGTCAGTGATCCCAAAAACTGTACTGTAGAGGTCAAAACAAGACACCTCGACTTACAGAGGGGGGGGGGGGGGTCCCAAACATGGAGGGTGTGAGACTTCTGAAACTGAGAATTGAAAGGAAAGTAGTGATGATCGGAAACTCCTGGTCTAGATTACTGTGAAATAGTTTCTGGAGCAATGTAAGCACCTAACAGATCTTTACAGATGTTATTTGTGTTTAGATATATTTACATCTTGCAAGAAACTGACTTGCGGTAAATATTCCCCATTGTCAAGATCTCTGACATCAGACCTCACTGACATCTGTTTAAAAACCTTTGCAAAACAAACCTAGCAGCACATCCGGTCTAATGAACCAGTAAGGACACAGCATTTTCATCCGGACTCCTAATAACTACAGTTAACACTACCTGCCTCGGCTCTGATTACCCTTGCTGAGAAGGTCCCAATGTGCATTCATTAATGACTAATTTAGGAGTAAGGCACATTCACTCTGAGTGAAACACTCCTGAAAGGAACACGCTGCGGTGAGAATGGCCTTCTGGGTTTTACAAAAGGTGTTTGTAATCTATTTACAGTTAAAGATCCATTGATACCTGTCTGCGGGTCCTAAAAAGGACACTGCCCTGATTCAGGAAACGCCTCTGATCACTGTGTGAGAACCTCCTGCCCCAATCTGTGTGGTGTAAATTATTCTCCTGTATTGTAAAGTGTCGGGATTTATAATAAAGAAAGGACAGCAATTGTGCTTTTTGCTTTCCTTTCCAGAGTCTTTACACTGCAGGGGTTTTTAATACATACCCCCAATGTGTTCTTATTTAATATACGGCGCCCAAGTTACTGTCAAATGTTTTGAACATTAAAGCATCACCCATCTCTGTTGATGGCGTGTAAAAAATGAGGGTCACTCTCTGCACTAGCCACGACTGCCAGTGACTGCTTCCTAGGGGGATCATGGCAGCTGACGGCCAGGGGATTAAACAGCATTTACCTATAAAAGGGCCACTAGATATATATAAATATATTTCACTTGTGCTCTGGGATTCTAGGTAAACACGCATTCTCACTTTGCGCTTTTGACAAATGGCGGTACTTTAAGACGGGGAAATTAACATTGAAAAGATCTCCCACAACACGCCAGGATACACCGAGCCATCACACACAGCCGTGTTAGTCCGCAGCTGTGTAACCTCTCTTAATCGCATGTAATTTGCTACGTCCAGTCAGGCAGAAAACTAGAAACAGTAGGAGTGTCCCACCGAACCTATCCGATATGGAGAGGAGAGGGCTGCAGAGCATGCTTGGTGTATGAAAAAAAGGGAAACATTTATTTCACCTTGGTGTAAAACACTGCCTAGCTGAAGCTTGTGCCACGGAAGAGATCGGTAGAGATTTTATATGTAAAAGATACTGCTCTGCCTTCCCGGATATATCTGTAAAAATAAACACACTTTACTGTCCCTTTAACAAAACAATATGCATCGTCTAAGGGGCTTCACAAAGACATCAGTAAGGAGCCAGCCTAGTATATTAAGAGCCAGGGATTTGGCTCTTCCAAATATTAGGAGCCAGGGCGTCCTGCATCTGTCATATCCAGTGTTTGTTATAAGGAGTTATTGTCAAGGAGCAGCCGAAATGCTGACCTGTAATAGCTTTTTCTGTACCTAATGATCAAGCAATACAATTTATATAAAAAAATATATTGCGTATGGGAAAAACTACACAGATTGTGGGATATTTTGTGATGCATAGCACTGTGAGGGTTACATACAAACAATGCACTGTATCTGCACAAGTCTAAAATAAAGACTGAGGACAATATACAAGTTGAGTATCCCCCATCCGTAATGCTTGGGACCACAAGTATTTTGGATAATAGAGCATTTTCACCGATAAGATTATTAGAGTCTCATGAAATACAGTAGAATCAATGCAAAATACTGTATAGAGCAAATAACTATTTCAGAATATCTGCCCCCCAGACAGGTCTGTCTGTGTGAGATTTTATAACAAGGAAAAAAATGTTTTTGGAACATTACGGAGGTCCGATCTACGGATAAGGGACACTCAGCCTGTACTCACAATACAATAATCAAGCACCAGATCTGCAGCAAGTTGGAAATATGTAACAAGCCAGAGCTACATATGGCACAGTTTAGAGAACATGCAATAACCATCAGAATGTCAGTGTGTGTCCATGTGGGGTAATTATCTTACTACGAAACCAAAATAATGTCATTTAGCCCCCTGAGGGGCTTACAAAATAAGATGAACAATTTGGAAAAAGGGCAGATTTTTTTCCTCCAATTCCAAGACATCAGATGGAAGAGCAGGAGATACAGATAAAAATGAAACTGAGCAGAGATTCTGCAAAACAATAAGTTTTTAAAATCGGCACAAGAGTAGGCGATACAAGGAACACCGGCCAAATAGTCCGGCCCTCTCTCTATTACCAGCCAACAGACTGTCCAGCAGCAGCAAACTCATATTACTCCAATTACTCACACTAACTGCAGCTCCTGTCTCAGGAATCCTTCAAGAAAACACTGGAGTACTAGATAAATCTCACTTATCTGCATTGCTTCTCAATACAAGATGTAAAGGCATCTCCCCCCCCCCCCTCTCCAGCAATTGTATCAATGACAAACTGTACACACACAGCCATGCGCTGGATGGAGTTAAAAACCCAAACCAGAAATAAAGTGTTACATTTGCCACTCGTGCGAATGTGTAAGCCAAAGAAAAATCAATAGCATGCTTACCAGAAGTATACACTCACGTTCGGTTGCAGAAGAAAACATTTATGCTCTTCTGAAAAACTTTACACCTTACCAAGTATTGCACAATTTAGGAGAAAAACCATTCAAGAAAATAGATTTAAAATGAAACATGTACTCAGGAAGTGGTTAATATTGTAGGATAGGACAGCAGTGCAAGTGATGTGTGAAAACAACAACAAATAAAGTGTTCGCTCCAAATAAACAAGTCTAGCACAATTATATAGTGTAATTCCACAGAGCTCTGTGTATTACCATTGAGAAAGTCAGCAGCCAGGAGTGGGATTTTTTTTTTTTGTAGCTCTTAGGATTTGTTAAGCCCCTATAAAAAGATATGAGCGGCATGTAACCCAGGTGTACCTAGTGCTAGACTAGCAAATAATATACACACTCACTGCGTGGAACCAGAAGGTCACTAGGACTAATCTCATTAGGACTATAGAAGATAAACAAGTTCCTGTGGATGAGGATTACACCACTCACACATCCGAAGGCTTGGCTGAGCCATGTGGGAGTTTCCGTGCAACAGCAGGACAGGAAGAAGCTGCCAATCGCTGAATCGAAATGCGTGTGCTTCTCTTTAAACTGTGTAATTGGTTTTTACTCCCAGCCTGCAGTGGCTAATATTGCTGTAGTTACACGCTGGTTAAACGTACGTTTCCCACCAGCGACTCCTGACTGGCGTAATACACGGCACCGCATTGGACATAATAGAAGACGGGGAATTGCAGAATTGAAGTCGTCACGTGTGGACCATAACATGCTTTTGGACTACGACTACACTGATCCATGGAAGCTGTACCAAAGGCAGGATATCTAGAATACTATCAGGGTTATACGTCTGGCACAGGCCCGTTTCAGGTGACTTGGGGGATATATAGGGAATGGTATATTACAAATACCAGCAGTCAGGGCTTCTAAAATGCCTATCCTAAGCTCCTACACAAGTACTATCTCCCTGGTTCCTGAAGTCTACAAATGTTTGCAACAAAAAAAAAAAACAATGCTAGGAGCCAGCACTATTTCAGGAGCCATGGATTTCTAGCTCCTGTGATTTGTCGAGGTCTGGCCTTATAGATCCAACCAGAGCATGTGATTTTAATAATGAAATTAGCGTGGCATAATTCAAGAACTTAATGAGTTAAACCAGGGGTCCTCAAACTTTTTAAACAGGGGGCCAGTTCACTGTCCCTCAGACCGTTGGAGGGCCGGACTATAGTAAAAACAAATGAACAAATTCCTATGCACACTGCATATATCTTATTTTGAAGTAAAGAAACAAAATAATAACAAATACAATATTTAAAATGAAGTAAAGTTAAATCAACAAACTTACCAGTATTTCAATGGGAATAGTGTGCCAGTCAGAGCCCAGGAATATTATGCCAGTCAGATGCCCAGGAATATTATGCCAGTCAGAGCCCAGGAATATTATGCCAGTCAGATGCCCAGGAATATTATGCCAGTCAGATGCCCAGGAATATTATGCCAGTCAGATGCTCGTTATACCTCCCTCCTCCGCTTCCCCATCACTTACCTCCAGCTGCTGTGTCCCCGGCCGGACGTCTTGCGCAGTGTTCCCCTCCTGCACGGAGGAGGGAAACACAGTTGTGACGGCCCCGCGGGCCGGATAAATGTGCTCGGCGGGCCGCATTTGGCCCGCGGGGCGTAGTTTGAGGATCCCTGAGTTAAACTGTCTGATCCTTCTTCTAAGATCAATCCTCACGTAAGATTTATGAAAATTGCATACATTAAACAGTTGTGTATCAGAATATATAAACAATGTCTTGAGGTAAGTGCTCTAAGCAGCTATCACTGATTAATATCACACTACTACAGGTTCCATGTCTAGCAACAAACAAAACCTTGTAACAATACAAAGAAAACCTGCAATAAATCTGACATTGTGCAATTCTGTAGCTGTAAGATATCTAGTGCAGTCGTAACCCAATGTTGTAGGACATTACATCACAAGCTGAAGGTGTATTATAGCATACGCAAGACAGCAAAAAAACTAACAAAACATTAGCAAGTGGCAGGGACAGAAAAATCTGGACTAGAATACGAAACTAGTGTTTAATCCCATTTCACAAATACTACTTATCACTGACCATCAGTGCTGTGAGGAGATGTATAATAACAGAGAAAAGAAGAGTAACTGAAGCCCAACCATCACCCACAGGTACCTACTAACTGGTGGTGGGTTTGTAAGTAACAGGCCAGGGAACAGATACCTACTAACTGGTGGTGGGTTTGTAAGTAACAGGCCAGGGAACAGATACCTACTAACTGGTGGTGGGTTTGTAAGTAACAGACCAGGGAACAGATACCTACTAACTGGTGGTGGGTTTGTAAGTAACAGACCAGGGAACAGATACCTACTAACTGGTGGTGGGTTTGTAAGTAACAGGCCAGGGAACAGATACCTACTAACTGGTGGTGGGTTTGTAAGTAACAGGCCAGGGAACAGATACCTACTAACTGGTGGTGGGTTTGTAAGTAACAGGCCAGGGAACAGATACCTACTAACTGGTGGTGGGTTTGTAAGTAAGAGGCCAGGGAAAGATGTGGCCCTGAAGGGTGTTTGCGAGGCGGCCCTTGACCTGGATGTAAAAGTCCTTTGGTTCTATTGTAACAACTCATGAAATGTATAATGTTCTGACTAAACAGAAGCTTCTGAATGACATGTACTGCCCTCCCCCCCCTCAGCTAAATCAAATGCTCCTTCCATAGAGACCAACATAAAATAATGCCAAAAAATTTGGGATTTTAGGAGCCATGGCTCCTAATGAAGGGACATAGTAAATCTGGCCAAACACTGCCAATTGCACAAAACCCTTTCATGTTTATATGACTGTTTGTATTTCTAGATTTACTCTCATATAGAAGGCATTGGGAGCACATCCATGCATCTGGTAATGTGTGGGACGCACCATGCACACTCCCCATAACCTCTGCAGAGGCCTTATGATCGCAACAGACTGACAAATCCGATAGAAACATAGAATGTGTCGGCAGATAAGAACCATTCGGTCCATCTAGTCTGCCCAATTTTTTTGAATACTTTTATTAGTCCCCCGTTCCCGGTCTTATAGCTAGGATAGCCTTGTGTCTATCCCACGCATGCTTAAAATCCTTGACTGTGTTTACCTCTACCACTTCTGCTGGAAGGCTATTCCATACATCCACTACTCTCTCAGTAAAGTAATACTTTTATTAGTCCCCCGTTCCCGGTCTTATAGCTAGGATAGCCTTGTGTCTATCCCACGCATGCTTAAAATCCTTGACTGTGTTTACCTCTACCACTTCTGCTGGCAGGCTATTCCATACATCCACTACCCTCTCAGTAAAGTAATACTTCCTGATATTACTTTTAAATCGTTGCCCCTCTAATTTAAGACTATGTCCTCTAGTTGTGGATGCTCTGCACAAAGAATGAAGTGTTTAGCAAGGAGATAGACCTGAATCACTGATCACAGCTACTCCCCCCACCCCCAATAGCGTTCGAAATAGTAAAAAAAATAAAAATGTAAAAAATAAAAATCTAGAAATTGCAAGAAAACAGAGATCCAGAGAATGTGCGTGTGAAGATTCTGGATCATGACATCATGTTGTGGTTTGGTATACAAATTATACACTTCCCACTGAAAGTAGTTCTTTTGCATAGTACATTTTCCTGATTGATGCACAGATCTTTTTTACTTTCTACATTCCGTAGGCACAAATTTTGTTGCAGACCAAGAATACAAAATGGTCACAAAAGGCAGCATGTACTAAAACAACCTGTGTGAAAACTAACGGCCCAATCCAGTGGACTTCTGTCTGATTAGAAGTCATTTGAGGGTTTAACCCCTCTTTAAATAGTCTAGTAATTCCCTTTCGCTGGGCTGAGAGATTCTGGTATTCGTCTACTTTTTACACACATCTTGCTTTCATTTTGTTTTTTAAAAAAAAAAAGACAGTTGTTTATATATCAATTCACAAAGGTAATTGTGATGCATGACATCGAATGGGTTCAATTTCTCACTACTTAAATTCTGCTAAAGATTTGATTTTTTTCTAGACCCAATAGTCCTCAGCAACACCAGAAAAATAAGTTCAGATAAATTCCATGTTTGATCTACTAATGGACACAAATAAAATCCCTGCCCCATTACCAGGATATTAGTAACTGTAATTATTATTCAACAATGAATGAAATTAATCAGGGAAAAAGACAAAAAAAAAAAAATGAAATTCCACATTAGGCTTCTTAAATTTTTTTTTTATTATTTGTATTCTGTGATCTATGGTTTTTAAACTATGACAAAAGTATTTGCCAAACATCTTGCTCTTTGGTTCTGCATTTCAACCTGCTGCAATCAATCTACCAATTGAGGGTAACTCTCTGGAATAAGTCAATTGCCTATCTTTATGTGATATCATCTGAAGTAGCAGGAATAAATTTTCCTGTTGCTTGGCTCCTGTCGTAATCTTGTAGAAAGAAGGGATGATCTGGAACGCCTAGCAAGGGATTGAGCATGAGAGGAAGCAGCAGTAATCAGCTCTGGTGAAAAACTACATGAAGGTAGTTGAGCCAAGCAGTCTTGGGGGTTGGATAATTATTTGGTGCCTACCAAAAAACAAAGTCTGTGTTTCAACGCAGGGTTTAAATACTGAAGACCCCCAAATGGGATCCTGCTGAGCTTAATACAAATAGACAGCTGTCCAAAGAAAAGGGGGAGGGAACACTGCTCACTTAGATGCATTAATGCAAGATGCTGTTCTACGAACACACAGCGCCCGCTACCTCCTCCCCGGTGCAAATAGCGCCCCCTACCGCCTCCCCGGTGCAAACAGCAGTAAGATCCAGCTATAGAAAATCCAGCAGAGGCTAGTAAAATGATACCGGATCAGAGGAACCCAACGACTTATGCTTTCGTTGTACACAGCATCCAAACATGTTGGGAACTAGTCATATCCCCTGCTTAACACAGTTGCAAAGACGTTTAACAATAGACTTCTTCCAAATATTTACACCATTCTTCACAAGTAACACATTAAAAAAATATGCAGTAAATACAGAGCTCCGTGATAAGTAAACTGAAACCTCCTTGGGGCGCAGAGACCGGTAAATTCACAGAAGCCATGTTAATGCCCTACTGAATGGGTCTGGAATAAACCCTTTATTTAAAGAGATACTACCATGACTGCTTATCCTTTTGAACAAAGTTTGCATTATTGTAATAGTTTCTGGAGCAATACAGACCTCAGATTTCATAACAAATTACTTGTGTTTCAATCTATTTACCTTTTTTATGCTGACAAAAAAAAAAATAAGGAGGTAATTCAAATCCTGCCTGACTACTTGCAGTAAACATCAAGACATCTTTCAAGATACATGAAGTGGATGAGTCTGATCCACACCCTACTCAACACACTGAGATCTGCAAAGTGAAACCATAAATTAAAATCTGGTCAAGAGAGAAGCTGATAGAGATTAAAACACAAGCCATTCTAATACACCTTTCACTCCTACACTAGGGTTCAAACATTTGGGGTCACTTCCGATTGTCCTTGTTTTCCCATTATAAGATATTAAATGAGTAGCAAAATGGTAAACTTGGTTTCGCCACACCGTGCCATTGGCATACAGGTGTGACTGTTGCAGGTAATGGGCCTCTGTACGTAAATATTCTAATAAATTTGCAGTTTCCAGCTAAAATATTCTTTTACAACATTAACAATGTCTTCACTCTATTTCTAAACCATTTAATGTTATTTTAATGGACAAAATGTGTTTTCCTTTTCAAAAAACAAAATACATTTATAAGTCACCCCAAACTTTTGAATGGTAGTGCAGGGCTCGACAAACCCCGGGGCCCAGGTCGCCATGGCGACTAGTAAATTTGACCTGGCGTCTGGGAAGGATCATATATACATGGGGACCCTTGCAGTGCAATCATTTTCTTTTAATAGCCATTTGTATTTTTTGATCGAGGGAGTGGGGTGTGTGCTGCACATACTCCCTGCTCCGCCCCCTTGCGCTGTAGTGTCGGGTGTCACGTGACATAACACCGCTCACCAGTACCGTGAAGATGGCCCATGCCTGACCTGGCTAAAGCAGAAATTCCCCCTCCCCTACAAAAAAACCTGCTGTTTTGTGTGTGTATGTATTAATGTCACTGTCTGTGTGATTGTGTATGTATGTGACTGTCTGTGTGTTATAACCTAATAAATCAAAATAAAGATATATTGTATAAAACAAAAAGTGTGTGTGTGTGAGAGTGCGCGCGCGCATGGGACTGTCTGTTGGTGCGTGCATGATAATGGGACTGACCTTTCTCTGTGTATGTGACTGACCTTTGTGTGTGTGTGTGTTTGCGTTAATGTTCCGTTGTCTGGCTCCTACATATTTGTACTGGCTCCTAAAACAACATTAAATTTGTCAAGCCCTGTAGTAGTTAATATGTTATATCAGCGGTGTTCAAAAATGGATACGAAATCATGAAGGAACATTCCAACTTGTGTTCAAGAATTATAAAAATGTATGCATTTATTTAATATCAGTATAATTTACATACAATATGTTTAATATATCCACAAATATCAGGTTTGCAAGGTAACTGACAGGGTCCTGAGAGAAAAAGTAAATTGTTTGAATAAAAAAAAAAAAAGCAAAATACCCTAAATGATAACTAAACTTGCAATGTGTGCATGCATACATCTCACACGAGCATGTAATAAGCATGTGTATGTACTCCACACGCCTTGTCTACACAGCCATCAAAGTCAGATCTTAAGAGGTTTTTTTTGGAGGGTACATGTAAAAGTTCTAACATGCACGTGTGTTCAGGGGGAATCCGTTATTTATTCTAGAAGATGATCACATATGAACTGTCTTGCTTACCTGATTCCCCTCTGTCAGACACATATACATGCTGGAGGGAGGTACAGGTGGATTTAAGGTAAGAATTAGTTTAATGCCCTAGCAACACAGTCTCAAAAGCTTCCAATAAAACTCACAGATAAGCAATAAATACTATCATTTCACTACAACTCCAGTTAGCAGCAAGAAGACTGGCAATTCAGAAATAGTGAGAGGCTGCTTACAGTAACAAAGCAGTGTTCAATCCACTATGCATTAGAAACTTACAGCAAACATATTGCCTCTCAAGAGAGCATGTATATTGTTACTCAAGTGTATAGTAGATGAAACTAGCATGGTTTACGCATATACAGCTGAAAGGTCAAGCTACTACTAGAACCCTTGAAACGCTTATAGATCAAAACAAAAAGGTTTGGCCTTAAATGAACAATATCTTGTATTCTTAGGATTTCATGTGAGTATTAGCCCACATAAGAGACCTTGATGCAGATCTGTAGACTTTAAGACCCGGGGAAATGATCCATCCTCCAAAAATTAGGAGCCCCTGGCTCCCGGGATTGGTCATTCCATGCCACATTCCCATGCAAAAAAACAACACACACCGCCCAGTAATTCCCTCCTCGACATAAGTCTCTGACCTATATAATTATAACACATTACATTTCTGTAGACTTTAGGAGCCAGACCAATTCAAGAGCCATCTTGAAGCCAGGAAAATGGGTTCTATGGAATTACAGACAGAGTTTGGATTGTGTAGAACTGATAAACAGTAACATTTTATACTGGAGTAGGTTAATTAAGGATCAAAGCATGACATTGGAATTTAATTAGTCACTAAGGGGTTAACACCCCTTATGCCTTTTCCATAACCCACATGCCATCACAGGGGCCAACTCTATTGTTCCATAATGCAACACACGAACTTTCAGTCCTCTTTTAACCCCGTATCACAACACTAGAGACATGTTTTACCAAAATAAAAGCAATTACTCATTTTGATTTGAACCAGGATATCAGAGGTGGTCACAATCGCCTCATGCACCTTATGTAATCCAGTGTGGCCTAACCTATAACATTACACATGTACTGAATATGTAACATACCATACGAGCCAGGAGAGATCTATCCTTTATGCCATGTACCTTACACAATTCCTGCTGTTTTGGTTTTTTTTTTTTTAACCATGTACACAAAATTGCAGGTAATTTGAAACAAGCATTCTCCAATGCAGCTAAATGGGAGATATTTTCCAACTCAGCTACTTTGGTGTAAGTTTGAAATTCCCATCTCAGTTCCCTGCAAGTCTCGCTTCATGGAGTAGACCTTTATGTGTGAATAGGTGTATGCTCTGAATTACATGTGCCCAGTGCTTCCTGCATTGAAAGCAGTCATTGGGGAATCAATGACAGTGCAAGGGGGTAGCATGGTGCCCCTTAAAGATACCCAAGGGGGGATTGAACCCTGGTAGAGCTCATACTAAATGCCCTTTATTGTCACATATGGTTTTCATTACAAATGACTTCTATTTACCTCCTGAATTCTGCCAATTACATCTACTCAAATCTCCACTGCTTGCTGGGGTTTAGTCAACAACATCTCTTTGGTAAAGCATGGAATGAATGAGTCCGACAAGCATTCACGACTCCTTAAAGTGACAGTAAGCACAACGTTTTCTGGTATCAATGAGGAAGACCATAATCTGGGAAGCTTGTTGTCCTCTGGACAGCACTTTACCGAATCTATCCCACCAAAACTGAACCCAGACAGGGCTGTGCTGTCTATGCCACCAGGATCACAGGCTACCATGCAAATTAAATACACTGGCAACAGTAAGCTGCAAAAGAATACAAAACAACTTACTGATCATTCAAATCCTCTGCAGAAAGAATCTATGTAACAGGGTGCTGGCTTGGATTAGTATTAAATTGATACAATCTAAACATAAGCATTTTCAAAATTAGCTTTGCTTTACAGCTTTATAATATCTGTATGGAAACGGTTGTGCAATAAGTTAGTTTGTAGTTTAATGTTGAAATAGGATAAAACCACACAGTAATGTCTGTTTAGGATTCACCAATGCACCTTTCGTGGCCTCAATGGCGAATAATATACAGATATCTGTACTTTACCCAAGTACATTGACGTGCCACGTTGCTTAACCCAGGACTTGACAAATATTTAGTAAAAATAGTATAAATGATACATCCCTGGATTTCTACAGAAAATAATACAAATATGTAGGAGCCAGCAGTATGGATTGTAGAAGCTATAGTCCAGGGTGAGTCATTTACCCCATACATGTCACACATTTCATCAACAGGGGCCTACTTCTTTACTCACCCCATATATACTAACCTGTGCCAAACACCTCTTCCTTCAATCACCTTAAATACCCCCATGTATACCTTAGTCCATTATCTGAGACCTTATCCTACACCATAACATATACCATCATCACCTTAGACCCACTACTGCATTTGCCTCATATGCCATGACGGATCAGTAGGCCTATCACTAGTCCAAATCCTGCTCTAGCTGCATACACCCTAATGTGTCTTGCAAGTAAACACCATGTACCCCAGCCTATCACTAGGGGTCCAAATCTTGTTCTAGTCCCACACACCATAATATGTCTGGCAAGTAAATATCATGTGACCCGGCCTATCACTAAGTGTTCAACTTACCTACCTATATAGCACACTACTCCTGCACTTACCCATGTACCTTGTCACCCCAGACTATCACTAGGTGCCTGGTCTCATACCTATCCTATTTACCCCACAGTGTGACACAGATTATTACACTATTCCTGCACTTACCCCATGTACACCCCAGACTATCACTAGGTGCCTGGTCTTACATATTTACCCCACAGTGTGACACAGATTATTACACTATTCCTGCACTTCCCCCATGTACACCCCAGACTATCACTAGGTGCCTGGTCTTATACCTATCCTATATACCCCACAGTGTGACACAGATTATTACACTATTCCTGCATTTACCCCAAGTACACCCCAGACTATCACTAGGTGCCTGGTCTTATACCTATCCTATATACCCCAGAGTGTGACACAGATTATTACACTATTCCTGCACTTCCCCCATGTACACCCCAGACTATCACTAGGTGCCTGGTCTTATACCTATCCTATATACCCCACAGTGTGACACAGATTATTACACTATTCCTGCACTTACCCCATGTACACCCCCAGACTATCACTAGGTGCCTGGTCTTATACCTATCCTATATACCCCAGTGTGACACAGATTATTACACTATTCCTGCACTTACCCCATGTACACCCCAGACTATCGCTAGGTGCCTGGTCTCATACCTATCCTATATACCCCAGAGTGTGACACAGATTATTACACTATTCCTGCACTTACCCCATGTACACCCCAGACTATCACTAGGTGCCTGGTCTTATACCTATCCTATATACCCCAGAGTGTGACACAGATTATTACACTATTCCTGCACTTACCCCATGTACACCCCAGACTATCACTAGGTGCCTGGTCTTACATATTTACCCCACAGTGTGACACATTATTACACTATTCCTGCACTTCCCCCATGTACACCCCAGACTATCACTAGGTGCCTGGTCTTATACCTATCCTATATACCCCACAGTGTGACACAGATTATTACACTATTCCTGCATTTACCCCAAGTACACCCCAGACTATCACTAGGTGCCTGGTCTTATACCTATCCTATATACCCCAGAGTGTGACACAGATTATTACACTATTCCTGCACTTCCCCCATGTACACCCCAGACTATCACTAGGTGCCTGGTCTTATACCTATCCTATATACCCCACAGTGTGACACAGATTATTACACTATTCCTGCACTTACCCCATGTACACCCCCAGACTATCACTAGGTGCCTGGTCTTATACCTATCCTATATACCCCAGTGTGACACAGATTATTACACTATTCCTGCACTTACCCCATGTACACCCCAGACTATCACTAGGTGCCTGGTCTTATACCTATCCTATATACCCCACAGTGTGACACAGATTATTACACTATTCCTGCATTTACCCCAAGTACACCCGAGACTATCACTAGGTGCCTGGTCTTATACCTATCCTATATACCCCACAGTGTGACACAGATTATTACACTATTCCTGCACTTACCCCATGTACACCCGAGACTATCACTAGGTGCCTATACCTATCCTATATACCCCACAGTGTGACACATTATTACACTATTCCTGCACTTCCCCCATGTACACCCCAGACTATCACTAGGTGCCTGGTCTCATACCTATCCTATATACCCCAGAGTGTGACACAGATTATTACACTATTCCTGCACTTACCCCATGTACACCCGAGACTATCACTAGGTGCCTGGTCTTATACCTATCCTATATACCCCACAGTGTGACACAGATTATTACACTATTCCTGCACTTCCCCCATGTACACCCCAGACTATCACTAGGTGCCTGGTCTTATACCTATCCTATATACCCCACAGTGTGACACAGATTATTACACTATTCCTGCACTTACCCCATGTACACCCCCAGACTATCACTAGGTGGCTGGTCTTACACCTATCCTATGTACCCCACATAAATACCCCCAGCCCTATTACCTGGGGCCTGTGTTTATTACACCATGTCCCGTCTCCCACAGAGCTCTTGTGTAACTGCCCGTCCCACAATCCTCAGGCACCGGCCTGTAAGTAGGGGCCTGCTCGTTCAGCCCCCATCCAGCCTGACCCGGGACCTGAGAGTGAGGGGGGGCTACCAGAAACATGTGGCCCCTAGCGGCCTCCCCCGGTCCCGCCGTGTAATTCCCCTCCACACACACACGCATATAAATTACAGTAGGGGCCCGAGCGCAGCCCGCTCACCGTCACTCACCGGCTGGCGCCTGGGACGAGGGATCCAACGGGGCGGGCGATGTTATCCGGAATATAGGGGGGGGGAGATAGTAACCGATCTGACGCGCCAACCGGGGCTCCCCCCAGAAACCCTTCCTCAGTGCCGGGAGTGCGGGGCGCTCGGCGGTAGCTTTAATCTCCCGCAGCCACACACAAGCTCCATTGTCTCTTCCCCCCTTTACCATACAACACCACCACCTTCTTTTCCAACTGCCCTCCCCCTTTCCGGCTGCTCAAGGTGGTACCTTCCTCCTCCCCTCTCCTCAGAGCCGCTTCGTGGGAGCGAGCGCCCGGACACGCCCCCTTCTGCCTCGCGAGCCTCACACTAGGGTAACCACGCCCCCTCCATCGCACGTTTTTCCCCCCCACCCCTTTTCCTTGCTTCCCAGAGCACTCATGCACGGGCTTCCTGTGAGACGTAACCACGCCCCTTCTGGTGGGGAAAGCCCGCCCATCCTTTTCCTTCGTTCTTCCTTTCTCTAGGCTGCTCATTTCTCTCCCTGCACACGAACATTCCACATCTATCTCTAACACGCTCACGCTCTAGCCCCCCCTATGCCTAGCCGTGACGAGTGGTACCGCCCCCCTTATTCCCAGTTGAAGAGGCGCTTGTTTCCCTCGTTATCCTCCCCCTCGGAGGGCGTTTGGTACCGCCCAGTCCGATTACCTTCTCTTTCAGCTGCTGTAGTCGGACTGCGCTGTCCTTAAAGTCACACAGCTCCCCCTCCTCTGCAGCCAGCATTGCTCTGCACACAGTGTAACATGAGTGTAACATGAGTGTAACATGAGTGTAACATGAGTGTAACATGAGTGTAACATGTCTCACCAGCTGCTTCACACAGCAAGCCAACAGCACCAGCCAGCTATAGATACATTATATCAATAATATAGCACTACTCCTTTACATTCCAGTAAATACATTCTATACACACATCCTGGATATACAGATCCACAAGCTGGTTACCAATAAATCTATACATACTGGTACACAAATGTAGAGAGAATCCTGGCTACATGCATGGGTGTAATACACATACAGACTACATGCATGGGTGTAATACACATACAGACAGCGTTCTACTACATGCATGGGTGTAATACACATACAGACTACATGCATGGGTGTAATACACATACAGACAGCGTTCTACTACATGCATGGGTGTAATACACATACAGACTACATGCATGGGTGTAATACACATACAGACAGCGTTCTACTACATGCATGGGTGTAATATACATACAGACTACATGCATGGGTGTAATACACATGGCGTTCTACTACATGCACGGGTGTAATACACACACACAACGTTCTACTACATGCATGGGTGTAATACACATACAGACAGCGTTCTACTACATGCATGTGTGTAATATACATACATACTGCATTCTACTACATGCATGGGATGTAATACACATACAGACAGCTTTCTACTACATGCATGTGTGTAATATACATACATACTGCATTCTACTAAATGCACGGGTGTAATACACATACACACAGCATTCTACTACATGCACGGGTGTAATACACATACACACGGCGTTCTACTACATGCACGGGTGTAATACACATACACACGGCGTTCTACTACATGCACGGGTGAAATACACACACACGGCGTTCTACTACATGCACGGGTGTAATACACATACACACGGCGTTCTACATGCATGTGTAAAATACATACAGACAGCATTCTACTACATGCATGTGTGTAAAATACATACACACGGCGTTCTACTACATGCATGGGTGTAAAATACATACACACGGCGTTCTACTACATGCATGGGTGTAATACACATACACACGGCGTTCTGCTACTTGCATGGGTGTAATACACATGGCGTTCTACTACATGCACGGGTGTAATACACATACACACGGCGTTCTGCTACGTGCATGGGTGTAATACACATGGCGTTCTACTACATGCATGGGTGTAATACACATACACACGGCGTTCTGCTACTTGCATGGGTGTAATACACATGACGTTCTACTACATGCACGGTGTAATGCACATCCACGGCGTTCTACTACATGCATGTGTGTAATACACATACACACGGCGCTCTACTTCATGCATTTATGTAATATACATACACATATGATATAAACACAAAACGCTCACGGTTTAATATTTTTGTATCTGCAGTGCCTAAAGTATTAATACATACAAAAATATCTTGTATATTTATATTATATATACACACGCATGATTTATTTGTGCACCTATATTATTAGCACTCAAGGTATATATATATGTGTATAGTATATATATTATATACATACTAGAGAGGATGTGGAAAGTGAAGGCCAAAGTGGTCCCAGTAGTGATAGGAGCACTCGGGCCTGTGATACCTAAGCTAGGACCCAAAAGATTCCAGGGTCAGATCACTGTCCAGAATACTGCAGTGATAGAAACCGCTAAGATACTGCGCAGAAACCCAGGGTTGAGGAAGACACATACCACCCCGTATGAGTCCAACACATAGTGGCAGGGTGTAGGTTGCTCGAAAGGAAAATGGAATGAATGGCACAACATTGTGTACAGGAACATCTACGCAGCATGTGGGCTAAACCAGGGCTCGACCAACCCCAGGCGTCAGGTCAGAGGCGGCTCTCTAATTAGGCGAGTTAGGCAGCCGCCTAAGGCCTCGCACTCACGGGGGCCTCGCGGCTGCCTAACTCACCTTATTGCCTTTGATGTAACAAGGAGCTTAACGCTGCCGTTAATCTCCCTGTTACACTAACCTGGGACGTTTCCTCCGTGCATCTTCTCTCCTGCACGGAGGAAGGAAGTTCCGGTCGCGTTTTTTTTTTTTTTAAACTTTATTGAACCCGCGCAGCTTCAATAAAGTTTAAAAAAAAAAAAAAACGCGACCGGAACTTCCTTCCTCCGTGCAGGAGAGAAGATGCACGGAGGAAACAACGGAGAGCAGCATGGAGGTAAGTACTAGGGAAGGGGGAGGAGGGTGGTACAAACGAGCAAAGACTGGCACAGTGTGGGGCAAAATCCTGGCATAATGAGATGAGGGGCAAAATCCTGGCATAGTGAGAGGCAAAATCCTAGCATATTGAGAGGCAAAATCCTGGCATATTGAGAGGCAAAATTCTGGCATTGTGAGGGGCAAAATTCTGGCATAATGAGGGGCAAAATCCTGGCACAGAGTGGCAAAATCCTGGCATAGTGAGAGGCTAAATCCTGGCATTGTGAGGGGCAAAATAGTGACATTATGAGGGGCAATATCCTGGCATACAGTGGCAAAATCCTGGCATAGTGAGAGGCTAAATCCTGGCATTGTGAGGGGCAAAATAGTGGCATTATGAGGGGCAATATCCTGGCATACAGTGGCAAAATCCTGGCATATTGAGGGGCAAAATTGTGGCATAATGAGGGGAAAAATTGTGGCATAATGAGGGGCAAAATTATGGCATAATGAGGGGCAAAATCCTGGCACAGAGTGGCAAAATTCTTGCATATTGAGGGGCAAAATCCTTGCATATTGAGGGGCAAAATTCTTGCATATTGAGGGGCAAAATCCTGGCATAGAGTGGCAAAATCCTGGCAAATTGAGGGGCAAGATCCTGGCATAGAGTGGCACAATCCTGGCAAATTGTGGGGCACAATCCTGGCAAATTGTGGGGCACAATCCTGGCATAGAGTGGAAAAATCCTGGCATATTGAGGGGCAAAATCCTGGCAGATTGAGTGGCACAATCCTGGCATATTGAGGGGCAAAATCCTGGCATATTGAATGGCTTAATCCTGGCATATTGAGGGACTAAATCCTGGCATATTGAGGGGGTAAATCCTGGCATATTAAATGGCTAAATCCTGGCATATTGAGTGGCAAAATTCTGGCATTTTGAATGGCTAAATCACAGTGCATCCGGTGCTGTGAGGAAGAACAAAGTGCCAATCTTCTAGCACAACGTGGTCTGTGAGACCACTTTCAACATTGAGCACCTTTCCTTCTGGCTGAGTGTTTCTCTTAGTGTGTGATTGTGTGCTTTCTGAGTGTGTCTGTGAGTCAGTGTGTGCTGGCTGAGTGTATCTGTGAGTGTGTGCTGGCTGAGTGTGATTGTGTGCTGACTGAGTGTGTCTGTGAGTCAGTGTGTGCACACTGAGTGTGTCTGTGAATGACTGTGTGATATGTGTTAGTGTTCACATTTAGGACACAGCAATAACAATGTGAGTTAGTCAGCTGCACACAATTTTATCTATACCAAATGTTTATAGATGTTTGTAGAATAATTATGAGACAAATAAAATTCTAGGAGCTGTTCATTTCTAGAAGCTGGGATTTGAGTCTGATCTTGAAATATGCTATTTCTACAGTTCATTTTTATTATCACTTGCATATATTTTATTTAATAATGTGTGTCCGTGAGGGCCTCATGTTCGACTTTCGCCTAAGGCCTCACAAAGTCTAGAGCCGCCACTGCGTCAGGTTGTCGTGGCAACCAGAAAATCAGACCTGGCACCCGGGTATTGTTATCCCGCATAGTGCCCTCACCGCTGGGATCGTGTTTTTTTTCTTAAATCTAGCGGACGCGCAGCTGCTTTGTGTGTGTATGTGACTGACGGTCCGAGACTGACTGACTGTCTGTCTGTCTGTATGTGTTTGTGTGACTGACAACATCCATATCGGGTGGAAATGCCCCAAAGTAAAAAGAATATGGACCAAACTAAATTACATCATTAATGTGATCATACCCATCCCAGTGACATTAACACCTTGGAATATGCTACTCAATCTAAAAATGAATAACCTAACAAAATATTAAAAATATATTAATTAGATCTTTATGTATGGGTGTAAGAATATATACAGCTAGTAGATGGAATAAATTAGACCTATCCTGGTGTGATGTGATTACAAGAATAAATACAATCTGTGTAAATGAAAAGCTATCGAGTATTGTGAACGACAAATACAAGACATTTCTCAAAATATGGAGACCTTGGGTTTCTAGCCCTTAAGCTATATCTGTCAATACTAACATTATCTAATTATTGATTAAGCTAAGTAATTACAAACCTCTATTTTATTTATTTGAGTTATAGTCTTTGACTTGGTCTCAAAAATATCTTTAGATCATTCAGCCCCCCATTACTTTCAATGGGGAAGATTTGAACCCGGGTTGTTGTTTTTTTTCTAAGTCAATCTTGGGTGCCGAATTTTACTTAGTCTCAAAATGAAAGTAGACCTCCAAAGTCAAATTTTAGTGAATAGATCCATCAAAGTGGCACAACAGGATTGTTTAAACTTTAAATTTTTTAACAGAAGCAATTCTTGTAAGTAATGGGGGGGGGGGGGGTAAAGGTGATCGTAACACTCCTCCACCTGAAATTCAGTGGGCACACAAATTAAAGTAAAAAAAAAAGTATGTGACTGAGCGTACGTGCAACTGAGAGAGTGTGCGACTGAGCGTGCGTACAACTGAGCATATGTGTGACTGAGTGTGAGACTCATAGTGCGTGTGTGCAACTGAGTGCGTGCGACTGAGCGAGCGGGTGTGCGACTGAGCGTGTGTGCGACTGATTGTATGTGTGTATGACGAAAATTGCAGTGGATTTTAGTCATAGTTTTAGTCCTATTAACTTAGTATTTATTAAGTTATTGTTAAGTTTTCATCACTGAAAACACGCAGTTGTCTAAAATGTTTAGTTGATGAAATTTAAACGGATACACCCACAATATGGACAAAGGTATTACGGCAAACCTCTCAATTATTGATTTATGGGGTTTTAATCAGGTGCATAAAATCAATCCCCTAGCCACATAGTCAGTGTTTACAAACATTTGTTATAAAATTGGTCGTTCAGAAGATCTCAGTGACTTCAGGCGTGGTGCTGAGATAGGAGCCACCGCTGCAACAAGTCAGTTTGTGACATTCCTGCTACATATTCCACGGTCAACTGTAAGCGGTATTATTGGAAAGTGGAAGCGTTTAGGAACAGCAGCAACTCAGCCACGAAACGGAGGACCACGTAAAGTCACAGGGCAGGGTCACCGAGTACTGAGGCACTTGGTGTGTAGAAGTCGCCAATACTCTGCTGATTCCATAGCTGAAGATTCCAAACTCCCACCGGCATTAATATCAGCACAAAAACTGTGCAGCGGGAGCTTCATGGAATGGGTTTCCATGGCCAAGCAGCTGCATGCAAGCCTCACATCACCAAGTACAATGCCAAGCGTCGGATCGAGTGGTGTAAAGCACGCCGCCACTGGACTCTGGAGCAGCTGAATGCAAGCCTCACATCACCAAGTACAATGCCAAGCGTCGGATTGAGTGGTGTAAAGCACAATGCCACTGGACTCTGGAGCAGCTGCATGCAAGCCTCACATCACCACGTACAATGCCAAGCGTCGGATCGAGTGGTGTAAAGCACGCCGCCACTGGACTCTGGAGCAGCTGCATGCAAGCCTCACATCACCAAGTACAATGCCAAGCGTCGGATCGAGTGGTGTAAAGCACGCCGCCACTGGACTCTGGAGCAGCTGCATGCAAGCCTCACATCACCAAGTACAATGCCAAGCGTCGGATCGAGTGGTGTAAAGCACAATGCCACTGGACTCTGGAGCAGCTGCATGCAAGCCTCACATCACCAAGTACAATGCCAAGCGTCGGATCGAGTGGTGTAAAGCACGCCGCCACTGGACTCTGGAGCAGCTGAATGCAAGCCTCACATCACCAAGTACAATGCCAAGCGTCGGATTGAGTGGTGTAAAGCACAATGCCACTGGACTCTGGAGCAGCTGCATGCAAGCCTCACATCACCAAGTACAATGCCAAGCGTCGGATCGAGTGGTGTAAAGCACGCCGCCACTGGACTCTGGAGCAGCTGCATGCAAGCCTCACATCACCAAGTACAATGCCAAGCGTCGGATCGAGTGGTGTAAAGCACGCCGCCACTGGACTCTGGAGCAGCTGCATGCAAGCCTCACATCACCAAGTACAATGCCAAGCGTCGGATCGAGTGGTGTAAAGCACAATGCCACTGGACTCTGGAGCAGCTGCATGCAAGCCTCACATCACCAAGTACAATGCCAAGCGTCGGATCGAGTGGTGTAAAGCATGCCGCCACTGGACTCTGGAGCAGCTGCATGCAAGCCTCACATCACCAAGTACAATGCCAAGCATCGGATCGAGTGGTGTAAAGCACGCCGCCACTGGACCCTGGAGCAGCTGCATGCAAGCCTCACATCACCAAGTACAATGCCAAGCGTCGGATTGAGTGGTGTAAAGCACAATGCCACTGGACTCTGGAGCAGCTGCATGCAAGCCTCACATCACCAAGTACAATACCAAGCATCGGATCGAGTGGTGTAAAGCACGCCGCCACTGGACTCTGGAGCAGCTGCATGCAAGCCTCACATCACCAAGTACAATGCCAAGCGTCGGATTGAGTGGTGTAAAGCACAATGCCACTGGACTCTGGAGCAGCTGCATGCAAGCCTCACATCACCAAGTACAATGCCAAGCATCGGATCGAGTGGTGTAAAGCATGCCGCCACTGGACTCTGGAGCAGCTGCATGCAAACCTCACATCACCAAGTACAATGCCAAGCATCGGATCGAGTGCTGTAAAGCACACTGCCACTGGACTCTGGAGCAGCTGCATGCAAGCCTCACATCACCAAGTACAATGCCAAGCGTTGGATCGAGTGGTGTAAAGCACCCCGCCACTGGACTCTGGAGCAGCTGAATGCAAGCCTCACATCACCAAGTACAATGCCAAGCGTCGGATTGAGTGGTGTAAAGCACAATGCCACTGGACTCTGGAGCAGCTGCATGCAAGCCTCACATCACCACGTACAATGCCAAGCGTCGGATCGAGTGGTGTAAAGCACGCCGCCACTGGACTCTGGAGCAGCTGCATGCAAGCCTCACATCACCAAGTACAATGCCAAGCGTCGGATCGAGTGGTGTAAAGCACGCCGCCACTGGACTCTGGAGCAGCTGCATGCAAGCCTCACATCACCAAGTACAATGCCAAGCGTCGGATCGAGTGGTGTAAAGCACAATGCCACTGGACTCTGGAGCAGCTGCATGCAAGCCTCACATCACCAAGTACAATGCCAAGCGTCGGATCGAGTGGTGTAAAGCACGCCGCCACTGGACTCTGGAGCAGCTGAATGCAAGCCTCACATCACCAAGTACAATGCCAAGCGTCGGATTGAGTGGTGTAAAGCACAATGCCACTGGACTCTGGAGCAGCTGCATGCAAGCCTCACATCACCAAGTACAATGCCAAGCGTCGGATCGAGTGGTGTAAAGCACGCCGCCACTGGACTCTGGAGCAGCTGCATGCAAGCCTCACATCACCAAGTACAATGCCAAGCGTCGGATCGAGTGGTGTAAAGCACGCCGCCACTGGACTCTGGAGCAGCTGCATGCAAGCCTCACATCACCAAGTACAATGCCAAGCGTCGGATCGAGTGGTGTAAAGCACAATGCCACTGGACTCTGGAGCAGCTGCATGCAAGCCTCACATCACCAAGTACAATGCCAAGCGTCGGATCGAGTGGTGTAAAGCATGCCGCCACTGGACTCTGGAGCAGCTGCATGCAAGCCTCACATCACCAAGTACAATGCCAAGCATCGGATCGAGTGGTGTAAAGCACGCCGCCACTGGACCCTGGAGCAGCTGCATGCAAGCCTCACATCACCAAGTACAATGCCAAGCGTCGGATCGAGTGGTGTAAAGCACAATGCCACTGGACTCTGGAGCAGCTGCATGCAAGCCTCACATCACCAAGTACAATACCAAGCATTGGATCGAGTGGTGTAAAGCACGCCGCCACTGGACTCTGGAGCAGCTGCATGCAAGCCTCACATCACCAAGTACAATGCCAAGCGTCGGATTGAGTGGTGTAAAGCACAATGCCACTGGACTCTGGAGCAGCTGCATGCAAGCCTCACATCACCAAGTACAATGCCAAGCATCGGATCGAGTGGTGTAAAGCATGCCGCCACTGGACTCTGGAGCAGCTGCATGCAAACCTCACATCACCAAGTACAATGCCAAGCATCGGATCGAGTGCTGTAAAGCACACTGCCACTGGACTCTGGAGCAGCTGCATGCAAGCCTCACATCACCAAGTACAATGCCAAGCGTCAGATCGAGTGGTGTAAAGCACAATGCCACTGGACTCTGGAGCAGCTGCATGCAAACCTCACTTCATGCTAAGCATCGGATCGAGTGGTGTGAAGCATGCTGCCACTGGACTCTGTAGCAGCTGCATGCAAACCTCACATCACCAAGTACAATACCAAGCATCGGATCGAGTGGTGTAAAGCACAATGCCACTGGACTCTGGAGCAGCTGCATGCAAACCTCACTTCATGCTAAGCATCGGATCGAGTGGTGTGAAGCATGCCGCCACTGGACTCTGGAGCAGTCGAAACTTGGCAATGAAAATGTCATAAATAAACAGCTCAAACATTAGTGACATAGAAACTATAAAGATAAGCGAAAAAGAGGATTTGGGGAATTCAAATAAGAGGGGAAATGAAGTCCGTAAAACTGTTTGAACATGCGACCGACCATGAACACCACTGAAAGTGACAAGACAGAGACAATGTTCGGGCATGAAAACTGGATTCGCAAAGTGACAAGAGCTGGTGTGAAAGACCATACATTGAATATATAGATATATAGCAATATAAAGGTACCAAACAAGTGTGGAAGTGAAAGATACTGATAAAATAAAAGATTTTAATGCTGTAATAGCGAGAGACAAGTCAGACGCAGCTAGAAGATTAAAGAAAGTTATATAGTAAATAAACTATGTGCACACGATGTCACTCGAGCAAATTAGACGCTTGAAAAGAAACATGAATGTGCGGAGAATAAACATAAATAATGAGAAAAATAACACAAAAACAAACAATATGGAGATTGACGTCTAGCTGTAATAATAAACACGTCATCTTTGCACTGCTGGGCAAATTGAGATAAATAAATAAAAAGTAAAAAAAAAAAAAAAAAAAAGTTAAAAAAATCACTTGATGCCACAAATGTTACAAAACATATATCCTGATCTGTAATCTAAACCTGTGGAAATATAGCAGAATTTCAGATCAGAAAATAGAAAAAGGATATAAACTAAGATGAAAAAGAAACGAGTAGACTATCTGCTCATTCCTTGGGGGAATCCAGGGTGTAAGACCAGAAGGCCCATGCACAGTAAAAAGGCAGGTTAGCAAATCCACCCCCTCTGTGTAAAAGGTGGAACATGATCAAGGTCAATGAATCAGAGGGGACTATTCATTAATTTCTTTCAATTATGTGACCATCATATCAATAGCAGAGGATCTCCAATTCAGAACATGCTATATTTTATTTAAAATCGCACTGTCTAGGGTGGGCTACGATACAATGACTGGATTTCGACACACCTCAGAGAGAGAGTTAAATCGGGCTTCTTGACACACGTGAACAGATAATCCATACTGGGAATGAGAACACCAGTCTCTTTTACTATAGGAGCCAAACATGGACACAAGGGTTAGACAGTAGACTTGGGCGTTAAGTTTTCAGATGAATTCGTTTTTGGACAAAAAAAAAAACCAAAAAAACTTCTCTTTTGTCCAAATTCCAGATGTGAAGCTGATCGAATGTACAATGAAATTAAATGTAAATCTGTTTGTTCGTCCGCTTCGGTGATCCGAGTAGCCCTCAGACTCGGTCTACTCGGAGATCACCGAAGTCATCCCAAATCGGCACGCAAATCGAATAATGTGGGCGATGGTGCAATGACGAGTAATGTGGCCATCCACACTGTGGACATAAAATGGAACCGTATACATGTGGAATGATGGCGGGAAGGTACATAAAACCTAACGGCTTTGGACAGTGAACAATAACCGGTGATTTAATACGAACCAACAGCTGGCATGCCATCGCTGGCATTGTTATACCGCAAATTTTTTTTTAAAAAATGGCCTCATCACACTGGCGGATTTCCGTGCCGACTCAAGATCAATCCGGTGGTCTCTGAGTTGCCCAAATTTAAGGGAGTGATAACCGAAGTGATCATCTTACAAAGGTTCCTGCATCATCCTTCCTTCTGATTTTTTTTTACTTGCAAAGGGAAAAGTGTAAATGCACTTATGGGCATCTGGAAGGGGGAGGTTGGAGGCTTAGTTGCCTCTGTTCCTCCTTCCTGGAAATTACAACGGGCCAAATGGAGCAGCAGCAAGGGAGGGAGCAACAGTGGGCTGTTCAGGGTAGGGTAACTAGACCTAGAGAGCAGAAGAATAAAAAAAAAAAAAATCTGCTATCTTCTAGTTGCTGTAAGAGCAGAGATAGAGCATGCATGCTGCACACACAAGGCAGTTTACATCAAAGATGTATTGCAGTTCGGTTTAATTAATTCTCCAGCTGTTGAGACTACATTTCCCATGACTCTCAGTCAGTGTGGTATGTTAAGAATCATAGGCAGGGGAGTACTCAACAACTGGCGTGCCAAAGGTTATCCAACATGTGCCTATGGCAAACCCCTCTCCTGAGCCAACAAAGGAAGGCAATGAGGAGGAGGTAAGGCAGGGGTGGGAGAGGGAGAGGTATGGAGGATATTTGCCCCCTGCGGATGCCCATGGATGCACTGTATTATTGGTTCCCAAACATGTACGGTAACAACATTCAGACCGCACATTGGCAATGATATCCTCAGGCATCTCTCTGAGGCTGGCATCCAGGAGATACCGGGGATTCTCATTGCCCTGCCTCATTAACACTGCAATTTGAATAGTTGCACTTTGTTTTCTACACTAGATGGTGACTCTGGCAGTAATCATTTGCTGAGCCGAGTATGTGCCAAGCAGTTCATGCCAAGCTGAGTGGAGGTATCCCACACCTAGGCAACACCGAGTTAAAGGACAGCTGTCCACAAAACAAAAAAGTTATGTTTCATTGAAAGTCTACATTAAATCTAGGCATTTTAAATAGAAATGTAATGAAAGAATAAAAATAATGTACCTTATTGTGTCTTCACTGCTTATATAGCACTATTAGGGGGTGGACATCCTGGGTCAGATCTTCCTTCATATGACCCAAGATTCTAAACATTCTAAACATGTCCCTGATCGAGCCATACAAACAGAGAGGATGTAATAAGGTGCTTCACTATCTTCTTTCATTAAAGCATTTCTATTTAAAATGTCTACACTTAATGCCATCCTTCAAACAGAACTTATTTTGAGGACAGTTGTCCTTTAAGCCAACTTGTCCCTTGTTTGCAAGGTGTTCCTCGTTCCCTGAAAGTGTATTTGTTATAAACATCAACAGATCACTGGGGTTTCCACCAGTTTTATTTTTAAGTTGGTTCGCCAGAGCCGCACCTCGCCATAGATCAACACATTACTCTTCCGCCTGTTTAAAAGAGGTTAATCGTCTCCGGCATCCTTTTTGGGAGAAAGCATTAGAGACATTTCTATTTTCCTCGGTTACTGCTGGCAGTTTTACTCCCAAATAAATTCCCAAGCAATGCCCTCAAACACCTCTATTTTATTTATCTTCTCTCCTGGCCAATTCCTGCATCCGCGGGCGAAGGTTCTACAGATAAGGCGCGGGAATTAGAGAGAAGAAGATTAGCGAGAGGTACTATTGTCGTAGGAGGTAAAGGGTGAATTGATTTTTGCATTTTGGAGGCTGAAACACAGAAAGACAAAAACAGAGAACTATACTAGGACCGTTCCATCACCATTACAGGCCAGACAGACTTAAAAAAGACTTATGAGCCACTAAAATTCAACTTTCCTATTGAAAGTTTGGCACCTGACTTTGACTTGGTCTCAAAAATATCTTTAGATCATTCCGCCCCCCATTACTTTCAATGGGGAAGATTCGAACCCGGGTTGTTGTTTTTTTTTTTTTTCTAAGACAATCTTGGGTGGCGAATTTGACTAAGTCTCAAAATGAAAGTCGACCTCCAAAGTCAAATTTTTGTGAATAGATCCATCAAAGTGGCACAACTAGAGGACATAGTCTTGAATTAGAGGGGCAACGATTTATTAAAAGTAATATCAGGAAGTATTACTTTACTGAGAGGGTAGTGGATGTATGGAATACCCTACCAGGAGAAGTGGTAGAGGTAAACACAGTCAAGGATTTTAAGCATGCGTGGGATAGACACAAGGCTATCCTAGCTATAAGACCGGGAACGGGGGACTAATAAAAGTACTCAAAAAAAAATTGGGCAGACTAGATGGACCGAATGGTTCTTATCTGCCGACACATTCTATGTTTCTATGTTTAAACTTTTGATTTTTTTAACAGAAGCAATTCATGTAAGTAATGGGGGGGGGGGAAGGTGATCGTAACACTCCTCCACCTGAAATTCAGTGGGCACACAAGTCTATACCCACCAAACAAGTCAAAAAGCCTGCTCTTCGCACAGATTTCACGCATTTGCAGTGCTACCATTGCTGCAAGGGATTCTGGGTAGGCGTTTGCAAATCTGGTCAACAATGATCAGCTTTTGTCTCTTTATCCAATTTAAACATGGACCCCATGGAGCATATGCCCGCTGTATAAGACGGCCTTTAAACACCGCTCAGGGCAGAGGAGCAGAGCCAGATCCCCACTCGTGGACAGCTAAAACAAAAAGGGTTTTGAAATGACACGGTCTGCTTTACAGGAAAAGTTTTGGTGTCTCTTTAAATCTAAGGACTGTCTCAAGAAACAGGTAACTGGGCAGGTATATATCTGGTAGCAGGACATTGATAATTGGAATGAAGTAAGATTGACTGCAATCCTGGAGTGCTTTAAACTAGGACAGATACACATAGTATGGAGAGTATCACTTCAGTAACATGTATAGATTGGAGGAAAGATGTAACAGGGGGGATATGATAGAAACATTTATATACATAAAGGGAATCAACACAGTAAAGGAAGAGAGTATATTTAAAGGAAGAAAAACTACCACAACTAGAGGACATAGTCTTAAATTAGAGAGGCAACGATTTAAAAGTAATATCAGGAAGTATTACTTTACTGAGAGGGTAGTGGATGCATGGAATAGTCTTCCAGTAGAAGTGGTAGAGGTTAATACAGTGAAGGAGTTTAAGCATGCGTGGGATAGGTATAAGGCTATCCTAGATATAAGATAAGGCCAGGGACTAATGAAAGTATTACTTTACTGAGAGGGTAGTGGATGCATGGAATAGCCTTCCAGCAGAAGTGGTAGAGTTTAATATAGTGAAGGAGCTTAAGCATGCATGGGATAGGTATAAGGCTATCCTAGATATAAGATACTGAACTAGGGACTAATAAAAGTATTTAGAACATTTGGCAGACTAGATGGACCGAATGGTTCTTATCTGCCAGTGACACATTCTTTGTTTCTGCTCCTCAATTCAGTGGTAATGTCCATTAATTCCCTTTATTCCAGAGCAAAGTGGGATCAACTGCTTCACTCGAGGGCTTTCCTTGCCTCCGGCAGTAGTTAAAACGTCTGTCCGGTTTATTGAAATTAAACTACCACTGAATTAGAAGCTGCGGCCACATCAGTAGAACAATGCGGCATTCCCAAATATATATAATTATACGCAAAATAATCCAATATATGTCAACAATACATGCGTTAAAAAGAAAGATCGCTCATTTTTAATCACGTAGGTGCAAGAGCTGGATCTCCTATATTCGATGTTCTGTGCTGGATTGTTCAAGCTGCGGAAACCTTTAATAAATGCCCCTTATAGGGCAAGCGTGGTATCAGGTGTACCATGCATGATACAAAGTAATTACAAATATGCTACAGTCCCAATTTGCAGGTGGTTTCCAGCTTCCGCGCATGCACAGTGTCACTGACACTCTTCTAACACGAGCCCCCCCCCCCCCCCCCCCCCCCTCCCCCTGCCAGTCATCATTATTTACTACATTTTGGGGCAGAGTGCCCGCCCTTCTGTATTGTCTCCTGTACCTGTCCAATTGAAAACCCAGCACTTTGTACAAAGATATATATGTTTCAATGCATAAAAATGTATGTACACGTTCAAACGTGAATATCTGTATTCTACATATGTTAAAGGATCTCTGTCAACCTAAATAATGCTTAATACTGCGAATGTAGAGAATACAAAATACTGAAAAATTATCTATACATTGTGTTAGCAGAAGTTAACTCAAATGCCTAAATTAAGAGAAATGTTCTGTATTTGCTGGAATATAAGAGTATAAGCAAATGCTCTGAAAAAGTCCCCTCGTTTTATATAATTACTTCTCAAATCGAGGGTGGACTATAAGACTAGGAGGCACGTTCCCGCGGAGCTGCAGCGGAGGTCTGCGCGCTTCTGCCAAGACGTCTATGGAGGAATGCAGAGGGGGTCACATGATCTCCCAGCATTCCATTCTCAGACGTCCCGGTGGAAGTGTTGGGCAGCATCGAGGGAGATCTGTGCCCACCGAGCAACACACAGACCTTCTCCGGCTGCGCCCACTAGACACCAGAGAAATCTGCGGATGCCTTGGCAGTCCCACTGGAAAGTCATAGAGGCAAACTGGCAAATAAAAAGGAAATAAAAACAAGAATTGCATTTTTTTCAATCATAATCCTTTTTTATTAAATATGATTATATTTTACAAGTAAAATGTTTTTTCCTATAGCTTAGTTTTATGATTAGGCTTTTTCCTGTTTTCCTAAATGAATATCCAAAGTTTGAGGGTGACGGGGGGGGTCATCTTAACCAGAGTTGTCTTATATTCGAGCAAATACGATACGTTTTAGATGTGTCCGTAGAGGCTCCTGCTTATGACATCACCTTGTGTCTAATGATACATCATCAAATTAATTAGTTCATTTTCATTTCAAGTCACAGGTGAGGTCATAAGCAGCTGAGCACACAGCCACATTTAAAACATCTTTTTCGCTTATATCTATGTATAGATAATTTTCATTATCTGTATTCACTGTATCAGTAATATTTAGGTGGACTTCGGGTCTTTCATTTACTTTGATATAAAAGGTAATATTTTAAATATTGTTCATTTACTGACACATATCAGGTTTGCACCTTATTATATAATAAACATATACACAGACGCTGTGCATGGATCTGCCTCCTGAAAAGAAAGACTGGCTCCTAAATCCTGCGAGAATCTGAGAGGCTGTCGGAGGATTATTTATAGCTGCACATGACAGAGGGAGAGGGAGGGAGGGAGGTGTATGTTACCGTCTAGCACTCCTGACACCCGCAAAGGAGGAAACTCTTCCTCAACCCAATCAAAACATGTCTGCCATGGGAATCGTTACACATGTCAGTACAGAGATAGGCAGCGATCCAGCCCTCGAAAACAAACGCACCATGCTCCCAGTCCGCTGTGTGGAGCGAGCAGCAGCCTTTCTACCTCTGCAGCCAACTAGAAGCCGATGTTAAAATCCATTTAAAGCAGAATTATAGCAAGAAATAAAGATTGCATGAAGTGCGGGCATCTGAACTAGAAATGCTTTAATGAAAGAATACAAATAAAGCACCTTCCTCACTCTGTATCGCTCCATCAGGGGGCAGACATGCTGCTTAGAATCTTGGGTCAGGTGGGTCAGACCTTCCTTGAGAAAACAAACAAACATGTCCGCCCCCCCCCCCCCCCTTTATTCATATTCTGATGATATTAAATCATTTCCACTTAAACCATTTCCACTTGCAAGCTTTCAATTAAACAAACACTCCTTCAGCTGTTGTAGAACTGAATTTAGTGCAGCCCTTCTGTTACGATTCCCCTTTAGGGGTCCGGAGAGCCTAATACTACGGTGATTATAGGACCCCTTCTAATAAAGGATGCTTGTGAAATAATCTGTAATGCTGGATGGGATTAAAATCATGGCTTCCCTGCATGCTGCATGTTTTAGCAGTTTTGTACACACACACACACACACACACACACACATATATATATATATATATATATATAATGTATTAATTAGCGCCATTGGTATTTTTGCCGTAAGATTCTAAATTATAAAGAAAATGGGTAAAAAAAAAAATTAAGTTTCACTGGAAAATTCTAGACTATTTATAATATCTGAAAACTCAAGATGGGCATGAGTGAGGTACTTATTATAGCGCTAGGGGAGGAGCCATGTTCTTTACAACGCTAGGGATTTTAACTTACTCTCAACTTCACAGAACACTAGGACTGCTATCTGGGGATACAGCCGGTACCACCAGTAAGGGGCCCTACACTCTTTGGGAGCCCGCGGGCACAGAATGTCTGTGCGCTGTGCTTCCGGCATTCTAGCTCTGGGCTTGCAGCGACAGGTCTCTGGGGTGTCAGGAGTGGGATTTATTTGTACAGGAGGGGGAAGGCCAGACCATTTTTTTTTTTAATATTAAAAAAAAAAATTATGTTGTTTGTCCCGCTCCCTGCTTGTTTACCTTCTGTAGGGAAGGGGATTATGGCTCCTATAGCTGCAGCCGCATCTCCAACAGGGTCAGAGCACGAGGAGGCTGAGCTTTCTCCCTTCACGCTACATGCGTTGGCGCGGCTCAGTGGCTGTGCCCAATGTAAGGCCGGTTCAGAGGTGCGGCTACCGCTGCCCGTCTCAAGTGGGACACCCTTGTACTAGAGGTCTAGCCAATATAGACCGAGCAAACCTGAAATGAAATTAGCCGAATTTCCAAAAATTTACCCAATCCATCTACTCAATATCCCTGACTTCGGGACCGAATAGGCTGCTCAGGTCGTCCGAAGCAATGAGAAACATTCACATCTGGACAATATGGCTTTGAAAACCACATACACTACATTCACACATATCAATTCTCCAGATTGGAGCTGGAGAACTGAATAGAAATGTAATAACATTACATTACCTTTTATTTATATAGCGCCAAAAATGTACACAGCACTTGGTACAGAGCATAAGAAGGGAGTTACAAACAAATTTAGACAAAACAGTTTCAGACTAAAACATGAGTTAGAGGGCCCTGCTCGCAAGCTTCCATTCTAAAGGGGATGGGGAACATGAGACACACAAGGAGAGTGTGAGGCAGAATGAAAAAAGGGGAGAGGTAAAAATAACGGTAGATTGTGATAATGGAAGGTGTGTGGGGGTAACGGAGAACTGAGTCACACCAGAAGTTACCAAGTGATAACAAAAATCTTTACATACTATTTTAATGCTATTTATTATTATAGCATATTTACATTAACATAAGCATTTTTACATTTTATTTTATATGTATTTAATTAATGTCTCCTATATGATTTAAAGACGGGCAGACTTCGGAGGCACCATTGCAGATGTCCGTACTGGAGTTTAGACTGTATAGGTTTCTTAGATCACTTAGGAGTTCAGGGTCCATAAAAAGGGGTCTCCAAAGACCTGCTCATTAACAGAACGGTACAAAGGACAAGAGGTCACCCACTAAGACTCGAAGAAAGGAGATTTACCGTATTTGCTCGATTATAAGACGACCCTGATTATAAGACGACCCCCCCAAACTTTGGATATTCTATTAGGAAAAAAACTAAAAGCCTGAATATGACTACCCTATAGGAAAAAAGTTCAACTTGTATATATTGACATGTAAATTGCTTTTTTAATAAAAAATTATGATATCAAAACATGTATTTCTTGGTTTTTTTTTATGTGCCAATGCTGCCTCTCTCTCCCCCCCTTAGTGTTGTCTCTCTCCCCCCTCGCCTCTGTTTCTGCACCCCCTCCCTCCCCTTGTCTCTGTTTCTTAACCCCTTTCTCCCCTTGTTGCTGTCTCTTCCCCCCTCCCTCCCCTTGTTGCTGTCCCCCCTCCCCTTGTCTCTCTTCCCCCCCTCCCTCCCTTGTTGCTCTGTCCCCCCCCCCCCTCTGCCCCCCTCACCTTTGTCATGGTCCCTGGTGGCTAGTGGGGGCAGCTGGTCCGTCATAATAGACGGAGGTGTCGGGCAGCATGGAGGATGTCTGCATGTATCGTGCAGACATCCCCCAGCTGCCCGATTCTCCCTGGTGGCTAGTGGGGCAGCAGAGGACGTCTCCCCTGCTGCCGCCCGGCACGACCGCTGGGACTTCTGTGACGAAAGCGGAAGTACCCGGCTTCTTCATAGAAGCCCCGGCGGTCGTGCCGTGCGGAAGCAGGGGAGACTGCGCTCATCGCGCAGACATCCCCTGCTGTTAGAGAGGGGGATCCAGGTCCCCTGCAGCTCTGCTGGGGACCTGGATCCCAGTCTTATAGTCTGACCTCAATTTGACGACCTCGATTATAATTATTATTTTCTGGAAAAAAACCTCGTCTTATAATCGAGCAAATACGGTAGTCTATGACAACGGGAGGGATTTTTTTTACAGTTAGGACAATTAAGATATGGAATCCACTGCCTGAAGAAGTGGTTCTAGCAAATATATTCAATGCCTTTAAGAGCGGCCTGGATACTTTATTTAATGAGCCGGAGCATAGAGGGCTATGCATGTTAATAAAGACATTAATATTTATTTAGTGCTTGTTGTTCCAAGGTGAAATCGGATTGCCATGTAGCAAATTTGAAATTGCCGACATGAAGGGTTTGTATTTGCCTTCTTTTGTATCAACAGCTGTAATCGAGGAATAGGGAAAGGGTTGAACTTGATGGACGAAAGTCTTTTTTTACAACCTAAACTACTATGTAACTATGTATATACACAGTTTAAATGCAATGCTGCCTGTGTACAGTAGAATACATTGTGCATAGCTATCAGCAATTCCAAAACAGACCAAAGTTTTGACGGGAAACTAAAAAAAAAAAAAAAAAAAACCAGGATTGTCCCGGCAATTATGTCAAAACTCACATAAAGTTTTTGGTACCTAACGAGTGGCATGTGAGAGGAGGTTTGGTACTTATTAGCCTTCCTGGAGGGAAGCTCGTTAAGAATGGGCAGATTCACGGTATTCCTTTTTCCACCAGAGAAGGAAGCTGAGCCTGCTCCGTTCACCCAGCGATACCTGGATCCCCAGGAAACATCAATGCAGATTTTATGCATCTCCAGAAAGGTTAGAGAGCATCAAACTCCGAGGCCGTCTGAGAAAAACAAGATGCTCAAACGCTGGCTGTGTTAACCCATTCCGTGTCCATACAATCCCACAGTTCTGGGAGCACAGGATGCCAAGTGTCTGTATCACAGTCGATGATGGAGGCCGAGTGTGTTATTCTATAATGATTTTATGGTCAGATTTTGGTCACGCCCTCTCTACGGGGTCTAGTCATTAAAACTGAACCGGCAAATGATTAGGGATTAATTACAAAGTTGAGGCAAAAGGCAATCAATGGCTGATTTTTTCCAGTTCATTTGCCAGTTTAGTAAATTGCCTCCAATATACACTTTTTTTTGTTGTTGTGCGGGATAATTGCACTGATTTAGCGCGCCAAGTCACATTATCTGATCGACAAATTTAATTGATACCCCCCCAGAATCCAATCAAATGACTACTATCAAAGCCACATGTGTGGATAAGCCATGTGGGGGCACTATGGTACTGTGGAAAAGGCACATGGGGGCAATATGGTACTGTGGAAAAGGCACATGGGGGCAATATGGTACTGTGGAAAAGGCATGTGGGGGCAATATGGTACTGTGGAAAAGGCACATGCGGGCAATATGGTACTGTGGAAAAGGCACGTGGGGGCAATATGGTAGTGTGGAAAAGGCACGTGGGGGCAATATGGTACTGTGGAAAAGGCACATGGGGACAATATGGTAGTGTGGAAAAGGCACGTGGGAGCAATATGGTAGTGTGGAAAAGGCACGTGGGAGCAATATGGTAGTTTTATAGGCGGTATCTTTCAAGACCTTGTGGAGTTGACCAGATCTAACATGGGATCGATAGGTTTGTGTTGCCAAGTCTTGAAACATTGCCAGGCTATGGACTGATGCACATTTTGTTACAGTATTGTTACATTGCTTCCAAAAAAGTAAGTAGCGTTATTATGACATCACCACTACCAGCAAAAGTTAATTTATATCCGATTATAAGCAGATCTGGTTCAGTACGTTCTCTCTCTCTCTCTCACACACACACACACACACACACACACACACACACACACACACACACACAATGGAGCTAAAAAAAAACAAATAAAAAAGTAAACCACAGGTATGAACATTTTTATACGGACACTGTGCAAGGGACAAACCTGCCGAGTTGCCCCTGAGCAAAGCCACCATGTTTGTCCCTGCGCCATGTACAGCTAAACTGGTGAGATCTCACCTCAAATCACCTTCTAGTGAATAGCCCCCAATAGGTCTGATGATAACACCGAAAAAGGGTTTAATTATTTGTGGATTTATTCTGTGAGTGAAATGATTTCTAACACAAAATAAAGACATTAGCAGCACTTTATCAGCCGTTCACAGCACGCCACAAGTGCTATTTTATGGCATTTTAATTACTGGAAACAAGCGAGGTTGTCTAAATAACTGCTACATTTCACACTACTTAATAAAAATAAAGAAGAAAAAAAAAAGAAGAAAAACTTTATTCCTGTTTATGCGGGGTCCGACACTCGGAGGATAGGGAGGGAGGAATTCTGGAGGGGAAGAGACGAGAAGAAATGGGAACTGGATAAAATGGCTGAGGTGGAGATTACTGCGCAAATGCCCGACACTGCCTAAACCAACATTAAGCCTGAAGACGGCGTGATAACCGTGATTTTAAAGCGGGGTTGGCTGCTGCCGAGAGCATTTAGAGGAATATTTAAAAAGAGAGAGCGAGAGAGAGACCCAAGTCTCAATTATCACCATAGCAACGGGTGGCCAAATCTTAACGCACAACATTTTTACCGTCAATCTTTTGACATGTTGGGCTCATTAATTACTAACTGCATGTTTTGCTGCTGGGGACGGCAGAAAAGTGAAGCTGGAGAGGATGGGGGCATCGAATACGTACAAGATGCTTGATTAACCGTCTGTTTCCTGGGAAATGGGGTTTAGGAACGAAGGAGAGCGCTGAGTGGGTCTGTGATCTCCGTTTTAAAAGGAGCAGTGAAAAAAATAATGGGGGGGGGGGGGGGGGGGTTAAAGGGTATCCGCCTCACTGAACAGCTTTCAGACCCTGTGCCTTCTGTATGGCAGTAGGGCTCCATGTTACCCTGTACCTGCTCTATGGATCCCGGTGCCTGCTCTGTGGTGGTAGTATTCTGTGGGACCCTGTGCCCTCTCTATCTCAGTAGGGTTCTGCAGGACCCTTTGCATTATTCTATGGTGGTAGGGCTCCACGGGACCTTCTCGGTGGCGGTAGAGTTCCGCAGAACATTGTGCCTTCTCGGTGGCAGTAGAGTTCCGCAGGACATTGTGCCTTCTCGGTGGCGGTAGAGTTCCGCAGGACCTTGTGCCTTCTCTGTGGCGGTAGAGTTCCGCAGGACCTTGTGCCTTCTCGTGGCGGTAGAGTTCCGCAGGACCTTGTGCCTTCTCGGTGGCGGTAGAGTTCCGCAGGACCTTGTGCCTTCTCGGTGGCGGTAGAGTTCCGCAGGACCTTGTGCGCTATCAGCCGTAAACCCTCTGCCTGAGACAAAGTCCATCAAATTCTTATTTTGATCTGTATATATAGCATGGACTGGTGGAATGTGTAATATCTGGCAGTCTTACCATTTCTATACTTAAACTATAATGAGTAGAAAATGAGTAGATAACGACGTGTTAATTAAAAAGAAGAATTGAGCAGCTCTGGGGGAATGGCAGCCTCAGTAGGGCAGGGTCTATACGAATGACCAGGGGACATTGACTAACGCAACACACAGGATGTGTCCCAGTTTACTGCTTGAAGTTCATAATTAAATTATCAAATAATTAAATGAAGCCGGGAAAAAAAATAGTCTTAAGATTAGGCTCTTGTGACAGACATTAGCCATAATAAAACATTTATTCCGTAGCGTCAGTATATGTATGGAACATATTCATAACATCTATGCGTTAAAGGAGACTTCAAACTTCACATTTTATTAATGTATCAATATTTTTGTCATATTTCAAGTGTGGGGTATTACTAAATGTCCAACATCCAGGGCATGTTACAAGCATTACCCGATTTATTGGTACTCACTTTACTGGCCTCTAAAAGGAGGAAAGGCTCCCCTGCCAGGAATCAAACCTGCAGCCCCAGGAGTTTATAAAAAAAAAAAAAAAAATCTTCATTTACTCTATTGTAATGAACCAGATATTATATTTTATAAACTCTTCTGTAGGTGCTGACTGTTTGTTAACTAAAGAGATTTAGAGTTCGTCATTAAACAAATATCCAATTAGCTCATAAAATATAGTCCTGGCACAGTCCTGGATAATGGGTAGGCTAGCCAGCGGGATGTGTGTTGAATGCCCCCTCTTCTCTTATGAAAAACCCTTCTCTGCTGGGAGACTAACAGGACATGACTAACACATTATTTATTCATTATTTTTTTTTTTGGTTTGTTTTTTAAGCTTCCCATGTTGTGCGTTAAAGGGACTGTCGTGTCTCCAAAATGCATCTTCCAAATGTTAATCCATATTAAAGTGCTTCCAAAGTACTTTAAAATACATGTTTTACATTTTGCATTGCAAATACTTACACAGCTAGATGAAATTGGAAAATTTCAGCAGTTTGCAAGAAACCAGGACTGCCCACTGTAGCTAAGTAAAAGTAAATTTCCTTTTATTTTGGTGCAGGAACCAATGAGAAAAATGTATTTTAAATGAATGGAATTTCCCATCTCGCTAGTGATGTCATCAGACTATGTGTTGCATTGTTAGATCCTACTGTGTACAACTGCAAGTCTATTACAGTCCACACCATGTATTCTATTCCAGGAAAACAGGAAGTGACTATATGAAACAAAACTTTATATCCTCAGTGTCTATATAATCAGAGCTGCTGCACCTGCAGTAAACATGCAGAGTTATCACTGGGGGAGCAAAATATAAAAAATGTGATTTATGCAGAATGCCTGCATCAAATCACAATGGAAAAAAAGTGATCAAATATGGCCTATTCCCTCACCACAATAAACTGAACTGACAAAAGAACTGCAACAATCTGGCATTAGTAACAGAGTAACAATTTACCTAATCTTTCCAATTAGATTTTTAGTTTGTTATTACCGTATTTCTGAAAACATTTCTGAAAAATACCCCTCGTCATATAATCAAGGTCGTTTTATAATCTGACCTGGATCCCCCTCTCTAACAGCAGGGGATGGTACTTCCGACTTTGCCATAAAAGTCCCGGCGAGCGTGCCGGGCGGAAACAGGGGAGGTCTGCGCTCATCGCGCAGACATCCTCCGCTCCCCGCTAGCCACCAAGGAGTATTGGGCAGCTGGGGGATGTCTGCACAATGACGGACATAATAGACTGCGGTGTCGGGCAGCATGGAGGATGTCTGCACGTATCGTGCAGACATCTCCCGGCTGCCCCCACTAGCCACCAGGGAGCGAGTTACAGGTGAGGGGGAGGGAGGGGGCAGAGAGACAGGGGGAGGGAGGGGTCAAAGGGAGGGGGAGAGAGAGACAACACTAAGGGGGGGGGGAGAGAGACAAAGCTGGGGGCAAGGGAAAGAGAGAGGCAGCATTGGCACATAAAAGGAAATAAAAACAAGAAATGCATTTTTTTGATATAACTTATTAAAAAAGCAATTTACATGTGAATATATACAAGTTGAACTTTTTTCCTATAGGGTAGTCTTATATTCAGGCTTTGTCTTTTTCCTAAAGGAATATCCAAAGTTTGGGGGGTCGTCTTATAATCAGGGTCGTCTTATAATCGAGCAAATACGGTATTGTCATTAAAATGCACTGGTGGATTATCTAAGCAATACTTCTGCCAACAGGATGAAGAAGAGATCATGAAACTATCTTTCTATCGTGTTTTGTTTAGAAGATATTACTAGTGTAGTAGAGGGAAATCTAAACACTAGTAGAGTTGCATCTTAGTTTTTGGCCTGTCCCAGACACATCCCTCTAATTTTTCTGTCCGACTTGGTATTGGAGCCGAGTCTGGAAGTTCTTGTTTGACACTCCCACCAAAAAAAATGAATGTTTTATTTATTTTTCATTGTTGATTTCATGGCTTTTTTTGTTATGTGAGTTTACTTAATAAAATAGGTTACTAAACAAGTGTGACTGGGGGCTGCCATTTTGGGTGCCACCCCACAGTGACTTTACAGCACTAGTATCTCACTTTGGGGCTGGGGACACAGAATGCAGTCTATAAGTCAGAATTATCTGATTCTGATCATTGAATGGGAGGGTAATGCAACTATTACATCACAAGGGGGCAGAGCTAAGATCATGTTTGATCAGGTCACTCTCCTCTCGCTTCCAGAAAGATGTTTAAAAATAAACGTGTATACAGCCACCTATTCCTGAGCCAGTAAGAGAGCAGGGGTGTATCTTATGACATCATCATGTAGGCTCTGTCCACAGTAGTAAGATTAGAATTGCTGGAAGAGTTTGAAGAATGTTGTATCATGGGTAAAATTCACAAAATGGATGCAGGAGATAGACACTTAATTTTATTTCTACATTTATATGCTATTAAATCAAACATAAAAACAAACAAACAGTGGCATAAGTTTGTTTTAAATGCACAGGTAATCTAGTTACATCGTCTGACCAATACCAGAGAACCTCCACAGGCACTAGCAGACGCTGGAGGAAGGAAGTCTCCTAATGCTTGCTTTATTACTTAATTTCACATTATATTGCAAACCAAGAATGCCTGGAAGATAATCTAAAAAGTGGAGGTTTTATTTTAGATTTAAAACGTTTGCACTATTTCTGCTTATGCTAGTGAGATGGCACAGGGGACTAATGCAACAACTATAGAATATGTTCAAATCCCCAAGGCTGCAGAATAGAATTTCTGGTATGGTCAATAAAATGAGTGCCATAAAGTCGGGTAATTAACATCCACAGAATGTTGGGGAATGGTAACAACCCCTAGATTGTCCTTGACAATAAGGGGAGGTAACCATTTCTGGTACAACAATTTATTATTCGCATTATTTTCTAATGTTCTCTGAAATATGTTGGTCGCTGGGTCAAGTTAGAAGAAGGCATCGGCACACAAGACAAAAATAACCGCAAGACAAGCAAGTCTTCAGCAAATGACGTAATGCAGGGGTTAAAGCAAAGAAAAGAAACACCTCATACACGTATAGATTTGTGATTTAGAAAGGTAATTTTAATCAGAAACGGTGAGGGTGACAGATTCACAGATTACCACTATCTTAATTAATTAAAAACAGGGAACATTGTGCACTAAAATCTGAAAGAGAGAAATCTGAAAAGTGTAGATTTTACCAAAAAAAACAAAAACATTTGGTGTTTGCAAGCCTTCAGATCAGGTTTTAATTCATTATACTTTATATAGAAGATTGTGCCAAGCGTGCATTGAATGGTCACTAGGAAAGCACTGAATTCTGCAGCAGGGAGAGATTTAATAAACAGAGAAATTCTGGGGAAGAAAATGGATGCAGTGTATGATCTAAGTCTCTTCTTGTCTCGTCTCAGTGAATTCAGCTGGGAAAGAAATTCAATAGGATTAATTATGCAAACAAACAGAATGCTAACTCTGGGGCTGATACAAAGCTAGCTAGAGATTCAGGTTTTTTCCCCCCTTAGAATGCATTATGTTGTTAGTAGTATCTTCACACCGTCTTGGAAGGAATCTGCCCAATACAAATGTCTTCAAACAAATCTTAGAAAGGAGTTCGACAAAAGCATTGTTTTGTACTGCGAGTGTAGGGGATAAACATTGATCTATACATTCTGTTAGCAGAACCACAAGCAAATGCATAGTCCAAGAGAAAATGTGTGGTCAGTTTGCATGCCTCCCAAATGCCCCGCTTCTGGCAGGACAGTCATGACTTTGGGGGTCTGTCCTGAGGAGCTCTACCTCTGTCCCGCTTTTAGAGTTTGGCAGGGTAGCGGGATTAAAATCCGCAAAAACGCACTCTTAGCAGATTCTCCGGTGTCTGGGAAGAAGCACTGAGCATGTGCAGTGCTGTCAGTGTGACTGCACCATCGCAGATACGAAACGGGGGGGGGGGGGGGGGGTAATGTTGGGAGGTATGAGTTTGTCTGTGGTATCTCCTGTTTATGACATAACCTTTTGGCCTTGAATATAAATAAACTAAATTGCATTTAGTTTTAGGAGCCAGCTGCAAAATCTAGGAGGCAGGTAGCTGCACATTCACACAACCACACACACACACACAGACATACAGTCAGTCACATGCATACACACACAGTCAGTCACATGCATACACACACAGTCAGTCACATGCATACACACACAGTCAGTCACATGCATACACACACAGTCAGTCACATGCATACACACACAGTCAGTCACATACATACGAGAAAACTGTAGTGCTAATGCATAACATTTGTTATCAGTAAATATACACCCCGCTTCCTACTGGAGGTACTCACAGGATGTTAGGTAAATATGGAGCATACCGGGGCAACATGTACATAAAACCAAATAAAGTAGCCGTATAGTTGTCTGATGGTTGGTGCACTCTATCCTCCTCTTTCAAAAACACCACTTCCACGACAGCGTGTAACAACCATCAGGCGGAGCACAGGACGTGTGTGCCGCAGACACTCTGCTCTAAAGCACGAGGGAGGGGGGGGGCAGGAGGTGTGTGCCGCAGACACTGCTCTAAAGCACGAGGGGGGAGCAGGAGGTGTGTGCCGCAGGGGATGGGACACTTCATCGCGGCTGCATCCGCTTCACCGCCATCACTTCACCGGACGACAGCTCGTCGCGGGATATTTCATCGTGCAACATTTCATCGCTAAAGAGTTTTAATGTGTTAGAGTTAGAAGATAGAGTGTTAGAATTAGGGTTTAGGGGGTTAGTATTAGGGTTCGGGGGTTAGTATTAGGGTTTAGGGGGTTCGTATTAGGGTTTAGGGGGTTCGTATTAGGGTTTAGGGGGTAAGTATTAGGGTTTGGGGGGTTAGTATTAGGGTTCATGGGTTAGTATTAGGGGGTTATTATTAGGGTTTAGGGGGTTAGTATTAGGGTTCGGAGGTTAGTAGTAGAGTTCGGGGGTTAATTTTAGTATTAGGGTTTGGGGTGGAATCATTTATTAGGGGGGGGTATTTTATTTTAACTTGTACGTTTGTAAGGGCTGACAGTTCAGCGCTGAACTGTCAGCCCTTCCATAGCCGCGTCCGCGATGAAGCGGACGCATTATTCTTCATTGCTGACAGTTCAGCGTTCTAACTGCCACACTGAACTGTCAGTGATGAAGTCGCCGCACCAAAGTGTCCAAGACCCTGTGCCGCAGACACTGCTCTAAAGCACGAGGGGGGGGGGGGGGGGAGCAGGAGGTGTGTGCTGCAGACACTCTGCTCCCTCACACTCGGATTGTTAAGTTTTTTTAAAAACATTTTTAACTGATCCCTGAGAGAGCGGCGCCATGTGGGGATGACCCTTCCTGGGCGCCAGTTCTAATTTCCTAGTCGCCATGGCGCCCTGACTAATGGCAACTATGGCTCCCACACGAATGAAGGAAAGAGCCACGTTTCTCTCTGTCGCCATGAAGCGCTGCGGCCAGTCAAGGATAAGGGGAATAACTTTTGATCTGAACCGTTCAAAGAGCCTTTTTAATCAGACAGAATTCCCCGTCTGCCCTTTGATTTTTCAGATTATTTCTAAAAAGATTCTATGTTTTTACAGGCAAGGGCATGCTGCAACAATACTATATTAAAGCTCATGTTTGCAATGCTCTGGCTGATAAAATGGGCCTCTGCCATTTCACGGAGGTCTTGTAATCTCGGACGAGCTGCCGTTTGTAAAGGTTTCGCTGCCGCTATTTGCAGAATTGCCCTGCATGACCCCTTTGTGCCCTGTAACGATTCTAATACCAGATAGGCACAACAGGAAAACAAACGCAAATGGTCCAACCAAACAAGAACTGGATGCGTCAACGGAGATCATACAAAATAGATGGTAACCGTAATATTCGCTGCAAACTGAAACCCCTTTCAATATTCCTTTATATCATTTTTTGCCAGAAAGAGAGTCCTTGGAATTCATTTTGCCCTGAGCCACAGTGAATAATACACGGGAACTTTATATATAAATACTGATAATAGTACAGACAGTAGTGTATCTTGCAGAAGGCAAACAAGGCATTCGCCTAGGGCGGCACTTTGCCAGAGGGCGGCACTTTGCCAGAGGGTGTTAAAGCACACTTCTGGTGCTTCAAACATTTTCGCTCCCTCCCCCACCGTTCAGAAAGCTTTAGCTCCTTCCAATTAATCAGGGTGATGGTGTTATGTAATGGACGTGGTGGGTGTATGCAATGTGGGTGATGGGGGAATGTAATCGGGTGAATGGGCATTTAATATGTGCAATGTGGGTGATGGGGTATGTAATGGGGTGATGAGGCATGTTGTGGGTGTGCAACGTGGGTGATGGGGCATGGTGTGCAACGTGGGGGGGGGGGGGGTGCCTGAATTTTGTCTGCCTAGGGCAGCACAAAACCAAGATACACCACTGAATACAGGTAATTATAATAATAATCAGGGCTTGACAAATATTGATAGGCTTTCGGAGCCCTGCAGGCCGATTCAGCAGCCAGACTAGATTTGTTTGTTTTAGGAGCCAGGAAATAAAATGGCTCCTGGGATTTGTGAAGGCCTGATATCATTATTATTGCTATTTATAATAAGAGATGTGCAAAGAAATATTTTACGGTGATGAATGACATTTTCAGGCCATTTGGAATTTGCACCTTCCCACAAACTGACAGTGTCCCCACTCCTGCAGATTTTGGTGTGGCCTCCTTCTCCGATTCTCTGCTGGCCAACTAGATCTTTCTCTGATCCACTTACTGCACCCCTATGTCAGGCCTGGGATCATGTGACCAGTATGATAACTTATCATAGGACACACAAAAGGCAGCAATTATTATTATTATCCCATTGCAACTTAATAATATGCATTTATACATTAAAAATTGAGATTGAATTGCAAACTTAAAGGGGCATTGAACCTTGTTTAAAACATGCTTCCTTGAAGGAAGCAAGGGTTCAACAAAACATGTCCCGGGACTTTTAAGTAACCTGACGTGTATCTTAATAGATACCAACGGGGTTACTACCTTCTGTGTCTCACATGCGAGGCACAGCAGTTCCAGGTTGCTCGCCCCGCTCTGACTGCCGAATGCGAGGGTCTCTCACTGGTAGCGCATAGAGAAACCCTAGTTTTTGCATGGCATCATCAGGGGGGGGGGGGGGCTAGTTAAGGTACATAGATAAAAACACCTTATTGAGCCCTCTTTGCTCTGTCTAGTTCTATCAGGGAGCAGACATGTTGTTCAGAATCTTGGGTCAGATCTTCCTTCATCTGACCCAAGATTCTAAACATGTCGGCCCCCTGATAGAGCTAGACCGAGCCATGAAGGCTCAACGAAGCACGGCTTGACAAATATGTGTGGAGTTTAGGAGACAAACAGACCAATTGAGGAGCCAGTCTGATTATTTCGAGGAGCCATGGACATTTTTACTTCCATACTATGTAGAATCATCGTACCGGCCTTGCAATAATGTGCTATTTGCATTCTTTCTGTATAAAATGCCTGCACTTGATGCCATCTTTCAATTACACAGAACAGTCGCCCTTTAACCGTGAAAAAAAAAAAGTCAGACGTATTCGAATAAACTCGAGTAAAACCTGTCTTTGTGGGAGCAGATCTTTGCTTCTGCAGACAAACTACAATCCCCCCTCTCTCTCTTAGCACCGCCACGGAAATGAGTGCTTTCTGACATCAGCTAGGTAGGAATCTGTGGCATCTAAACCAGCTAGCTTTTCTTTTTTTTTTTTTTTAACTTCACAATCTCCAATTGCTTCTCCCCTCTTTGTTACAGAGAGCAATTTGCTACTCACATGCAAATACTTCCTCGTCAAATCACTAGGAGCCCTTTCCTTGCTCGCCCCCTCACATTACCTTCCCCTCCCCTGCCGCTTCACAATTCAGATTATGACTGACGAAATGTGCGAGGAGACTCATGCATCAAAAACTATTCCCCCCCCCCCACCCCACCCCCGGTATTATAAAACGGTCACTGCTCTGCTCTACGTGCTGTCGGCTTTTATTCCTGCGCGTGCGCGAGGGAACCATTGACAGATGAAAAAAAAAAAGAATCCAAGAGCCTGGCCTTTGCTTTGTCATTTTAATCAGTCACTGCTAGTGAACTTTTTTATTCGTTATGTTTCAGTGTCTATGACCCACCTACATGTTGCAGCAAATACATCTATTCTGTCTGAGGACATTAATTACCATTAATTCTCCATCAGGCCATTGGGCAGGTCCGTTTTTAAAAAAACAAAACTAATAATATATCTGTCATTATTTATTTGTTGATCAGGGGTCAGGAAAGACAACCTCTGAACCGATAATTGCACATTTTTTTTTATTTTTTTTTTAAATTAAGAGTCACATTTTTTATGGGTACTTTGTGCGGACAAACACTACACAGCACCAATGTTTTTAAGAGAAAAGGCAAGATTACGTTAGTAGGAGTTGCAATCCCAGAGGGTTTAGGCATTAAATCCAGGTTTGTCGTGCATTTGCTTCCAAAATCAGTCACGATCCGCAGGGTCTCATCAGTAATTCTGCAGTCAATTCTGGTACCAAATGAGTGTTCTGGTGACTTGGTTCAAGGAACTGGTCTTCTCAACTACCCCCCCCCCCCCCCACCCACCTTCAGTTGCCTCAGCTACGTCAATTCCCCATCCTAAAGGTTAACTTGTCTGGTAGTGATGGGAGTTGGAGTTCAGGCTGATTTTGTTTAGTATTCTCCTTGCGAGCGACTATCTGCTTTGCTCTTTCAAGAACAATGTCTACTACTCTGCAGAGCTTGACAAATCCCAAAATCCTCGTAGCAATGTCTCCAAAAAACCCTCCTGCTGGCTCCTAACTATGGACTGTTTTACAAAGAGCTGTATGGAAGTACCAGATTTGCTGGCTCCTAGAAATCACTAGACCAGCGGCCTCTAAGCTGCTCTCTTCAGGTCCAGAAGTCTACAAATATTTTTCAGTTCCTGTAGTTCTGATATTTTGATTTTCATTCTCTGACATACCTATGGAACAGGTTACTCTGAACACTATCGGCTAATTAGTTGTTAGCAGAACCTTCTATTGTATTGCAACAAATGTAAAGGTCACAAATGACATACGAGGCCGAGGAGATAAGAATTACAAACACAGTGAAGTGGTGAAATTACAAGAGCACTACACACTACAATGCAAAAGTATACACTGTGTGCAACTGGGTAATGTTATGAGCTAGAAAAACGTCCTGCTACTATCCGTAAATTCTTTGAAATGCCCATTTTATTTACCAAATAAGAGGCACTGTTGAAGAACATTACAATATGATCATTTATGTCAGCCCAAGGTACAGAATAAAGGTCACCAGACAGACACGCTAACGCTTAAAGAGGCAGTTCCCACATCAGGGCAGAAAACTGCATCAAGTAAAGAAAAACTCTATCGCCCACCCAAAAGCTGAATATAAAAGGTTAAATCGGATTATTAATGTTGCTATAGCCACGGACCCAAAGTCTCCCTTCTTTGTGCTGCATCAAAGCACGCAGAGCTGGCTCAAGACACGCCCCCTGCACTTGTAAGAACCTACAGACCTCGGCAAAGAGAGGTTGATTCCACAGTAATGTCTAATCACAGCACTTGTTCACATTGGAGCATGAGACATTATGGAGGACCTGTGTACTCCCCGTCACTGAATTTAGAGGTGTAAAACAAACAGAAAATAAGTTTGGAGGAATTGACTCTACACGGGAAAAACTAGTCTCACTGATTATATGTAATGCCACACAATCCCATCTTACAATGTCTTCCCGTTACCTTGTTCCATCCTCCTCTGTTACTTCCATCCCAGTCATATCAATATGTCAATATATTTGAAGGAATTTAACAGCAATACATAGGGCAGAAATGGGCTTTATTCACGACAGGGAATTTCAACCTTAAGACCAAAGTGGACAAGTTGGAAACATCCTCCCATTCAGCTGAATGGGAGGATTTTTCCAGCTCGGCTACTTTGGCCTTGAGTTTGAGATTCCCTTCTCACTCCCTACTTTCGCAAATAAAACCCATAGTCACCACAATTCCAATTCACAGATCCAAAATTAAACCAGATACCCCAGGGGAAGAACATGCACCAAATTCAATGATGAGGTGGTATAAAGATCATTTCTTGGCCACAGCCGACCTTTATACATAAGCCCCCAATGGGCAGCTGTCTCTCTCTGCTAGCTCTGCGTGGGATCAGCAGAGGGGACCTCAACAGTGAGACACAGCTGAGAGTACATCCGTGTACATCTATTAAGATACACATTGGATTAACTTGCTTAGTTAATCATACTTGGAGCGGTCAAATGATTTGGTTTCAATGAATGTTTGGACCAAAGTAAGATTTAATTTCATACATCATCTGTAACGGACGCCATACCATAACAATGGAATCAAGTCATCATAGAGAAAGGTTTGAGAGCGTGTTTGGGCGTATTTGTGCGCTGCTTCCCCCCCTTCTCACTGGGTTCATCCCCTGAACAAATAACATGCAAGCTTGCATTTTATTAAATTCACTGCCCTTTAAAGGACCACAATAAAACGGTTTTATATCCGGTTTAAGAAGCGAGTGTGCACAGCACAGGTCCGAATTATCAACACAAGCCACTAGATTTTTACATTTTTTGCCGTTTTTGTTTGGACTTCTTTTGCATTCCAGATCTTCTCTCAAACTCCCATAACAACAGCAGACAATGGGGGGTAATTCTACAGATCATTTCTGGGGCAGAGTTCTAAAAGTGATGTAATCAGCAGGAACATTCCATTGGTTTCCATGGGGACGGGAATCAGCAGGAGCATTCTATTGGTTTCCATGGGGACTGGAATCCGCAGGAGCATTCCATTGGTTTCCATGGTGACTGGAATCCGCAGGAGCATTCCATTGGTTTCCACGGGACTGGAATCCGCAGGAGCATTCCATTGGTTTCCACGGTGACTGGAATCCGCAGGAGCATTCCATTGGTTTCCACGGTGACTGGAATCCGCAGGAGCATTCCATTGGTTTCCATGGTGACTGGAATCCGCAGGAGCATTCCATTGGGTTCAACGGTGACTGGAATCAGCAGGAACATTCCATTGGTTTCCATGGGGACTGGAATCAGCAGGAACATTCCATTGGTTTGCATGGTGACTGGAATCCGCAGGAGCATTCCATTGGTTTCCACGGTGACTGGAATCCGCAGGAGCATTCCATTGGTTTCCACGGTGACTGGAATCCGCAGGAGCATTCCATTGGGTTCAACGGTGACTGGAATCAGCAGGAACATTCCATTGGTTTCCATGGGGACTGGAATCAGCAGGAACATTCCATTGGTTTGCATGGTGACTGCATCCCAACAGCTGAAGGTGCATATCTCCCAATGTTTCCTGAACTAATGTCACCATTACACTTGACCTGAACCCTCCACTCTCTTAGCATTAAGGAACATTTCAAATACCTTTACACTTTTTTAACCCTTGCATCCATAGGGGAAACCAGGGTTAAAAAAATAAATCATGTGTCCGTCCCCCAAATAAAGTATATTTAGAGAGACACAAGGGTTTCCGATCAGCGATGTCGCAGAGCCGGTGGGGAAGCTGGTATGAGGCAGCAATGGAGCAGAGAAAGACAGTCGACAACCTGGTCCCTGCATGGCAGCTGCCAGCCGGGGGATAAACGGGCATGTACCATCAAACGTCCCTGCCACTTTACCATCAGATTAGGATCACAGAATGTATTACTGGTGCTTCTATATTACAGGCTGAGCATCCCTTATCCAGAAATCAGTTATCCAAAATGATCCGTTATCCAAACATTGCCACAAGTGGCAAGTTCCACACACGCCTGTCAGAAAACAAGCGCACAGCAGTGTCCAGACCCCTTAAGCTGTGATATAGCCTTTCCATGAATGCTCAGATTTCCCCACACCCACAAAGGGTCATACAATGACACGTGTGCAGACCTGACGATGCCTCACATCACAGCTACATCGCAGTAACAGTGATTTATTTGCTCTATCCGGTATTTACATTGATATTACTGTATTACATGGGAGCTGAGAGGCTTTAATACATCTTACTGGTGCAAATGATCTGTTATCTGAAATGATCAGTTATCCAGAATACTTCTAGTCCCAGGCATTCTGTATAAGGAAGACTCAACCTGTAGACGCAACAAGTGAAACACCAGGTTAAGTATCACACGGGCCGTGTTCAGATCATGTATCTCTGCCAGTCATTTTCCAGTGACATTCCTCTCCAGCACGAAACCACAATGCAAAAGCCATAAAAAAAAAACGAGGCACTCACCAGTATCAAAATGTATATAATCCTTTCAGCACCCTGGACTAGTGCTCATCTTCTAAACGTGTCCAATCCTTCATTTCTCAATTATAGTCCCTCGCCAAATCAGTCGGCTGCCCCCTGTAACACAAAGTGAGGACAGAGTCAACTAAAAACACTCTCAACCTGGTATAAAACATTCAATAAAAGAGATTTTCATAATTGCACTTCCTATGCCCATCTCTAGCGCTAAGAACATAATACTCCCCAGCATGCACCTGACCTCCCCTTCCCTGATTGGCTAGTTGTTCTATAACATATTAAATGCCACTGGTTTTCAAATGGTTATAAAACCAGGACAGGTGGAGTAAGTGGTTTATAGTTCTCGCTTCGGTAAACGGTTCTCTTTGGATGTCCGATTCCATCTGGTTTACCCATCCAGGGCTTGACGTTAAGAGACAAACAGACCAATTCAGGGGCCAATAAAAACATATAAGCCAGTAGGCATTTTGAGAACCATGACCCCCTGAGCCCCTTTGATTTGTCAAGCCCTTTACTAAATCACATTTATTTATATACGCACACAGATATACAGACTATATACACACGATCAGCCATAACAAGCAGGATAAAGTGCCCTGCCACCAAGCAAAAAATGGTTCAGGAATGGTTTGAGGAACACAACAACGAGTTCAAGGTGTTGACTTGGCCTCCAAATTCCCCAGATCTCAATCCAAATCGAGCATCTGTGGGATGTGCAGGACAAACAGGTCTGATCCATGGAGGCCCCACCTCGCAACTTACAGGACTTAAAGGATCTGCTGCTAACGTCTTGGTGCCAGATACCACAGTACACCATCAGAGGTCTAGTGGAGTCCATGCCTCGACCGGTCAGGGCTGTTTTAGTGGCAAAAGGGGACCTGCACAATATTAGATGGGGGTCATAATGTTATGGCTGATCTGTGTGTATATATATATATGTGTGTATATATATATATATATACACACACGCACGCACACATAAATACAGACCGAGACTGAATGCAGCAGATGTACTAATTACTAAAAAGCACAGGAATTCCTCCTTCTAGGAGAAAATTCGCTGTGCAGACCAAGTTAATGAATCGTCAGAGGATGTTGCAATTTAATGTCTACAAGGCACGTAATAAAAATGTGGTTTGTCGCAAGTTAATATCTGGATGTTTCGCTTAGCCCCTTGGATTCACACCGCTCTAGAACAGTCGCTCGATGCTCAGCCGGCCAAAGTGTGACATGGGGGGGCACAGCAGGGCGATTCATTTACTACGTGCTCGGGTGGTCCGGACAGACCGTCTTCTAGGATTAGTTAGGGGTCTGTTCCAGGCAGGGAGTAAACAAGGTCGTCCAGTCAAGTCACAGAGCCAATAGCTTAATGAGCCTGGTTTCATCACCCGGTGTCTAGGACCATCTCATGCAAGGAGCACATTAATTATATCCAATAAAGGAGTTTATTGCTGCCAATGCACACATGTATGTGTCATGTCAGGGATCACTGCACATTCCAGGCTGCACTGCTGTCAGTAATACCTGTACACAGTGCACAGCCGATGGAGCTGATGTGTAAATGAAGAACACAAACAAAAAACATTATGTTGCAATGACTAGAAAGACACACAAAAAAAAAATAGTTTTGCAGTCGGGATGGAAAGTGCTTCCATCTGAAATACTAGATTATCTATTGATTTTACAGCTACTTAATCAAATTTAAAGAGAGGATATAGATCCGAGTATGCCACATTTTTATAACCACGAGTCAGAAAAGGTATCCGTAAAGGAACATTAAACATTGTTTAACCCTTGCATCCTTGAAGGAACCAAGGGTTAAACAAAACATGTCCAGGGACTTGTTAGTAAACCGACGTTTAATTTAGTAAATACCCGCGGGGTTACTAACTGCTGTGTCTCACATGCGAGACACAGCACTTCCTGGTTGCCGCGTGCAGACACAGCCAATCAGAGCGGGGGGCTCACCCTTCTCTGACAGCTAACTGCGAGGGTCTCTCGCTGCTAGCACAGAGAGAGACCCTCGTTTTTGCATGGAAACATGGCAGCTGTCGGTCAGAGGATGAAGTGGCGTGTACTATCAAAAGTACCTTCCAGTTTATTCGCACACTAGGGGCAACTAAAATTTCACTTGTGCTTCTATATTAGAAGCACATGTGAAAAATAACGTTTAGTGTCCCTTTAAGAAAACCTTTTAAGACACAAGTATAATTCCCATTATCTAGTTTGATTTTAGGTAATGTAAGGCCTGAGGAGCGGCATGCAAATTAACTGGTTTACAGTGGGGAATGTGTAATTTGCATACCGTGCCACAGGTGATGTCATAAGCAGGAGATTCCACAGACAGATTTAAAACACATTTTTCTCCTAATTTAGGCATTTGTTTGCAGTTTTGCCGATACAATGTATAGATCATTTTCAATATTTTTGTTTTCTCTACCTACACAGCAAAAACAATGCTCAGATTATACAGTCCCTTTACCATTGAACTCAAACCACTTTTTTTTTTTTACCAGCTTGATTGCTGGTCTCCCCCCTCCCTCCGTACCAGCAATGCACTTCACAGAAAGTCACAACAATGGCCGCCTCCAGGAGCAGAACCAACTACCAACAGATCAGAAACAACAGAAAGCTGAATCGTAGCCAATAATGTGAACGCTGGCTGGAGAGGACCTCAGACAGCATTAAATACATAACCAGTCAGTAGGAAGATTAATGATCTGATGCCAGTAGCTCACACATTGATATCTCCCTATGGCTCTCCAGATACCCAAACAGGATCTGATTGATAGCACTGCACATACATTCTGCACTCCAGTAGTTAGGACGGTACTAAAAATAAATATATATATATATATCGTATTGTGCTTTAACCGAGGAATAAAAAATATCCCTTGCAAGAGCCGGTGATGGGCCCCAGACCTTCTCACTACACCCTGGAGATGGTCTTTGTACCTGACAGATTGTTACAGGCTCACATTTTAAACTGTTAAAATGTCACTGGGAATATCCACTTTCTTACCAGTTATCATTCGCGCCTATCCTAAACCCCCCCCCCCCCCCCTGCTGTCTCACCCTTAGCATATTCTCAGTTCTTTGAAAATTATTTGCACAGTTTTTTTATATTGTTCATTTTCTTTAATTCTAATAATTTGGTAAAGCACGAAATAAAATAATTAAATTCTCATGATGCCGTTTTTAAGATAAAACAACATGGCCTTCTCTAATATCTACAACCTACTCGGCTGCTAATTAATGGCGGAAATGCATTTAATATTGTGCTGCGATTGGCGGGGTACTAGACGCAAATTTTAAAGGGGCAATACGGACAGTTAGAGAAGAATTTTAAGGGGCAATACGGACAGTTAGAGAAGAATTTTAAGGGGCAATACGGACAGTTAGAGAAGAATTTTAAGGGGCAATACGGACAGTTAGAGAAGAATTTTAAGGGGCAATACGGACAGTTAGAGAAGAATTTTAAGGGGCAATACGGACAGTTAGAGAAGAATTTTAAGGGGCAATACGGACAGTTAGAGAAGAATTTTAAGGGGCAATACGGACAGTTAGAGAAGAATTTTAAGGGGCAATACGGACAGTTAGAGAAGAATTTAAAGGGGCAATACGGACAGTTAGAGAAGAATTTTAAGGGGCAATACGGACAGTAAGAGAAGAATTTTAAGGGGCAATACGGACCGTAAGAGAAGAATTTTAAGGGGCAATACGGACCGTAAGAGAAGAATTTTAAGGGGCAATACAGACAGTTAGAGAAGAATTTTAAGGGGCAATACGGACAGTAAGAGAAGAATTTTAAGGGGCAATACAGACAGTTAGAGAAGAATTTTAAGGGGCAATACGGACAGTTAGAGAAGAATTTTAAGGGGCAATACGGACAGTTAGAGAAGAATTTAAAGGGGCAATACGGACAGTTAGAGAAGAATTTTAAGGGGCAATACGGACAGTAAGAGAAGAATTTTAAGGGGCAATACGGACCGTAAGAGAAGAATTTTAAGGGGCAATACGGACCGTAAGAGAAGAATTTTAAGGGGCAATACAGACAGTTAGAGAAGAATTTTAAGGGGCAATACGGACAGTAAGAGAAGAATTTTAAGGGGCAATACAGACAGTTAGAGAAGAATTTTAAGGGGCAATACGGACAGTTAGAGAATAATTTTAAGGGGCAATACAGACAGTTAGAGAAGAATTTTAAGGGGCAATACGGACAGTTAGAGAAGAATTTTAAGGGGCAATACGGACAGTTAGAGAAGAATTTTAAGGGGCAATACGGACAGTTAGAGAAGAATTTTAAGGGGCAATACAGACAGTTAGAGAAGAATTTTAAGGGGCAGTACGGACATTTGGGGATTTCTAACCGGTTATTTTTGTTGTTGTTGTTGAACAAATGGGGTTATTTGTAAAATGTCAATTCTGGGGCATATTTCTAAAAGTGGTACAGTCACCATAGAAACCAATGGAATGTCCCAGCTGATTGTTGCACTTTTAACCACTCCATGTTTGTGTGTTTTTAAGGAAAATTATTATTATTATTATTTTTTGCCAGATAGCGCAGTGCACTCTCTGTAGAAACTGTCCAGTCCTCAGGGTTTGTAGCCCTTAAATTGAGTGGCATTAAATTGGATAATCATACTTGAAACTGCTCTGGACCCACCTTTCCTGGTCACACACTTGGGAGATGAAGCCAGAACTTTCGTTCTGCATGCCAACATGATTGCATGCTCTTCAGGGCACACAACGTAATAAAAAACATATGTGCTCTGGATTAAGATAATCACAATGAATGAACTAAACCCAATATATAAAACATGATATAATGGGAGAATCCAAAAATCAGTGTCTTGCCTGCACCCTATTAGCCTTAAAGGGCAACTTTACCAAGAAATTACCTTATGTTTAATTGAAAGATTGTATCGAGTGTAGATGATTTATAAAGAAATTCTTTAATGTAAGAATACAAATTAAGAGCCTTATTGAGCCTTCTTTACTCCATATCGTTCTCTCAGGAGGCAGACATGTTGGTTAGAATCTTTACTCCATATAGTTCTCTCAGGGGGCAGACATGTTGGTTAGAATCTTTACTCCATATCGTTCTCTCAGGGGGCAGACATGTTGGTTAGAATCTTTACTCCATATAGTTCTCTCAGGAGGCAGACATGTTGGTTAGAATCTTTACTCCATATAGTTCTCTCAGGGGGCAGACATGTTGGTTAGAATCTTTACTCCATATCGTTCTCTCAGGGGGCGGACATGTTGGTTAGAATCTTTACTCCGTATAGTTCTCTCAGGGGGCAGACATGTTGGTTAGAATCTTTACTCCGTATAGTTCTCTCAGGGGGCAGACATGTTGGTTAGAATCTTTACTCCATATAGTTCTCTCAGGGGGCAGACATGTTGGTTAGAATCTTTACTCCGTATAGTTCTCTCAGGGGGCAGACATGTTGGTTAGAATCTTTACTCCATATAGTTCTCTCAGGGGGCAGACATGTTGGTTAGAATCTTTACTCCATATAGTTCTCTCAGGGGGCAGACATGTTGGTTAGAATCTTTACTCCATATAGTTCTCTCAGGGGGCAGACATGTTGGTTAGAATCTTTACTCCGTATAGTTCTCTCAGGGGGCAGACATGTTGGTTAGAATCTTTACTCCATATAGTTCTCTCAGGGGGCAGACATGTTGGTTAGAATCTTTACTCCATGTAGTTCTCTCAGGGGGCAGACATGTTGGTTAGAATCTTTACTCCATATAGTTCTCTCAGGGGGCAGACATGTTGGTTAGAATCTTTACTCCATATAGTTCTCTCAGGGGGCAGACATGTTGGTTAGAATCTTTACTCCGTATAGTTCTCTCAGGGGGCAGACATGTTGGTTAGAATCTTTACTCCATATAGTTCTCTCAGGGGGCAGACATGTTGGTTAGAATCTTTACTCCATATAGTTCTCTCAGGGGGCAGACATGTTGGTTAGAATCTTTACTCCATATAGTTCTCTCAGGGGGCAGACATGTTGGTTAGAATCTTTACTCCATATAGTTCTCTCAGGGGGCAGACATGTTGGTTAGAATCTTTACTCCATATAGTTCTCTCAGGGGGCAGACATGTTGGTTAGAATCTTTACTCCATATCGTTCTCTCAGGAGGCAGACATGTTGGTTAGAATCTTTACTCCATATAGTTCTCTCAGGGGGCAGACATGTTGGTTAGAATCTTTACTCCATATCGTTCTCTCAGGGGGCAGACATGTTGGTTAGAATCTTTACTCCATATAGTTCTCTCAGGGGGCAGACATGTTGGTTAGAATCTTTACTCCATATAGTTCTCTCAGGGGGCAGACATGTTGGTTAGAATCTTTACTCCATATAGTTCTCTCAGGGAGCAGACATGTTGGTTAGAATCTTTACTCCATATCGTTCTCTCAGGGGGCAGACATGTTGGTTAGAATCTTTACTCCATATCGTTCTCTCAGGGGGCAGACATGTTGGTTAGAATCTTTACTCCATATCGTTCTCTCAGGGGACAGACATGTTGGTTAGAATCTTTACTCCATATCGTTCTCTCAGGGGGCAGACATGTTGGTTAGAATCTTTACTCCATATCGTTCTCTCAGGGGGCGGACATGTTGGTTAGAATCTTTACTCCATATAGCTCTCTCAGGGGGCAGACATGTTGGTTAGAATCTTTACTCCATATCGTTCTCTCAGGGGGCAGACATGTTGGTTAGAATCTTTACTCCATATCGTTCTCTCAGGGGGCAGACATGTTGGTTAGAATCTTTACTCCATATCGTTCTCTCAGGGGGCAGACATGTTGGTTAGAATCTTTACTCCATATCGTTCTCTCAGGGGGCAGACATGTTGGTTAGAATCTTTACTCCATATAGTTCTCTCAGGGGGCAGAGATGTTGGTTAGAATCTTTACTCCATATCGTTCTCTCAGGGGGGCAGACATGTTGGTTAGAATCTTGGGTCAGATCTTCACTCACCTTGGTTCATATAAACAAACATCTGACCAAAGATTCTAAACAACATGTCTGCCTCCTGGTAGAGCTATATGGCTCAATAAGGTACTTTATTTGTTTTATTTCATTAAAACATTTCTATATAAAATGCACTACACTTGATGCCACCTTTCAATTAAACAGAACTTCCTTTATTGCTACAGTCGTCTTTTAAACAAACAGTCAAACCTGAGGGTTTTATTTTTTTGACTGGACAATCAGACCTTGTCAGGAGAGCGGGGTGCCAGGTGATGTTTGCTTCCACCCCTTGAGGCCACATCAGCGACCCACCTTAATCTCTGTCGTTTCTCAACAGTCAGTGATAAACTGGAAATAAATACAGGCCAACCAGTCCTCCCCAGTGCTCTTTCAATCAGTCGGTGGTCAATCAAACCACTGACTAGAAAGATTCTTCTACTTCTCAAGGCACCTGCTACACTTCACAACCATGTTTGAAGCAACCCTGCTCTACTGATCAGTCAGAGCTACCCGTGGCTCTGACAGCACAGTGTCTCGTCCATTATACACTGTCTGCGACTGTCTCGTTGCTTTAAGTCAGGCACGGACACAAATTGTTATAGAGTGCGGACGTCAGCATATGGCAAACGGATTTAGACATTGTGTTTGCTTAAATGTAAGCAAACTAGTAGACTGGGGAGAAAAACGTGTTTTAGATGTCTGTGCCGTCTCTGTTCAGCAGATTACTGACACAGGGTATGCACAGTCTACATTGAAGTAGCTCGTTTGCATAGGAAGCAGCCAGGTGATGTCATAAGCCGGAGACGGCATGGGTACATGTAATTCTACTGACACTGGAAAAAGCATCTCTTTTACATAAGAAGCAAAAATTGATGATATAAACTGGATGCATTTAAAACAAATTTTCTCTAATTCTATTGACTGCTCACAGTTCACCAGCAAACAACATAAGGACCATTTTTTATTGTCTACTTTAATTTTTTTTTTTTTTTTTATTTCATGAGGGGGACAAAAATCCTAATTATTTTCAGATTCAAAGAGGAAGGAGATGGCATGAAGTGCCGGCATTTTAAATAGAAATGATTTAATGAAAGAATATAAATAAAGAACCTTCGTGGGTACTCTCTTGCTCCAGGGGGCAGACATGTTGTTTAGAATCTTGGGTCAGATCTTTCTTCATCTGAACCAAGGTGAGTGACCATCTGACCCAAGATTCTAAACAACATGTCAGCCCCCTGAGGGAACTATATGGAGTAAAGGTGCTAAATAAGGCGCTTAATTTGTATTCTTTCATTAAATAATTTCTAATTAACGGATCTATACTGAATACAGTCATTGTATTAACCCCTTAACCCATCTGGACGTTTATATACGTCCTGCAAAGCATGGTCCTTGAGGACCATGAAGACATTTACATACATCCTTAGTTTTAATGAAACATGCTCTCCTTAGTGCAGTGCTACATGCCAGCAGTTAATTTCAGATGCTCCCTTCGCCCAACCACCTACCCCCACCCCCCGCGCATTCGATCACCTTGAATATGATCGTATGCATTCAAACGCTCATAGGCAGTGATCAGCTTTTACCGTCTATGCCCCTAGAGGATGTCAGCAACATTACATTGAAAAAAAAAAAGAAGCTAACCTTAGATCTACTAACCCTAGATCTAGGGTTAGGGTTACAATTGGTGTTAGGGTTACAGGTGGGTTAGTACAAGGGTTAGATTAAGCAGTGGGGGTAGATTTAGAGTTAGGGTTCAATTTAGGGTTTGGGTCAAAAGGTAAGAGAAAATGGGTAGGAAACCCAAAAAAACACTACTATCGTTTATTGCCCTACAACTTGGAGAGAAAAAAAAACCACAGAAAAACATGGAAACATTGGTATTTCTAAACTCAGGACAAATAGTAGAAACTATATAAACGGGGTCTTTTTTTACTGTTTGTAATTGTATAAAAAAAATGAAATCAGGTCAAAGTTAGAAAAAGTGTTTCTTTTTGGCATATTTTCTTAAAATTTTCTTTATTTTTTTAATAGTAAATTATATCATAGGATGAAAATAATAGTATCAAAAGAAAGCCCCATCCGTCCTTTTAAAAAAAAAAAAAAAATGATACATAATTTGTGTGGCTGTACTGAACACGAAGAAAGAAAAATCACAGTTAAGCAAAAGTATGACAAAACCAATGGAATTCTGGTCTTCAAGGCACATCACATGCAGCATAGAACTCGGTCACTAAGGGGTTCATTTTTTGCTACAGTGGTCCTTTAAGGAACGATAGTGAACCCCATGTAGATGCTCTGACTCACCCTACTGTAAGCAAGAGAAACTCTCAGCAGATACCAGGGATGATACCCTGCATCTCTGTCATACTCATGGCCTATTCAAATACAGCATAACACTCCAGGTGTCACTTCAAACGCTCTGCCAAGTAACTTTGTTATTAGTCACATCGGTAGAAGAAAAGATACAGCGGTTTTTATTTTTGTTTTGGAAGAAGAAACCCCTGGGCGAGGCCATTTAATTATTTGAACAGTAACTCTTAAAGAATCCACTTTTATTAACTCCGAGCTCGACAAATTCCCTACTGCTGGCTCCTCGTTTTTGATATTGTTTTACATAGAACTCTACGGAAAATGACCTGGCTCCTTAAAATTGGTAGGCTGGCTCCCGGCTCGGTCTGGCTGGCTCCTAAATTCTACTAACGTGCAGAGCCCTGTATTAACTAACCTCGAGAGTTTCCCCAGGAGGCAAGTAATAAACAGCGGGGATATACTAATAAAGAGATACTATAGAAAATAACTTTGAAAAGAGTAAATTTTGCATTGGGAAGAAAAAAAATAGAATTTTTTTTTTTTTTTTTTAATTACTGTGCTCAACGGACAAGTGAACTGCAGAAACCAGATGTCAATAGACGAGCTGCTTTTCTTTCCAACTCTGCTGCTAATGCCTGATTTTGCTATTGTCTTCTTACCTCCCTATTCAGGATCTATAGCTCTAAGAGGGTGCATACCCTTAATTAACTCTGAAGTGAAATTTGTGGAGTCTATAGAAACATAGAATGTGTCACCGGCACATAAGAACCATTCGGTCCATCTAGTCTGCCCAATTTTCGAAATACTTTTATTAGTCCCCAGTTCCCTGTCTTATAGCTAGGATAGCCTTGTGCCTATCCCACGCATGCTTAAACTCCTTCACTGTATTAACCTCTACCACTTCCACTGGAAGGCTATTCCATACATCCACTACCCCAGGGCTTGACAAATTTAATTTAGTTTTAGGAGCCAGACAAAAAATTTAGGAGCCAGACAACGGCACATCACAAAATCGCACGGACACAGTGGCATACACCCACCTCACATACACAGCCAGTTACATTCACACACACATACATACATACATACACACACACACACACACCACATACACAGCCAGTTACATTCACACACACCACATACACAGCCAGTTACATTCACACACACCACACACACACACACACACACACACCATATACACAGTCGGTTACATTCACTCATACATACACACAGACCACATACACAGCCAGTTACATTCACACACACCACATACAGCAAGTTACATTCACACATACATACACAGCCAGTTACATTCACACACACACCACATACAGTCAGTTACATTCACTCATACATACACAGCCAGTTATATACACACATACACACACCATTTATTTTTATTTTTTTAAAGAACAAAAGAATATTTCTTACAGTGTCCTCCCTCCCTGCTGCTTACCTCATTGCAGGGGAGGGTGACATTTATGCTGGAGCCCGATCTTCTTTCGGTTCCTGTGCCGTGTTGTCACGTGACAATCGGCACTACAGCGTGTTGCGCGAGGGGGCGGAGCTTACAGTCTGTGTGATCCGCACAGACTTTCTCCCCTCGCGCTGAAAAAGAAAGTAAAAGAAAAACGGATGGCAGCCGGCAAGGGCTCCCTGTGACAAACAGCACCCGGGCGCCAGGTCTGATTTCCTGGTCGCCATGGCGACCTGGCGCCTGGGGTTTGTCGAGCCCTGCACTACCCTCTCAGTAAAGTAATACTTTCATTAGTCCCTGGCCTTATCTTATATCTAGGATAGCCTTGTGCCTATCCCACGCATGCTTAAACTCCTTCACTGTATTAACCTCTACCACTTCCGCTGGAAGACTATTCCATGCATCCACTACCCTCTCAGTAAAGTAATTCTTTCTTTAATGCCTGGTCTTATTTAATATCTAGGATAGACTTATACCTATCCCACGCATGCTTACACTCCACTGTGTTTACCTCTAAAACTTCTACTGGAAGGTTATTCCATGCATCCACTACCCTCTCAGTAAAGTAATACTACGTTTCTGACCTCCACTGTATTAACCTCTACCATTTCTGCTGGAAGACTTTCCCATGCATCCACTACCCTCTCAGTAAAGTAATACTTTCATTAGTCCCTGGCCTTATCTTATATCTAGGATAGCCTTATACCTATCCCACGCATGCTTAAATTCCTTCACTGTATTAACCTCTACCACTTCCGCTGGAAGACTATTCCATGCATCCACTACCCTCTCAGTAAAGTAATTATTTCTTTAATGCCTGGTCTTATCTAATATCTAGGATAGCCTTGTGTCTATCCCACGCATGCTTAAACTCCTTCACTCTATTAACCTCTACCACTTCTGCTGGAAGGTTATTCCATGCATCCACTACCCTCTCAGTAAAGTAATACTACGTTTCTGACCTCCACTGTATTAACCTCTACCATTTCTGCTGGAAGACTTTTCCATGCATCCGCTACCCTCTCAGTAAAATAATATTTTTTGTATTGAGTAAGCAAATGTATAGCTCAAGATACAAAATGAATAATCACCCACAAAGCAAAAATAGGACAATTTTTATTAAATATGTTGTTTCTATTTTATTCGGTTTTTTTTTTTGCACAATAGATATAGATTGTCCGAGGCTTGATTGGTACAGACATGACTTGAACTCCAAATTATCAGCAACAGGTTTTTACTTGTGGAGATCAAAGGAAAATTCTGCCTCTCTTCGGAGCAGCTATGGCAAACTAAACAGTTTCAAAGAAAAACCAAAAAGGAAAACCAATAACATGGGACTTTAACCAATTAGATACATTCAGAAACCTGGCTTTACTACAGTACAGAATGAAGCCAATGTTAGAGACCCTTTACTGTCTGCTTAAAGGCTAACTCCAGGCAAGGATGGTTACCCCTCTCAATCACAGTTTTCTTACTTTTAAAGGCATAGTAACCAAAAAAATTGCATGCAGTATAAAGTTCACAGTGTGTAAAACAAAGGCTTTTCTGCTTATAAAAATGTTTTTGTTTTTTTTTTTTTAGCTCCCCCACTGGTCTTCCAAGCAGAGTGCATATGCATGCTGGCTAGAATAGGAGAAACCATGTGTCAGTGCAGTGAGAGAGGAGAGAGGGTAGAGAGAGAGGGTAGAGAGGATAGAGAGAGAGGGTAGAGATAGATAAGATGAAGATAAATAGAGAGAGAGGGTATAGAGATAAATAGAGAGAGAGGATAGAGGGGGAGGATAAAGATAAATAGAGAGAGAGGATAGAGATAAATAGAGAGAGGGGATAGAGATAAATAGAGAGAGGGGATAGAGAGAAATAGAGAGAGGGGATAGAGAGAAATAGAGAGAGAGGATAGAGATAAATAGAGAGAGGGGATAGAGATAAATAGAGAGAGAGGATAGAGATAAATAGAGAGAGGGGATAGAGATAAATATAGAGAGAGGATAGAGATAAATATAGAGAGGGGATAGAGATGAATAGAGAGAGGATAGAGATAAATAGAGAGAGAGGATAGAGATAAATAGAGAGAGGGGATAGAGATAAATATAGAGAGAGGATAGAGATAGAGAGAGAGAGAGGATAGAGATAAATAGAGAGAGGGGATAGAGATAAATAGAGAGAGGGGATAGAGATAAATAGAGAGAGGGGATAGAGATAAATAGAGAGAGGGGATAGAGATAAATAGAGAGAGAGGATAGAGATAAATAGAGAGAGAGAGGATAGAGATAGAGAGAGAGAGGGGATAGAGATAAATAGAGAGAGAGGATAGAGATAAATAGAGAGAGAGGATAGAGATAAATAGAGAGAGAGAGGATAGAGATAAATAGAGAGAGAGGATAGAGATAAATAGAGAGAGAGAGGATAGAGATAGAGAGAGAGAGAGAGGATAGAGATAAATAGAGAGAGGGGATAGAGATAAATAGAGAGAGGGGATAGAGATAAATAGAGAGAGGGGATAGAGATAAATAGAGAGAGGGGATAGAGATAAATAGAGAGAGGGGATAGAGATAAATAGAGAGAGGGGATTGAGATAAATAGAGAGAGGGGATAGAGATAAATAGAGAGAGAGGATAGAGATAAATAGAGAGAGAGAGGATAGAGATAAATAGAGAGGGGATAGAGATAAATAGAGAGAGAGGATAGAGATAAATAGAGAGAGAGAGGATAGAGATAAATAGAGAGGGGATAGAGATAAATAGAGAGAGAGGATAGAGATAAATAGAGAGAGAGAGGATAGAGATAGAGAGAGAGAGAGAGAGAGAGAGAGAGAGGATAGAGATAAATAGAGAGAGAGGATAGAGATAAATAGAGAGAGGGGATAGAGATAAATAGAGAGAGAGGATAGAGATAAATAGAGAGAGAGAGGATAGAGATAGAGAGAGGATAGAGATAAATAGAGAGAGGGGATAGAGATAAATAGAGAGAGGGGATAGAGATAAATAGAGAGAGAGGATAGAGATAAATAGAGAGAGAGAGGATAGAGATATAGAGAGAGAGAGGATAGAGATAAATAGAGAGAGAGGATAGAGATAAATAGAGAGAGAGAGGATAGAGATATAGAGAGAGAGAGGATAGAGATAAATAGAGAGAGGGGATAGAGATAAATAGAGAGAGGGGATAGAGATAAATAGAGAGAGGGGATAGAGATAAATAGAGAGAGGGGATAGAGATAAATAGAGAGAGAGGATAGAGATAAATAGAGAGAGGGGATAGAGATAAATAGAGAGAGGGGATAGAGATAAATAGAGAGAGGGGATAGAGATAAATAGAGAGAGGATAGAGATAAATAGAGAGAGAGGATAGAGATAAATAGAGAGAGGGGATAGAGATAAATAGAGAGAGGGGATAGAGATAAATAGAGAGAGGGGATAGAGATAAATAGAGAGAGAGGATAGAGATAAATAGAGAGAGGGGATAGAGATAAATAGAGAGAGGGGATAGAGATAAATAGAGAGAGAGGATAGAGATAAATAGAGAGAGGGGATAGAGATAAATAGAGAGAGGGGATAGAGATAGAGAGAGAGGATAGAGATAAATAGAGAGAGAGGATAGAGATAAATAGAGAGGGGATAGAGATAAATAGAGAGAGAGAGGATAGAGATAAATATAGAGAGGGGATAGAGATAAATAGAGAGGGGATAGAGATAAATAGAGAGAGAGAGGATAGAGATAAATATAGAGAGGGGATAGAGATAAATATAGAGAGAGGATAGAGATAAATAGAGAGAGAGAGGAAAGAGATAAATATAGAGAGAGGATAGAGATAAATAGAGAGAGAGAGGATAGAGATAAATAGAGAGAGGGGATAGAGATAAATAGAGAGAGAGGATAGAGATAAATAGAGAGGGGATAGAGATAAATAGAGAGAGAGAGGATAGAGATAAATATAGAGAGGGGTTTTGAGATAAATAGAGAGAGAGAGGATAGAGATAAATAGAGAGAGGGGATAGAGATAAATAGAGAGGGGATAGAGATAAATATAGAGAGGGGATAGAGATAAATATAGAGAGGGGATAGAGATAAATAGAGAGAGAGGATAGAGATAAATAGAGAGAGGGGATAGAGATTAATAGAGAGAGAGAGGATAGAGATAAATAGAGAGAGGGGATAGAGATAAATAGAGAGGGGATAGAGATAAATATAGAGAGGGGATAGAGATAAATATAGAGAGGGGATAGAGATAAATAGAGAGAGAGGATAGAGATAAATAGAGAGAGGGGATAGAGATAAATAGAGACAGAGGATAGAGATAAATAGAGAGAGAGGATAGAGATAAATAGAGAGAGGGGATAGAGATAAATAGAGAGAGAGGATAGAGATAAATAGAGAGAGGGGATAGAGATAAATAGAGAGAGAGGATAGAGATAAATAGAGAGAGGATAGAGATAAATAGAGAGAGAGGATAGAGATAAATAGAGAGAGAGGATAGAGAGAGAGAGAGAGAGGAGCGAGAGAGGAGCGAGAGAGGAGCGAGAGAGGAGCGAGAGAGGAGCGAGAGAGAGAGGAGCGAGAGAGGAGCGAGAGAGGAGCGAGAGAGGAGCGAGAGAGGAGCGAGCGAGAGCGAGAGAGGAGCGAGCGAGAGCGAGAGCGAGCGAGAGAGGGAGCGAGAGAGAGGAGCGAGAGCGAGAGAGAGGAGCGAGAGCGAGAGAGAGAGAGAGAGAGAGAGAGAGAAGGCTGCGGGGCCTGTCAAAAGGAATGAATAACAGGAAGAGGAAATGCCTTAAACTCCTGGAGAATGCAATGCTTTGAACTTTTCTTTATTCACCTTCTGGGATCTTCAGATCCCCAGGCAAGCAAAGTGCTGTATATGTTTTATCCAGAATTATTTTTAATCATATCCTGTATAGTGACTGTGCCGCTGTATAGACACTGAGCTGCTCCCTATATAGTGACTGTGCCTCTGTATAGACACTGAGCTGCTCTCTGTATAGTGACCGTACCTGTCTGCTGCCTGTACAGTGGCTGTACCTCTGTATAGACTAAGCTGCTACCTGTAAAGTGACTGAGCCTCTCAATAAGGTGTCTCGGCTTTAAAACTTTTAAACAGTTTTAAAACAATTAACTCTGACACCCTTCAAAACAGCAAATTCAAAATACATCTACTATTATATTAGTAAAAATATAATTCATAATCAGGTCAGTTTAAGATAGAGAATTTATGGGATTTGGATAACAGGGAACTAACCTTTCATGGTCTCACCTGTGTGTGACACTGCAATATGACATCACTAAAGCAGGAAATCCCATTCAAATCAATGGAAAAGATTTACATTGGTTCTTGCTTCCAAAAAAATAATTGTAAAATATGTAAAGTACTTTGGAGGTATTTTAATATACATTTGGAAGACGCAATTTACCCATCAGACAGTCCTTTTAACCTCAACAGATCTTAGCTTAACTTCACACACCTTCAACTGATCAACATAACTTCTACATGCTGTCATGAGAGATCTATAATTCATATGTGATCACCGGGAAATCAGTCTATTTATCATCAATCTAGTTCTTATGGGATCCACTCCCTTATTAATTAATAAACTGGTCCGTTTAAATTTTAGCAGTGTAGGGACTGAGAAAAATCAGTGTAGCCAGCAGAAATTACAGCAGGCCTGGATTTGGCTAAAGGACGCTGTGATGTCACAGGGCTTGCCTCACATTCCAGTGCCAAGACTTGAGTATTTGCTTACGTTCACGTCCCTTGAGACATTCTTTCACTAAATTCACGCATTCTTCCAGCAGCCGGCCTGTCTCAGCCAGTAACTTTATCCTAAAAACAACGAACCTGACCTAAACTCCAGACATGGGCAGCACACAAAAAAATCCAAAATTAACATGCAAACACAGAAGCCAAACAGGACCCTTGCCGAAAAGGAGCAGTCTGAAGGCAGTACACAGGGAGGAAGGAGAAGGACAGGGCTTTACAACTATGCAGGAGCCTGTACCGAGCCCGGTTACACCGCTTGTATTCAGTATTATCGCGCAGGAACCTGTACCGAGCCCGGTTACACCGCTTGTATTCAGTATTATCGCGCAGGAACCTGTACCGAGCCCAGTTACACCGCTTGTATTCAGTATTATCGCGCAGGAACCTGTACCGAGCCCGGTTACACCGCTTGTATTCAGTATTATCGCGCAGGAACCTGTACCGAGCCCAGTTACACCGCTTGTATTCAGTATTATCGCGCAGGAACCTGTACCGAGCCGGGTTACACCGCTTTTATTCAGTATTATCGCGCAGGAACCTGTACCGAGCCCGGTTACACCGCTTTTATTCAGTATTATCGCGCAGGAACCTGTACCGAGCCCGGTTACACCGCTTTTATTCAGTATTATCGCGCAGGAACCTGTACCGAGCCCGGTTACACCGCTTGTATTCAGTATTATCGCGCAGGAACCTGTACCGAGCCCGGTTACACTGCTTGTATTCAGTATTATCGCGCGGGAACCTGTACCGAGCCCGGTTACACCACTTGTATAAGGTATTATTTTGCGCAGGAACCTGTACCGAGCCCGGTTACACCGCTTGTATTCAGTATTATCGCGCGTGAACCTGTACCGAGCCCGGTTACACCGTTTGTATTCAGTATTATCGCGCAGGAACCTGTACCGAGCCCGGTTACACCGCTTGTATTCAGTATTATCGCGCAGGAACCTGTACCGAGCCCGGTTACACCGCTTGTATTCAGTATTATCGCGCGGGAACCTGTACCGAGCCCGGTTACACCGCTTGTATTCAGTATTATCGCGCAGGAACCTGTACCGAGCCCGGTTACACCGCTTGTATTCAGTATTATCGCGTGGGAACCTGTACCGAGGCCGGTTACACCGCTTGTATTCAGTATTATCTTGCAGGAATTTATACCAAGCCCGGTTACACACCTTGAATTCAGTATCATCACGCGGGAACCTGTATCAAACCCAGTTACACCGCTTGTATTGAATAATATCGTGCGGGAACCTGTACCGAGCCTGGTTACACTGCTTGTATTGAATAATATCGTGCGGGAACCTGTACCGAGCCTGGTTACACTGCTTGTATTGAATAATATCGTGCGGGAACCTGTACCGAGCCTGGTTACACTGCTTGTATTCAGTATTATTGTGCGGGAACCTGTAACGAGCCCGGTTACACCGTTTGTATTCAGTATTATCGCGCGGGAACCTGTACCGAGCCCGGTTACACCGCTTGTATTCAGTATTATTGCGCGGGAACCTGTACCGAGCCCGGTTACACCGTTTGTATTCAGTATTATCGTGCGGGAACCTGTACCGAGCCCGGTTACACCGTTTGTATTCAGTATTATCGCGCGGGAACCTGTACCGAGCCCGGTTACACCGCTTGTATTCAGTATTATCGCGCAGGAACCTGTACCGAGCCCGGTTACACCGCTTGTATTCAGTATTATCGCGCGGGAACCTGTACCGAGCCCGGTTACACCGTTTGTATTCAGTATTATCGCGCGGGAACCTGTACCGAGCCCGGTTACACCGCTTGTATTCAGTATTATCGCGCGGGAACCTGTACCGAGCCCGGTTACACCGCTTGTATTCAGTATTATCACGCGAGAACCTGTACCGAGCCCAGGTACACTGCTTGTATTTAGCATTTCGATGTTTGTGGTACACCCTTTGTTCATGATGCCCAGGCAGGTGTAACTATGCAAAGGGGGTCTCAGTATAGCTGGGGTTTTTTCACCTCTTACTTGGTCTCTGAAAACACAGGGAATAAAGCTGCTGTAGAATAATTTGTTAATAAGGTTGATGACCGCGTGGTTGCCATAGTAACAGTCGGATTGGACAATCAGTTTAATGGTAAATTGATGTCGCTCTTGCGCTGAACGAACAGATCTGTCAGTCACTGCCGGGTGCAGCTTTTCATATTCCTGGCGCCACACGTGTGTTTACACAGGGAGACAGCACGCCAAGACGAATGGAAAACGCACGAGATCATCAGAGTCATGCTCCCCCTGGCTGTGACATCACTAGCCAAACTCCTTACAATAAAGCAGCAAGTGTAACATTGTTTAAAATTCCAATGGAAGCATCACCTCATCATGGATTCCCCAATTTCAAGGTGAGGCCCATGGGTCTATTCATTAAATTCGGCACCTGAGTTTGACTTGGGGGGGGGGGGGGGGGGGTTTTGACCCAGGTTATAATCTTCCCCATTGAAAGTAATGGGATGCGGAATGATCAAAGCTGTTTTTTTGTAAGGAGTTTTTGGTTTTATAGACAGACGGGGTTATGGGATGAGGGGTCACAATGCACTGTGAACTTGACTCAACAATTTGCCCCGACGCAGCGGGTAACAGTGGACTTTCACATATCTGTTTTCATTGATATTTTTTTGTATAACAAGTCAACCAATTTCAAAGTGAAATATAAATAACTGAAAAAGCCAACACTGAAGTATTGAACTGATAACATTCTAAGAGAGAGCGGGAGAAAAAAAAAGTGTGGGGGGGTGGGGGGGGGGGAGTGAGAGGGATGCGGGAAGATCTCCTGCTTATGACATCACCTGTGGCCCGGTATGCAAATGAACTGCTTCTCAATGTGTAATTTGCATAACGTGTCAGAGCTGATGTCATAAGCAGCAGACACCACAGACACATGTAAAACACATTTCTCTCCTAACTTAGGCATTTACTTGCAATTTTACTAATAAAATGTACAGATCATTTTCGATATTTTCTTATGCTCTACATGCACAGTAAAAACCATGTTTGGGTGATACAGTCCCTTTAAAATGAAAGGTTTGACCTGCAAACTAGGTTAATGGTAAAGTCTTCCATTACAGAGGACCTTAACCCAGAACTATTTTTTTTTTTGTTATGTAAGAAGTGCATGTCCCCCTCTTTTATATAATTTTTGAATGGTGAACTACAATTCAGTATGTATCCCTAAGTCTTTGTAAATAAAAGGCTGGGCAGGATATGCTACTCATGGTGTGTCTGTGTCATTCATGTAAGCTGGGAGATAGACCGTATTTGTGAATGAGATTGCTAAGGGGGATGATAATTAGCTAACACAATGACAGTGAAGTAGGAGGGAGCAGGCAGAATGTGATGCCTGTAGGCTGAGTCTCAGAAGAGTTCCACAAGATGCCGGCACTGTGGTAGAAGAAGTAGCACAGGACATGCTGAATATTCAACGTAAGTTGTTTGTTCCAGCACATCGGACTAGGACAAAAGGCAAGTATTAGATGAAAATGGCATATTTATATTTACAGTTAAATCCCTCTCTAAGGCCAGTTCCCTTGCCATGTTCATATAATTTCTTGCAGATGCCGATCTCGATGCAGAGGAGTATAAACAAAGAACCACAGCCATCATATGGTTTAAAAAAAATATGTAGGAAAATCTGCTGGAGAAATAAATAAAATGTGGATTTGGGCTTTCCATTGTCCGTTTGCTCATTATGCTCCTGGATATCTCAATTACTTAATACATTAATAACAGACCCGTCACATCACATTCAGTAGTAATGAAAACGCGATTCACACTTGATCGCAGAATAAATCGGCTCTGCTATTAGTCACAGCTGCCATTCTGTAAGGGCCAAGACCCATCTTGTAAACAGGGTCCACAGCATCAGCTCATTGTACTGGAAGAATCCACTAAAAAACTCCACTACCTGGGAGGAATTTCTTTCTTCTTCAGGATCCAATAGAAAAAAAAAAAATAAAAAGCTTTAAAAAGTCCAAAAATAAACCCTATCATTAGGTGCTACAACCGGGCATAATATTTATATATCACATTAAAGGGACAGTCTAGTCTCCAAACACACTTTGGTGCAAGATGCTTGCATACTGCACAGGCTTTTATCCCTGTGTGATTTGATGCAGGCATTCTGCATAAATCACATTTTTAATATTTGACTCAAGCCCTCCCCAGTGATTACTCTGCATGTTTACTGCAGGTGCACCAGCACTGATTATATAGACACTGAGCATATAAAGTGTTGTTTCATATAATCACTTTCTGTGCTGCTGAAATAGAATACATGGTGTGGACTGTAATAGACTTGCTCTTGTACACAGTAGGATCCCTTAACAGTGCAACACATTTTCTGATGACATCACTAGAAACAGGATATTCCGTTCATTTGAATGAAATTATTCTCCTTAATCCCTGCAGCAAAATGTAAAACTCAGCTAGTGTGGGCAGTCCTGGTTTCTTGCAAACTGCTGCAATTTCTCAATTTCATCTAGCTGTAAGTATTTTGTATTTTAAGCAATGCAAAATGCAAAACATGCATTTTAAAGTACTTTGAAAGCACATTAATATACATTAATAGATGCATTTTTGGGTACTCGACAGTCCCTGTAAAGGTGAAATAAACAACACAGTTTGCTGGGATTGGTTTGGTAGACCTTACAAATAGTTCTTGGAATGGCCATGGACTAGGACAAATGCCTTGATTCTCCTTCCAGTGGTGGTTTGAGTGGTTGAGTCAATGGCTGCCACCATCCACCTCCAAATAAAGGACCAATCCGTGTCTGAAGGGACCCCTGGTGGTGACAATCACAGGATGATGTACCAACTGATAATGACTTTATTGCTGCTGTGTTTCCGCATCAACCTTGTTGGACCCTGTGCTTCTGGGAAAACGATCACCCGCGTACACAACGATTATTGATAATTTATTTCTCCTTGATGCTGCTCGCCCTGGAGTCTCGAGCCATAATGGGACATCCGTAAAAGGGACGGTCTAGTCTTCCAAATGTTAATGCATATTAAGGTGCTTTCAAAGTACTTTAAAATGCATGTTTTATATTTAGCATTGATAAACTAAAAAACATCCAGTTAGATGAATTTGTGAAATTACAGCAGTTTGCAGGAAACTAGGACTGCCCACACTAGCTGAGTAAAAGTCATTTCTTTTTTTCTTTTGCTGCAGGAACCAATGAGAATAATTTCATTCAAATGAATGGAATTTTCTGTCTCCCTAGTGATGTTATTACACAATGTTAAGATATCCTACTGTGTAGGTCACTTAGAGTCTACATAATGTATTATATTGCAGCAGCACAGAAAGCGACTAAATGAAAGAAAACTTTATATCCTCAGTGTCTATATACTCACTGCTGCCGCACTTGCAGTAAGCATGCAGAGTTATCAATAGGGGAGGGCTTGGGTCAAATATTAAAAATGCTATACTTTTAGTGTCTTTGTGAGAGACACATGACAATATCCCAGGCTGAGACTACCTAGTACTACTACCAGCTGTCTAGCGCTTACTTCTTGCACGTTTACATCACATATGTCTTCTAGTAATGTATAGTTCAATGAAAAAGAACTTTGTATAGGTGGCCGTCCTACTGGGACAGCCCAGGCCCTAATAAACAGGACTGCTGGCAAATCCAGGACAGTTGGCAACTATGATAGAGGAAGGAACAGTTGTGTAACATCCCTCAGCAAATACATTTGTGGGAGACCTGTTTGGGCAAAACAGACAGGCTCAATCAGTGCTTCAATAACTCAGCAAATGTACAATGTTTTTTTTTTTTAAATGTACACATGAAGAGAGCTCTGATCACGAATAAGATTTATATATAGAAATAAGAAAAACCGGTTTAAAACCAGGGTGTTTTTGTGCTTGAGGTTTTTTTTTTTTAAATTTAAATAATTTTTAAGTGAAGGTAAAAAAACAACAAAAAAAAAAAAACAAATGTCGTCTGTCATAACAAGACCCATAGTTCGTGATGGGATCTTTACTGCGCTAAATGTCACCTGTCAGGGGGTCATCCAATTATTTCATGCCAATGGAAAGAGCACATTGCGAGCTTTCTAAAGGTTTTCGAAAGGATTTGACGGCAAATCCCACTTTCGAAAGACATAGATTAATGTCTCCTCTCCCCCAATACGTCAGAACCTGGACCCTAAAAAGGTTTTAAGATTATATATATTTTTTTTTTCGATCAGGTTTGTCATTTAAAATACCTTTACAGGATGGATCAGATTACAAACTGCTTGTAGTGTGCATGTCGAGTATATAAATGGTCTTTGTGTTGCATAAGCCGAGTGACAAGCAAACACCAGGAACAGAAAAATCTGTGTCTCCTATTAATGACATGACTTTGTGCATCATAAGCAAATTAAGTATTACAGTGGGGAATAACTCATTTGCATATCATGCCATAAGGTGATGTCATAAACAGGAGACTTAGAGAAAGAGGGAAGTGACGGGGTAATTTCAAACTTAAGGCCAAAGTAGCAGAGTTTGAAGTATGGATGCATTGGAGAATTTTTCCAACTCAGCTGCTTTGGTCTTAAAGGACAACTGTCACACCTCTGCACAACATTGTGTTAAAAACATCTTTAGGCTCTTATGCCAACTTATTATTAAGAAAGCTATACAATGCAGATTGATTGAATGTCTGACCTTTTGGCAGCGCTTATTGCCTGTGCAGGGAGCTGCCATCTTATCCTTGGCTTGGGTGAGATCACAGACACTCCGACACAAGCTACATGGGCTAACGCCTCCCCGTCATAATATCGCGCAGGGCCTAAAAATTGTATTTAACACAATGTTGTGGGGGGATCGACATTTGTCCTTTAAGACCAAAGCAGCCGAGGGTGGAGAGGACAGAGTGGGGGGCTTTGTGCCCCTAATGATCAGGACAGGGAGAGCACAGCTAATCCATCGTATTTAAAAGACATTAATGTGTTAAATGTGCAACCTTTGGACACCTGGGGGAGGAGATCACCTTTATAATGTCACATTATAGAGCAGGTATTTAACGCTCTGGGTGCCAGACGAGGGCATGCAAGGCACAGGAGAATTAATAAGCCTGCTTTTGTCTGATCGTTTCGGATTCTTCTAGTTTTGAAAGTATGACGTCTGATACACGGATGGGAAGAAATGGTTTTTCATCTTTAAAAGATTCCAATGTCCGTGACCTCTGTCCGATGATTATTACTGGTAGATATTTGCTAATCACTCGATTAATCATGTAGATAGTCCCACCTCTAGCTGGTCACAGCTTCTGAGGTTTTTCCCCTTTTCTTTACTGATTTACTTGAGCTACATTTATAACATATAACAGCATACATAGATACATATATACATACATTACAGCTGCATGCCTACATACCTACAGCTGCATGCCTACATACCTACAGCTACATGCCTACATACCTACAGCTACATGCCTACATACCTACAGCTACATGCCTACATACCTACAGCTACATGCCTACATACCTACAGCTACATGCCTACATACCTACAGCTGCATGCCTACATAGCTACAGCTACATGCCTACATACCTACAGCTACATGCCTACATACCTCCAGCTGCATGCCTACATACCTCCAGCTGCATGCCTACATACCTCCAGCTGCATGCCTACATACCTCCAGCTGCATGCATACATACCTCCAGCTGCATGCATACATACCTCCAGCTGCATGCATTTTATACGTGCATACACACACATACACACAGCTGCAAACACACAGCTGCATACACACACATACATCCAGCTGCATACATCCAGCTGCATACATCCAGCTACATACACACAGCTGCATGGTGACAATCCCTCTCTTCATGTGTACATTTAAATTTACAGATTTGCCGTCAAAATAATCAGCAGCTTGTTGTTTGCACCAATATTGTCCGTGAACATGTGCAGTTCTGAGAATACAACTGTATGCTCAGATTTTTCAAAGCCAGGCTGGGGGAGGAGCCTACAAAAATAAACTATGCATATCTGAGCACGCATAAAGCAACATCCGCCCTATATGCAAAAAGAAACATTTTAGTTGGAGTGGATTATTAAGGAACTTCGTGTCAGACTGCTCCAAGCCTGGGCTCCATTTGGGAGTTTTTGTTTTATGTATTTTATCCAAGCCCTAGTTGTGCAGATAGCCATAAGTGGTTATTTCCCTTATCAAGCTTGTTAAAAGACTGATAAACCATAAAGTAGATAATTGCTCTTTGATTAGATCTCTCTCTTTTCACAATCTTATCACTTAATTGCTGCTAGAACCCATTCAATCACATAGTTTGTACAATGGGGACTATATTTAATCATGTTCATATAGTTAGCCAATGTAAGCTTAGCTGGAATGTGAAGATATGACCGCTTACAGTGTGGAGGCAGCCATCTTGGAACTGCATCACACCCTTCCTGCTGCTAACAGCCAATCAGAACAAGGGATTCCCTTGGAAAAGCAGAATGCTCCCATACTTCCACCATACAAAAGGGAGCTAATAATGTAATTTGCCCCCTGTGCCCAAGGGAGACTGGAGATACAGGTTTGTTAGAAATGTTTTACTAAAATGTTATAAGAGATGAACCAAACAGGTTTAACATCTTATCAACACCGGGCAAAGCAATTGTCAAAGTGACCGGTCCATTTAATATCAATACTAGCGTTCCTGATTATTTGTTGCCGAATCCTTGCCCGTTCCTGACCCATTTGCCTGCCTTATGACTTTGTCTAGTGCTTCTCCTCCATTGTACCATCAGTGTATGACCTGGCCTGCTGACTAGTCTATTTTTGTGTAGTTTCCTTTGTGTGTTTGTCCTGCTTCAGTGTGTGGTCTCAGTCAGTGTGTTAAAGTCCTGGGAGGTCATTTGCCTGAGGCTCAACCATAGGGTAGAATACCATGCAGGTGAAAAGCACGGTACTGTTTCCTATCCTGTTGCAGCAACTACCGGTCCTTTCTCAGTTACTAATCCAGTGCCCTGCTCAGAGGGCTACCGGTCCTGTCTCGGCTTCCAGTCCTGTCTCGGCCGCCGGTCTCGGCTTCCAGTCCTGTCTCGGCCGCCGGTCTCGGCTTCCAGTCCTGTCTCGGCCGCCGGTCTCGGCTTCCAGTCCTGTCTCGGCCGCCGGTCTCGGCTTCCAGTTCTGTCTCGGCCGCCGGTCTCGGCTTCCAGTCCTGTCTCGGCCACCGGTCCCGGCTTCCAGTCCTGTCTCAGCCGCCGGTCCCGGCTTCCAGTCCTGTCTCGGCTTCCAGTCCTGTCTCGGCTTCCAGTCCTGTCTCGGCCGCCGGTCTCGGCTTCCAGTCCTGTCTCGGCCGCCGGTCTCTGCTTCCAGTCCTGTCTCGGCCGCCGGTCCCGGCTTCCAGTCCTGTCTCGGCCGCCGGTCCCGGCTTCCAGTCCTGTCCCGGCCGCCTGTCTCGGCTTCCAGTCCTGTCCCGGCCGCCGGTCCCGGCTTCCAGTCCTGTCCCGGCCGCCGGTCCCGGCTTCCAGTCCTGTCTCGGCCGCCGGTCCCGGCTTACAGTCCTGTCTCGGCCGCCGGTCCCGGCTTCCAGTCCTGTCTCGGCCGCCGGTCCCGGCTTCCAGTCCTGTCTCGGCCGCCGGTCCCGGCTTCCAGTCCTGTCTCAGCCGCCGGTCCCGGCTTCCAGTCCTGTCTCAGCCGCCGGTCCCGGCTTCCAGTCCTGTCTCAGCCGCCGGTCCCGGCTTCCAGTCCTGTCTCAGCCGCCGGTCCCGGCTTCCAGTCCTGTCTCAGCCGCCGGTCCCGGCTTCCAGTCCTGTCTCAGGATCCATCCAGTTCATAGTTATCCATTGCGGGGTGCAGACAGACCCCGCACCCTGCCCTGCAACAAGGCCCCACCCTGGTCTGTTATCCCAGGTTGTGACAAAGATGCATTATGGGCACCAGACTGTCCCTTTAAGTCTTAGTAGGTTATGGCATGGCTGCATTTTATTTATTTTTATTTATTTTATTTTTGAAGAAAAGGTGGCAACCATGGCAACAACAAAGCCAATATTTGTATATAAAAAGTTTGCCCAGTTAATTATAGGACAGTCCAACATAGGAGCTAACCCCGCTCTCATAAGCCACGTCCCCTAGTATCTCGCACTACAGGGAGGGGGCATTTTGCAAGATAGGAAAGCACTCATTTTTATGTCCTGCATTCTAGCTGTTTAGGTGACAGAGACCGCGAGTGAGCGAGGCTGGGAGGTCAGCGCGCAGGCATGAAATAATAAACAAAAATACTTTATAGGTCATCATTTAAATGAAAGCCATAAGACTTCTTATTACATAGCATGCTGAGCCAATCAGATTACAGAAAGAATTCCATTAATAGTCCCCGCAAGAAAATACCAGGATAGGCAGAAACCAATAATCCCCCGCAAGGAAATACCAAGATAGGCATAAACCAATAATCCCCCGGAACACAATACCAAGATGGGCAGAAACCAATAATCCCCCGCAAGGAAATACCAAGATAGGCATAAACCAATAATCCCCCGGAACACAATACCAAGATGGGCAGAAACCAATAATCCCCCGCAAGGAAATACCAAGATAGGCATAAACCAATAATCCCCCACAGGAAAATACCAGGATAGGCAGAAACCAATAATCCCCCACAGGAAAATACCAGGATAGGCAGAAACCAATAATCCCCCACAGGAAAATACCAGGATAGGCAGAAACCAATAATCCCCAGCAAGAAAATACCAGTATTGGCAGAAACCAATAATCCCCCACAGGAAAATACCAGGATAGGCAGAAACCAATAATCCCCAGCAAGAAAATACCAGTATTGGCAGAAACCAATAATCCCCCACAGGAAAATACCAGGATAGGCAGAAACCAATAATCCCCCGCAATAAAATACCTGGATAGGCAGAAAGCAATAATCCCCCGCAAGAAAATACCAGGATAGGCAGAAATCAATAATCCCCAGCAAGAAAATACCAGTATTGGCAGAAACCAATAATCCCCCGCAATAAAATACCCGGATAGGCAGAAACCAATAATCCCCCGCAAGAAAATATCAGGATAGGCAGAAACCAATAATCCCCAGCAAGAATAGATCAGGATAGGCAGAAACCAATAATCCCCAGCAAGAAAATATCAGGATATGCAGAAACCAATAATCCCCCGCAATAAAATATCAGGATAGGCAGAAACCAATAATCCCCCGCAATAAAATATCAGGATAGGCAGAAACCAATAATCCTGCAAGAAAATACCAGGATAGGCAGAAACCAATAATCCTGCAAGAAAATACCAGGATAGGCAGAAACTAAAAATCTCAACTCTTTTATAATAAAAAAAAATATTAGGCACCGCAAGTTGACAAATATTTCACTTGCAGAGTAAGAATTAATGGCAGAACAGTGTCGGCTATAAAACTGAAGCAATAGCTTAATTATAGCTTTATGTTAATTTAGGAGTTATGCCATTTAGGCTAAGGCGAGAACTCTTATTTTTTAACTCCGTTATGGAGTGGTAAATTCCCCCTCTGCACCCCCCCCCCCCATGTGAAATATTGTACAGAGCATCATTAAATATCATTAAATTTACTACACATTCCAGACCAGCTAAAAGACATGTGTTTAGCACAAGGGGTTCTGGGTAAGCATATGCAATTAAGGTCAACAAGGATTGGCTTTTTACCAATTTGGAGCATATGCATGCAATTCAAGAGGCTTTTCAAATGCAGCTCAGGTCAAGATACCCACAATGGGTTATACAAGACACGTGGCACAGGGTTCGCTATTAAAAGGATCTCAGTCACCTAATTATTGTTTACGCTGTGAATGCTGAGATACATTGTGTTAGCAGAACTGAAAGCACATGCAAACGTTAAGAGAAAACGTGTTTTAAATGTGGTGTTGCCAGTTTATGACATCACCTGTGGCTTGATATGCAAAAATGACACTTAACCCAGTTAACCCCCCACTTACATTTTTTCTTGGCTGTGTTTTATGGGCAGTTTTAACATTTCTGCAGTGTTTGTGTTTAGCTGTAATTTTCTTCTCTCTCATTTACTATACCCACCCCAATTAAATAATGTTTTTTTAGCATAAGAACAGCTTTCTTAAGATACCATTATTTCATCATACATTGGGATTTACTACAAAATTATAAAATAAAAAAAAATTCAAATTTTGACCTGAAAATATTTTTACACAAATTACAAATGGTGGAAAAAAAAAAAATCTATATAGTTTAAAAATGTTGTCCCGAGTTTATAATTATGCCATGTTTACATGTTTTTTTTTTTGTTTATTACAATTTATATGAAATAACTGATTGCTATCCATTTTCCGCCTACAGTGACCTTTTGATCCCAATTATAACCCTAGTCTAATAGTAACCCTAACCCTTATTCTAACCATTTTCAAAACTCTTACCCACAAGAGGAGGACTCTTAGCCATATTGGAGGAGCAGGCACGTCTCTATTATGGCTCCTGCGATTTGCTCCGTGTATCGAATTTCGGTGTTGCTTAATGCCTCAACACTGAGGCATTAAATCAACCCTGCCTGAGCAGTGTTAGTGATCTCTATTGTGTACAGCGCTCATTCCAACGCAGGACAGACTAGCTCCATCCTATGAGGGGCAAATATATTTTATGTACAAAACTATTTTTGCGCTTTGCTCCTATTGCGATGTACTAAACATGTAACACTCCAATAGTACATATGAACAAACTGCGAATAAAAACAGGCAATTTTGCGAATATTTTTTCTACCTCTTTTGATAGCGCTCGCTAAAAGCTGGTGTAATTTTCACACGCGAATAAGAATTATTTTTCACAAAATATTCGCAAAACTCTTTAGCGCACGCAAATATAATCGCATTTTATTATCGGAAAAATGCGCGCTAAATAAAAATAAACCAAAGAGGAGCAAATCAGGGGAAAACAAGCGCAAAATGTTACAAATAGTCGCAAATTGCTCCTTACTCATGTTTTACCTACTTTTTTCCCCACTCCAATTGTGTAGTACATGACCCCCCAAAGTATAGATTTTTATATTTGTGTATTCTCTACATTCCTAGTATTAGTTCACAGAGTCCCTTTAATAAAAAAAAAAAAATGCAAAAGAAAAAAGAATTCTAAAATCTGCCTTGAAACAACGGATTACTGAATAACTAATAAATTAAAGGGACGGTATCCCCTAGACATAGCTTATAGTGTGACTACAGAAGAAAAAAAAGATTGACAATAATACATTGTGTTGGCAGAATTGGAAGCAAATTCCTAAATTAGGAGACATTTTTGATCGTGTCTGTGGAGTCCCCAGTTTATGTCATTCACTGTGGCTCGATATGCAAATTAACTGTTTCTCAGTGGAAAACATGTCATTTGCATACTGTGCCACAGGTGATGTCATAAGAAAGAGACTCCACAGTCACATTTAAAACACATTGTTATCTCAGATAATAAGAGGAGTTTAATTCCAGGCTATTTCCTGTCCTTTTCTTACTATGTGCGTATTGCTGGTGTTCAAAAAGCCTTTTGAATCTCAAAAACACATTAACACACTCTATCCAGCTCAACAGATTTTTTTTCCTCAGCGATGTTTTTAAAGCACCAACTCCAGGAAATGAACAAAGGGACTAAACATGGCTCATGCTGTGATTGGAGACAATAAAATCTATACTTTATGCAAAGGCATACAATAAGACAAAATAACTGCATTTTATACAGGCCAGTGGCGTCTCCGGTTTAGGAGGTCACCTGTGGCTTTATATGCAAATGAATGACTTTTCAGTGGTAAAATGTGTCATTTGCATAACGAGATGGAAGGTGATGTCATAAGCAGGAGACTCTAGAAACACATGTAAAGACATTACTTTACTACCACAACAATAGGACATAGTCTTAAATTAGAGGGGCAATGATATCAGGAAGTATTACTTTACTGAGAGGGTAGTGGATGCATGGAATAGCCTTTCAGCAGAAATGGTAGAGGTTAATACAGTGGAGGTCAGAAACGTAGTATTACCGTATTTGCTCGATTATAAGACGACCCTGATTATAAGACGACCCCCCAAACTTTGGATATTCCATTAGGAAAAAAACTAAAAGCCTGAATATAAGACTACCCTATAGGAAAAAAGTTCAACTTGTATATATTCACATGTAAATTGCTTTTTTAATAAAAAATTATGATATCAAAAAATGTATTTCTAGTTTTTATTTCTTTTTATGTGCCAATGCTGCCTTTCTCTTTCCCTTGCCCCCATTTTTCTCTCTCTCCCCCCTCCCCTTGTCTGTCTCTTAACCCCCTCACTCCCCTTGTCTCTGTCTCTTAACCCCTTCCCTCCCCTTGTCTCTGTCTCTTAACCCCCTCACTCCCTCCCCCTGTCTCTCTGCCCCCCCTCCCTCCCTTCCCCTTACCTTGATCCCTGGTGGCTAGTGGGGGCAGCCGGGTGATGTCTGCACGATACTTGCAGACATCCTCCATGCTGCCCGACACGGCAGTCTATTATGACGGACAGCTGTCCGTCATAATAGTCTGCCGTGTCGGGCAGCATGGAGGATATCTGCACGTATAGTGCAGACATCCCCCAGCTGCCCGATTGTCCCTGGTGCCTAGTGGGGCAGCAGAGGAAGTCTTATAATCGAGCAAATACGGTACTTTACTGAGATGGTAGTGGATGCATGGAATAACCTTCCACAAGAAGTGGTAGAGGTTAATAGAGTGAAGGAGTTTAAGTATGCATGGGATAGGTATAAAGCTATCCTAGATATAAGATAAGGCCAGGGACTAATGAAAGTATTACTTTACTGAGAGGGTAGTGGATGTATGGAATAGTCTTCCAGTAGAAGTGGTAGAGGTTAATACAGTGAAGGAGTTTAAGCATGCACGGGATAGGTATAAGGCTTTCCTAGATATAAGATAAGGCCAGGGACTAATAAAGTATTACTTTACTGAGACAGTAGTGGATGCATGGAATAGTCTTCCAGTAGAAGTGGTAGAGGTTAATACAGTGAAGGAGTTTAAGCATGCATGGGATAGGCACAAGGCTATCCTTGATATTAGATAAGACCAGGCATTAAAGAAATAATTACTTTACTGATAGGGTAGTGGATGTATGGAATAGCCTTCCAGTGGAAGTGGTAGAGGTTAATACAGTGAAGGAGTTTAAGCATGCATGGGATAGGTATAAGGCTATCCTAGATATAAGATAAGGCCAGGGACTAATGAAAGTATTACTTTACTGAGAGGGTAGTGGATGTATGGAATAGCCTTCCAGTGGAAGTGGTAGAGGTTAATACAGTGAAGGAGTTTAAGCATGCATGGGATAGGTATAAGGCTATCCTAGATATAAGATAAGGACAGGGACTAATGAAAGTATTACTTTACTGAGAGGGCAGTGGATGTATGGAATAGTCTTCCAGTAGAAGTGGTGGAGGTTAATACAGTGAAGGAGTTTAAGCATGCATGGGATAGGTATAAGGCTATCCTAGATATAAGATAAGGCCAGGGACTAATGAAAGTATTACTTTACTGAGAGGGTAGTGAATGCATGGAATAGCTTTCCAGCGGAAGTGGTAGAGGTTAATACAGTGAAGGAGTTTAAGCATGTGTGGATAGGCACAAGGCTATCCTAGATATAAGATAAGGCCAGGGACTAATGAAAGTATTACTTTACTGAGAGGTAGTGGATGTATGGAATAGTCTTCCAGTAGAAGTGGTAGAGGTTAATACAGTGAAGGAGTTTAAGCATGCGTGGGATAGGTATAAGGCTATCCTAGATATAAGATAAGGCCAGGGACTAATGAAAGTATTACATTACTGAGAGGGTAGTGGATGTATGGAATAGCCTTCCAGTAGAAGTGGTAGAGGTAAACACAGTGAAGGAGTTTAAGCATGCGTGGGATAGGTATAAGGCTATCCTAGATATAAGATAAGGCCAGGGACTAATGAAAGTATTACATTACTGAGAGGGTAGTGGATGTATGGAATAGCCTTCCAGTAGAAGTGGTAGAGGTTAATACAGTGAAGGAGTTTAAGCATGCGTGGGATAGGCACAAGGCTATCCTAGATATAAGACAGGGAACTGGGGACTAATAAAAGTATTTAGTACATTGGGCAGACTAGATGGACCAAATGGTTCTTATCTGCCGGTGACACATTCTATGTTTGTATTTGCTCTTATTTTGGGATTCTGCTAACACAATGGATAGATCATTTGTAATATTTTTTTTTATTCTCAGTATGAGCAATGTTTATGTTGACAGAGGTTTTTTTTTCTTCTCTTTTGATCAATGAAAAGCATTGCTATCGCATGATTTCTCTTTCCGTCTGATCCCTGCTGCTCCCCGGCCGCTCCGCTGCGTTCTGTAATGGCGTGCTAATTGTGGCCGTGTTTTAGTGTCGTGCGTATGGCTCAGTGTGAAATGGATTGACACCCACCCCAGGGCTTGGGGGGGGGGGAGGAGGGTAATGACTCGTGCCTAGCCTTCCGCTGTGTGCGATCACCGGCTCCCGACGTATCTGGAAGTAATCACGGCTTTTACAAAAAAAATCCCCGCCCCTGCTCCAGGCTGCCGTTTAATCAGACGGGGAAACAAACGCTCGTTGAGGCCGAGACTTGTAAACACGGAGTAATTACAAAACTGTAACGATAATTAGAGATCTATCTAAATATAGGACGCCACACTTCCTGCCCCGATATTACTCCCATGTTGGGATAATTACGGCTAATTAAGCTGGGAACTCATTAAGCTAAACGACCTCATTTATACCAAACAAATAAAGATGGGTTCTAGTTATTTCAGAGAAAATAAATAAAATGGTAGCGAGAACCTGGGATTTCCAACCTTGGCCGATCACCCTGGTGTTACATTGCAATTTCCATCATCCTCAGCCATCCCCAACGCGCTTCATTGCCTTTACAATAATGATACAACAAAGTCTTTTTTTTTTTTTTTAGTAAGCTACTTTAGACACCAGGCGTCCAGCTGCGATCCTGCGGGATAACTCCCATAATTCTCAGCCGGCCCGAGAAGCAGTGAGGAGGGGATAGCTGGAGGGGCCACAAGTGGATTCCTGGGATTTAGATTGTAAGTCTTAACAAGCAGGGATCCTCTAACCTTCTACTCCCGGCGATCTTATTATGTCCCCAATGATAGATACTTAATCTATTCCAAGAGCATGTGGCCTGACCTTCGTGCAATAGTGGCACTTCTATATAAGCAGCCACTAGTGGGGCCCTACAGCACATAACCACGGGGGGCTGTTATAGAGAGGAGACCCCCCCCCCAATCTGATTATTCTCCCGTGCTAGGACTGCACATAAAACATTTAGACAAACCAGGCTTCTTGTGTATTTAATTGATCTATTGTCAAGCCACGAATAAAGAACATTACAGTATAACCAGCAGTGATGGATACTGATGTCGTGTGAGTCCCAAATTTGCCAGGACTGGCGCATCTCTTGGGGTCCTGTATAGTAAAACGTCGGGCTGGCCAGGCTTGTCTGCTGCCCATATACATTGTATTAGCAGAATTGCAATCAAATGCCTAAATTAGAAGAAAAATGTGTTTTAAAATGGGCCTGTAGAGTCTCCTGCTTATGACATCACCTGTGACCCAATATGCAAATAACACATTTCCCATTGCAAATAGGGGTCGTTTTTTTACCGGCACAGCCGGTATTTCACCTCTTGGAGCCGGAATAACTAAAATACCGGCCATTCTAAGTGACTGTGTGTGTGTGACTGTGTGTGTGTGACTGTCTCTGTCGGTATATCTGTGTGACTGTCTCTGTCAGTGTGTCTGTCTCTGTATGTGAATGTGTGTGTGTCTGTCTCTGTGTGTGTGTACGTGTGTGAAACAGCTTGCGTATGTTCTCACTGACATGATATACACATATTATATATGTATGTGTGCATGCTAGTGTGTGTGTTTATATATATATATGTAGTTATATATTTCACACTGGCATGATATACAAATATATATATATATATATATATATATAGATATATATATATATATATATAGATATATATATATATATATAGATATATATATATATATATATATATATAGATATATATTGTGTCAGTGTGAAATATATGCATAATAAGTATTAAGCTCCAGGCACTCGGTACGTACCTAGTATCTGCAACCTAGTATCACGCAGCCCACCCACTGTCCCAGGAAGGTGGCAGGTATGGAAAAATCAAATTAATATTATATTTCAAAGTCCCTATTCATCTTTTACAGAGCATGCTCAGTGCTACGCCCCCCTCCCCCCTCCACCCCGTGTATCTCAATGAAGAGCATACAGCTGTACACTGATCATTTCAATGAAAAAGAAACTGAACAGGATATGTTTCTATTTACATAATGTATAAGTAAAGTGATGACACCATCCACGTCTGTGAGCCAGACCAGCACTATGAGTGTCTCTGTACTGTAGTCGCCGGTGTCTGACTAGTCCTCAGGGTACGTGTGTGGCAGGTACAATGTTCCTGACAGTAATTACCTGATCGTCGCTAATTTCCCCTAAAGGTTTGTCCCGCCGACTGCCCTGGTTACAAATATTAACTCTTTCCTGCACAACAGAGGCAAGCAATGCGGTGCCCGCCACATGGGAAAGGGTAACAGATTGCAAGCTCATTGAACGAGCCATCGCATTGTCGTCGCAAGCCCTTCAAGGAGCCGGTGCACCAGATCTAGTAACAGGGGTTTCTAGACTGGGTGCAAAGTGCTCGGTTTCTTTAATTGTCAAGCTTATATCACCACTGGACAGGCTAAGGTGCCGGTATTGGCCTGAGGAAGGGGCAAACAAACTCAGTTAGCCAATAAATGGTATAATTTTAATCTTGCCCGTTTAGTGTATTGAATGCAGAGGCCGAAATACTATCGGAATTTATTTATTTTGTCATAAACGTCACATACACAGCAGAAAAAAAACTACACAGATCATGGATCAAAAGGGGGTTGACAGTTCCTTTAACTTTGACCAACAAGCCCCTCACTTCTGCTGGATGACTATTCAATGCATCGACTACCTGCTCAGTAAATATAGATTGATATTCCTTTTTAAACCTTTGCCCCTCTAATTTAGCCTTAAATTAGATTAGAGGGGCATAGGATTTAAAGGAAAATAAGGAAGTATTACTTTACTGAGAGAGGATTGTTATAGTGTAAAGAAATGCCAACATGTCCATGTTAGAAAAAAATACTTAACGCAATTTACTAAAAGCCAAACCGTCTGCGGTTTTTTTATTTTTTTCTCTTTTTCCTTTGAGTTTAAATGTCTCCGATCTTTGGAAATACAAATACCAAGGCTGTAGAACTGCACCCACAGATCTTAGCGAGCAGGGGATAATTATTATTATGAATATCACACATGCCATGGCCTTTTGGGAACACTTCATGTGTACATCTAGGCACAAAATGTGTGGGCTTGCACCTCTGCTATAAATGTTCAGTCACCTGGATACAAGTAGTGAAGTGCGTGGGCAGTGTCTTGAAGTGTGTGGGCAGTGTCTTGAAGTGCGTCTCTTTATTAGGCATCTAATGATGCCGCTTCTGTGGACTGCAACTCCCACAGATAGCCTTATGCCACTATATGGCTATCTGCTATCGGGTAGCAATTCTGAACTGGCTGAGCATCACGAGAGTTGTACCCCAGAGAATCGTAAAGGACAAGGGTCAGCAGAAGCCATCTTTTGCTCTGCACAGCTCAGGAGTCAGACATGCCTCAGATATCAAGATGTCTGCCCCCTGGTAGTACTCTACAGAGCAAGGAGGGCTCAATAAGGTGCTTTATTTCTATTCTTTCCTTAAAGTATTTCTATTTAAAATGCCTACACACAGATGCAATCTTTCAAATTAAAAAACAGAATTTAATTTTTTAGCCAATTATATATGGAAAAATTTCCAAAAGAACGGCAGGTAGAACATGCGCACCATATGTATCCGGCACCCTATGGGGGACGCATTCGCTTTAAAACCATTTGTACACTTTTCAAAAATCGCTGCCAGTGCTATATGTATATTAGAACGTCCCAATTACACACAAACAAAAAGATCTGGTCACTTGTGACATCATGGAGGCGTGGGCGAACCGTGGACACCGTCCTTTTGGGACCCCCAAAAAATAAGCATGGCATAGAACACCATGAAGGGGTTAAATAATAAAGGAAAGGGCGCATTCAGGCAATGTCGTGCCAGACGCAGGGGGAGCTGCACTCCGAGGGTTGAAACAAACCCTTTCAGAGCAGCTACTGGATATCAAGCAGCCATTCGCACAGCTCAGAGAATCTCTCTCTTTTTAAAAAAAATTTTTAAACAGGTGCAGCAGAGGCCGTCGCCTGGGTCAGTGAGCGAGAACAGCTGGGGGAAATCGGAGCATTGGGAGAGTCACAGGGTGGGCTACGAGAGCAGACTGCTGGGCGCTGTACCCAGCGAGAAGTGGGGGGAAAAAGAAAAAAGATTAAAAAAAGACTCTGTGCTTAACTTAATCAAATAGAAATATAAAAAACAAACGACTGGCCGACTAGAATGAGAGTCTCTAACCGTACGTAATCCAATATACGAGCGCAAAAACACGATATAAAGCAAAACTTTAAAAAATAAATGCAATAAAAAAAAAAATGTTAAAAAAGAATAGCATTCTGTTCTGAAAAAAAAAAAACAAGATCACCGGGGGTCCGTGGCACAGTCTGTGATGATCCATCATTAAAATGGACCATCACAAAAGTTACAGGCCCATTTGATGAATTTCTCTGAAAAAAACAAAACCTCACCAGTCGTTTTTGACTGATAAACTTCTATATAAATATATATATATATATATATTTATCCCAAACGTCTCTGCTTTCATATTCATTAATTCATGTGGTTTATTCTTTTCAGATTGGCCCTCTCTCGACACAAGCAGTGACAGTATTTTGTAGCAATGTTTTCTGCTCCGCCCCAGATACAAACACATCTGGATCTTATTACACGGCGTAGAACCAGAGACGACGGGGGGGGGGGGGGGCGGGGGGGGGGGGAGAGAGTCTACCCAATAAATAAATAACGGTGGCAAATTGGCGGGTGACCTGCAAAACAAAAAAAAACCCAAAAAAACCTCAGACATTAAAATCCAAGTTGGAACGGTAGGCAAGTTAGAAAAAAATTCCAGCTCAACTATTATTGATTTTTGCACTTAATATTTTATATTGTCCAGACCGCATTATTATTATTTTATAAATCAGCAAAGTCACAGTACAAAGGACGACATTCACTGCAGAGATCGGCAGCTAATCTCCAGTACCCGGGAAAGGGGTTAAAACCCACAGGACAGAGTATCCCCCCACTCCAGATGAGCCGAATCTCCAGCACGGCTTGCTCAGATCAGTCACCATCTTTTGCCCCCCCCCCCCCCCGGCCGGGTAAACACTCAGTTTATGAAGTGCTCCATTGAGCCAATCCGTAATGGCAGGCGGAAGAGCGGACGCGATGTTTGCTTTGGATCGTGCTCTGCTGTCCCTTTGTCACTCGACCTGCAGATGGCTTTTTTTCTTGTGTGTGTCTATTCTCGGGGTCTGGATCAGTTGAAGCATCTCTTATGGAGTGAGCCTTCCTGCTGAGCCTGACAAGTTTAACCTGGGCTTGGCCGAAATCTGTCTAACCGGCTCCAAGAGCCAAAAGATCAAACAAGCGATTACATGGAGAGCAGGCAGAGGAGACCGAGGAACAAGAGCGAAGCCACTGAGACAGAGGCGATGGAGAGAAAAAGAAATGTGTATTCTGTCCCCACTGGGAAAATCCATTAAACTCGTTACCTTTTAAACACACAAAGTGACCCTAATAATAGGAGAATCTTTTTTACGGCCAGTTACGAATAATGGTTTGATACAGCCAAACAGTGCCGCAGTTACACCATCTAATTCAAGTGTTTAAAGCACTTGCTTAAAAAAAACAACTGTCGACAAAAAATGACGTTTTAATTGAAAGTGTAAGCATTTATTTAAGAAATGTTTTAATGAATTAAATATATACATCCATTATAGATTCTTCTTTTCCCCGTAGAGCTGGATCAGGGGGCTGACATGATGTTTGGAATGTTGGGACAGATGTAACAAGATCTAATCCAAGATTCTAAACATGTCTGCCCCCTGATAGGGCTATACAGACCAAAGGCGGCTCAATAAGGTACTTTATTTGTCATTTTTTCATTCAATTATTTCTGTTCAAAATGCTCACACCTGATGCCATCTTTTAATGAACCCAGGGCTTGATACATTTCTTTATCCACTAGTAGACTACAAACTATTTTTCCTTGAAGGAATCAAGAGTTAAACGTAACATGTCCCGGGACTTGTTAGTAAACCAGACGTTTATCTTAATAGATAACCGCGGGTTTAATATCTGCTGTGTCTCACAGAGGATAAAGTGGTGTGTACTATCAAAAGTACCTAGCAGTTCATCCTCACACTAGGGACAACGGACATTTCACTTGTGCTTCTATATATGACGCACAAGTGAAAAATAATGTTTAGTGTCCCTTTAACATAAAAAAAAGTTTTTGGAGTCAATGCTCCCTGGCTCCCAGGACTTGTCAAGCCCTGAATTAACCAGAAGGTATTTTTTTGTCCGACAGTCGTCCTTTAAGTGGGCAATTTACCCAGCCACCCTCTTGTAATGATCATAGGGCGTATAACATGACTGGACACCCAGTAGCCAGACCCCTGTGAAGGAATCTGTAAAAGGGGAGAGTATAATGAGATCTTTACCAGTAAGCGATGTTTCAGAACCACTGAGGTGTCTTTTGTAGTCGTGCTGCTCAAATCCTAATTAAACGGACACACACAAGAGAGCTGGAAAAGAAAATTCACATCCTTATTTTTTAATAAGATGTTTACATTTAATCAAATTTGTTTCATTTGCTCATAATTATTAGGTTTGCAGCCTTTGTTAATTCATACACTCAACTCTCCAGCATTGTGTGGAATCCCAAAAAATGGTTCTCATCTGCGGATCCATTTTAGGTTTCTATAAATACGCGCACACACACGCACAGGCGCACACACACGCACAGGCGCACACACACGCACAGGCGCACACACACACTTTACGGGAACGTTTTAGGGCACCTGACCATTGCACAAACAGGGACTTTGCATGCGAAATACATAGAGATTAGTCTGTAGTTGCACCAAAGCACTCTGTGACCTCACGTGGTCTTCCGCTTCGTGGCTGAGTCGCTGCTCTTCCTAAACCCTTCCACTTTCCAATAATACCACTTCCAGATCACAGTGGAGCAGGGATGAAATTTCACAAACTGACTTATTGTAAAGCTGGCATGCTATCTCCTTAATTGTATTTACCTGGGGCCAAGGGTCAGAAAAACCTGAATTCAATAATAAAGTGGTGTGTCCAAATACTTTTATCCATATAGTGTGTGTGTGTGTATATATATATATATATATATATATATATATATATATATATATATATATACACACACACACACAATTATTATTATTAATTTTAATGTTGGTACAATTCTTTATTTAATTTACAGTAGCGTTTATCAGAATAATAGGTTCAGTCACTCACATGTGTAATTTGATCCAAATTAAAGGGACAGTATCACCAATGTAGAAAATTAAAAAGAAAAAAAAAAAACGATTAAAAATGATCTATAAATTGTTTCCCTAGGAAAGGTGTAATTTGCATACCGTGCCACAGATGATCTCATACGCAGGAGACTCCACAGACTTTTAAAACACATATTTCTCCTAATTTAGACATTTGTTTGCGGTTTTGCTAACACAATTTATAAATCTTTTTTTTCCTCTACCTGCATAGTGCAAATAATGTTTTGGCGATACCGTCCCTTTAAGAAGATTCCCAGAACATAATCCAACTGACACCCCAAGTGCTGGCTCCTTTCTGCTGGTCGTGGCCCCAGCTGGTGGGATAATGTGGCAATTAATATCACATTTACATATAAAAGGGTTTTGGTATCGCTATCCCCAAGCCCTGTTGGGAATGACTTGTCCCAGAGCATTGAACTAGGTCATCCCATGTCATTTCTGCAGCTTAGCTTGGCCCATTTACCAGAGAGATAATCCTGAGGTCAGTGAGAAGGTTTGGGCTCAGCATCCTGCACACGCCCAGCCATCTTAACATTCACGGCTACAAAAAGGTTATTAGTCATCGAACAGGTCTGCGGGCGCACTGGAGGTATCGTGGCGGACTTCAGAAAGGAGCTTAGGAGGAGGTAACTGCACAGCTCACAGGCCACGTACAGAGATATACAACAAATGGCATCAAAATCAAATAGAATGAATGTGGGCTTATTTATAAAGTTATTTACAGAGTTCTAAATAGAACAAAATCAGCAGGAACATTCTATTGGTTTCCATGGCAACCGCGCCACGACTAGAATGTAACTAAGACATTAAAGGCCAACTGTATCAAACACTGTACTTATGTTTCATTGAAAGGTTATATCTAAGTGCAGATGGTTTCTGAAGACATTCTTTAAAGGGACATTCCAACTTGTTTAACCCTTGCATCCTTCAAGCAAGCAAGGGTTAAACATAACACGTCCCGCACTTTGAAAGTAAACCCGACGTTTAGCTTTATAGATACCCGCGGGGTTACTGTCCGCACGCGCACAACCAATCAGAGCGGGGGCTCACCTGTGGTCAGCAGGGGGGCCTTGTTAAGTGCTTGGTGTTGTGGTAAATATACACGTTTGCCACGCTCGTGTTGTGGTATATACACGTTTGCCGCCCTCGGTGTTGTGGTATATACACAAGTGTGCCACGCTCGGTGCTGTGGTATAGCCACGTTCGGTGCTGTGTTGTAGCCACGTTTGCCACGCTCAGTGCTGTGGTATAGCCACGTTTGCTGCACTCTGTGCTGTGGTATAGCCACGTTCGGTGCTGTGGTGTAGCCACGTTTGCCAAGCTCGGTGATGTGGTATAGCCACGTTTGCCATGCTCGGTGCTGTGGTGTAACCACGTTTGATAAAAAAGAAAAAAAAGAGAAGAAGCGCAACAAACTCAAAATAATACAAAATAATATGTTAAAAATGTGTGAAGATCAAATTCTGTGACAAGGGAGTAATTGTGAATCAAAAAGGAAAAAAAAATGCAATTGAGATATATTGTATATTATACTTATATTCAGGCAGAGACTTGATTGCAGATCTCAAGAGGTATTCATAAAAATAGAAACAGAAACAAAATAGTGCTCTCTGGTTGAACAGCAACAACAAGGATTGAAGTGATGGGAGTTGTACTTACAAAACTGGAGCAGATTTACTGCTCTATATGCAGGTAATAAGGGAGATCCCTGGATAGAGGTGATTTTCTACTGATTAGTGAGCTGCATACATAATTATAATCATTAGTACAAGTAGCGCCTAGCACTGTCACCTGTTCACTGTAAAGCCACATTTGCCACACCCGGTGCTGTGGTATAGCCACGTTTGCCACACCCGGTGCTGTGGTATAGCCACGTTTGCCACACTAGGTGCTTTGGTATAGCCACGTTTGCCACACTCGGTGCTGTGGTATCGCCACGTTTGCCACAGCCGGTGCTGTGGTATCGCCACGTTTGCCACACCCGGTGCTGTGGTATCGCCACGTTTGCCAAACCCGGTGCTGTGGTATCGCCACGTTTGCCACAGCCGGTGCTGTGGTATCGCCACGTTTGCCACACCCGGTGCTGTGGTATCGCCACGTTTGCCAAACCCGGTGCTGTGGTATCGCCACGTTTGCCAAACCCGGTGCTGTGGTATAGCCACATTTGCCACGCTCGGTGCTGTGGTATAGCCACGTTTGCCACACTAGTTGCTGTGGTCTAGCCACGTTTGCCACACTTGGTGCTGTGGTATAGCCACGTTTGCCACACTTGGTGCTGTGGTATAGCCACGTTTGCCACACTGGGTGCCGTTAGACACAGATCAGACACGTTTTTCTTCAGTTCTATAAATGATGTTTCTTGGTGAAAACCTCAGCTCTGTGCTTCATGTACAAACAGGACAGACACATGACCGACATGACTAAACACTGGCTGCTTTCACTGGACCGGTGACGCCAGAGCCACAGCTGATCAATTCATCTCCAACTAGAGCTGCACAGAGCAAACTGAAAAACATGAATAGGACGATTTATTAGATTTTTTGGTGACTTGGTGCTTCTGCAGCAGACACAACTGCCACTTACCAGAGGTGGAGGAGGGCTGAATATTTATTAACCCCATGTAGTGTCTCACACGCCCCTCCAACCCCACGCAGCAGGATTCAGAGTTAAATAAATGTTCTCCTCTCAGCTGGGAAGGTCCAGGATTAACGGTTTATAAAAGACATCCTTAAAAAAATCTCAGCTGCTGTGATCTTTAACCTGAGCAGCAGGGGCATATCCAACTTATCTGGCACCGGAGGGCGCTTTTTGCAACCCCTTCATCTGCTCCTCCTGGTCTCCCCCCTGCCTCTTGAACCCCATGCGTAGTGATAAGAGGAGCATGAAGCTGCACTGGCTTAGGTCTCTGACACATAGAGGGGGGCAGTATTCCAGCAGACAGGATAGCACCTGCATTGCCCTCCGACACATAGAGGGGGGGGCAGTATTACAGCATACAGGATTACCCCTGCATTGCCCTCTGACACATAGAGGGGGGGGCAGTATTACAGCAGACAGGATTGCCCCTGCATTGCCCAACACATAGAGGGGGGCAGTATTCCAGCAGACAGGATAGCCCCTGCATTGCCCTCCGACACATAGAGGGGGGGGGCAGTATTACAGCAGACAGGATAGCCCCTGCATTGCCCTCTGACACATAGAGGGGGGCAGTATTACAGCAGACAGGATAGCCCATGCATTGCCCTCCGACACATAGAGGGGGGGGGCAGTATTACAGCAGACAGGATAGCCCCTGTATTTCCCGACACATAGAGGGGGCAGTATTCCAGCAGGCAGGATAGCCCCTGCATTGCCCTCCGACACATAGAGGGGGGGCAGTATTACAGCAGACAGGATAGCCCCTGCATTGCCCTCCGACACATAGAGGGGGGGCAGTATTACAGCAGACAGGATAGCCCCTGCATTGCCCTCCGACACAGAGGGGGGGGGCAGTATTACAGCAGACAGGATAGCCCCTGCATTGCCCGACACATAGAGGGGGGCAGTATTACAGAAGACAGGATAGCCCCTGCATTGCCCTCTGACACATAGAGGGGGGGGCAGTATTACAGCAGACAGGATTGCCCCTGCATTGCCCTCTGACACATAGAGGGGGGGGCAGTATTACAGCAGACAGGATTGCCCCTGCATTGCCCGACACATAGAGGGGGGCAGTATTACAGCAGACAGGATAGCCCCTGCATTGCCCTCCGACACATAGAGGGGGGCACTATTACAGCAGACAGGATAGCCCCTGCATTGCCCTCTGACACATGGGCGGGGGGGGGGGGGGGCAGTATTACAGCAGACAGGATAGCCCCTGCATTGCCCTCTGACACATAGAGGGGGGGGGGCAGTATTCCAGCAGACAGGATTGCCCCTGCATTGCCCGACACATAGAGGGGGGCAGTATTACAGCAGACAGGATGGGCCCTGCATTGCCCTCCGACACATAGAGGGGGGCAGTATTACAGCAGACAAGATAGCCCCTGCATTGCCCTCCGACACATAGAGGGGGGCAGTATTACAGCAGACAGGATAGCCCCTGCATTGCCCTCCGACACATAGAGGGGGGCAGTATTACAGCAGACAGGATGGCCCCTGCATTGCCCTCTCGCTTTAAGTATGGACCACTTATTGTATGACAATATTGTGTGCGTAAAGCTTTTTTATTCAAAGGTTCCATGGAGAAATTATATTTTAGATTATATACAGATCATTTGACGGATTATAGTGATGCCTTATTTCTTTTTTTTTGCATGCTCAGATATATAAAAATAATGCGTATTAAAAAGTGCATGTTGCGGCTCAGATATATAGATGTCAAGTGTACCCCAGGGCGATCCGCGGACAACAATCGCTACGCGACCCGGCAGCCATCATGGTGGAGGCCGATTCAAATAGGCTTGTCTTCTACAGGCTGCGTATCCCTCATCTGAAGAGCCAAAATCCGAAACGAACCAAAATCTGAAAATACTTTTTTGGGATATGGGTCAGTTTGGATAAAGGGATACTCTTACCTTCCTGGCGCCCCAGTTGTGAAGCTCTCATGCCTCACCCTCCCGGGCGCCATACATTTGGAGCCAGCGCTAAATGGGAAATTTAGTTCCCAGAGCAATGCGACGGGAGGGAGCAATTACCGTGTGCCAACGGATTATCTCTGCAGCACCGTGGAGCAGGTCATTTCACCAGATCCACTGCTATAAATGATTTTCATTACCTAAATACAATGTGAGCAAGTGTAGATAGTTTGCACAGAAATTCTTCTAATTAGCTCTAACAGGAGGCAGACATGTTTTTTAGAATCTTGGGTTAGATCGGGCTCATGTGAACCAAGGTGAATGAAGATCTGACCCAAGATTCTAAACAACATGTCCGCCCCCTATTAGAGCTCTACAGAGCAAAGAGGGCTCAATAAGGTGCATTATTTATATTATTTTATTAAAATATTTCTATTTAAAATTCCTATACTCAATAACTTATGTTTTTGCTACAGTTGTCCTTTAACACAAGCAAGAAAGCAAATGATCCCCAATAAGAACTATACCTGTATTTGCACACATCAGCAGGTATTTTATTATCCATTGTACAGCTAGGGTTGGCAGGTCATACAGTTTTTATTTGCTAGACACATAGATTTACCTGCTCCCCTGCAGAATGGAGAATGCAGGCGTGTTCAGGGTGAACTAGTTACGTGATCAAGGGGATCTCATAGGAACTACTTGGATCCACTGGGAAGATCTATTCAGGTTAATGACAATTCAGACAGTGTGGATGAGAGGGGCTACTGCTTTGGGCACGAAGAACAAAACAGTGGAGCGAAAAAAGACTCGGAGTGGACCTTAAAAAAACCTGGAATTTTTCAGATTTGGAAGCCAATTAAATCTGCTCAGCGGTGACGGCGTTGGAGCCATTTTAGCGGAGTGTATGACACGTCACATTTCTCTTTCTCTCGCAAATGATAAAAAAAAAAGGATCCACAGATGTGAAAGCATTCACAAGTGTGCCTGTCACTGCAGACTAGTTAACAACTCAAGAGCATAAACACTTCACCAGCATCACAACACAAATCACTCCTCTTCGCTCTCTGGAAAGCCGCCGATATCTCAGACACTGAGGAGAGCGGCGTGGCGCATGTTTAGAATCTCTCCAGAACTATACAACCCGGCAGGAAAAACAACAAAAACACGACAAGAGAGCTTGGAAGAGTTGATAATAGCGGGATTGTCCTCTTCCAGGACAATGGTCTAGAAACAAAAATAGGTTCTGTTTAATTTAATGATTACATCCAATGCGGGCATCTTAAATAGAAATGTTTTAATGAACGAATACAAATAAAGCACCTTATTGCGCACTGTTTGTATAGCATTATCATGGGGCGCCCATATTGAGTGATATCGGTCAGAACTTCCTTCATCTGACCCAAGATGTCCGCCTCCTGATAGAGCTATACGAGCAGAGAGGGCCCAATAAGGTGGTTTCACTGTATTCATTAACTAATGCATTGCTTACCCTCTCAGTAAAGTAATCCTTCCAGATATTACTTTTAAATCGTTGCCCCTCTAATTTAAGACTATGTCCTCTAGTTGTGGTTAGGGTTGCCACCTTTTCTTCAGAAAAATACCGGCCTTGATACTGTCTCCATAGACTTAACATTGGCCTGATGCCAATTTTTTAACGGCCTGCCGGTAAAATACCGGCCAGGTGGCAACCCTAGTTGTGGTAGTTTTTCTTCTTTTAAATATACTCACTTCCATTACTGTGTTGATTCCCTTTATGTATTTAAATGTTTCTATCATATCCCCCCTGTTACGTCTTTCCTCCAAGCTATACATGTTAAGATGCTTTAACCTTTCCTGGTAAGTTTTATCCTTCAAACTAGATAGCTGCTCACATAACTGTACATTTCTCAATCTGCCTCGATCTACCCAAATCCTATTTGAACAATAAGGGAGTAAGTTACTTACCTGCCACACACTACAGGCCTTTGTTTCTGCAACATGTAATCGTCCCTTCCACCGAGATTAATTATCGGTGTGCTCTACAGGTGTTTAAAAGGAGTGATTTTTTTTACTATACAATTTTACTTTTTTAATACAATTTACAGTTCTACTGCAGTTTAACACTGAAAAATAAATTTAATCGGGCACTCTGAATTCAGTCCCTTCCAATGAGAAGGGCTTGGAGACACAGCCCGGACTGTTGCTATAGCAACAGCAAGAACACCATTTATAAGGGACTGTCTGGTGCCCAAAATGCATATTAATGTGCTTTCAGAGTACTTTAAAATGCATGTTTTACATTTTGCATTGCGAAAATAGAAAACACTTACAGCTAGATGAAACCGTCAGTAAAAGTCATTTCTTTTTTTTTTTTTCTGCTGCAACTAATGAGAATAATTGAATTCAAATGAATGGAATTTCACGGTTAAGATATTCTATGGTGTACAAGAGCAAAGTCACTTAGAGTCCGAACAATGTATTCTTTTCCAGGTGCACAGGATGTGACTAAATGAAACAAAAAAAGTTATATCCTCAGTGTCTATGTAATCAGTGCCGTCGCACCAGCAGTAAATATGCAGAGTAAAATATAAACAATGTGATTTATGCAGAACGCCACCTATCAAAAAAAAAAATGGGTTTCCATGTATAATGGTTGATACATAGGAGCAATCCATTGGTTTCCATGTATAATGGTTGATACGTAGGAGCAATCCATTGGTTTCCATGTATAATGGTTGATACATAGGAGCAATCCATTGGTTTCCATGTATAATGGTTGATACGTAGGAGCAATCCACTGGTTTCCATGTATAATGGTTGATAGATGGGAGCAATCCATTGGTTTCCATGTATAATGGTTGATAGATGGGAGCAATCCATTGGTTTCCATGTATAATGGTTGATACGTAGGAGCAATCCATTGGTTTCCATGTATAATGGTTGATACGTAGGAGCAATCCATTGGTTTCCATGTATAATGGTTGATACGTAGGAGCAATCCATTGGTTTCCATGTATAATGGTTGATACATGGGAGCAATCCATTGGTTTCCATGTATAATGGTTGATACGTAGGAGCAATCCATTGGTTTCCATGTATAATGGTTGATACGTAGGAGCCATCCATTGGTTTCCATGTATAATGGTTGATACATGGGAGCAATCCATTGGTTTCCATGTATAATGGTTGATACATAGGAGCAATCCATTGGTTTCCATGTATAATGGTTGATACATAGGAGTAATCCATTGGTTTCCATGTATAATGGTTGATACATGGGAGCAATCCATTGGTTTCCATGTATAATGGTTGATACATGGGAGCAATCCATTGGTTTCCATGTATAATGGTTGATACATAGGAGCAATCCAATGGTTTTCATGTATAATGGTTGATACATGGGAGCAATCCATTGGTTTCCATGTATAATGGTTGATACGTAGGAGCAATCCATTGGTTTCCATTTATAATGGTTGATACGTAGGAGCAATCCATTGGTTTCCATGTATAATGGTTGATACGTAGGAGCAATCCATTGGTTTCCATGTATAATGGTTGATACGTAGGAGCAATCCATTGGTTTCCATGTATAATGGTTGATACCTGGGAGCAATCCATTGGTTTCCATGTATAATGGTTGATACATGGGAGCAATCCATTGGTTTCCATGTATAATGGTTGATACATGGGAGCAATCCATTGGTTTCCATGGTGACTGGGAAACTCAGAATGGAGAAATCATGAGAAAGCCCCATAATATTTATTTAAAAAAAAAAAAGTTTTGACAAAGGGTGAATATGCTGCCATCCAACCGGCAGGGGGGAGGATAAAAAGAAGAATACTTCATCTCCAAATGCAGACACATTGAATAAATGATACATTAGACACGTCTCTGTGAAACCTGTCAAACAGTTTACTAAATCTCAGCTTCAATTAAACGAATCTTTACGTACCGAGCGCCAAACAATTGTAGCTGAGCTCCTTGCAGATTGACACCTGCCAAACATACAGAGGTAATTGCCGCTCACATCAGGATAGATCCGGAGAACGTATTAACTAATGACGGAGCTCAGTGTATAGCTATTCAAAGAACAAATACACTGAAAAGAATCCTTGTACCACGTGAGATCCGTGGTAGTGTAGAACACTTTATAATGTATTGCTAGGTTAGAATTGCCTCTGTCGGGAGAGCACATCATTAAGCAGTAGTTTTATCTTTTTTCGATTGGTTGGATCTTCTTTTGTAAAACAGAGTTGAGGATTTCTAACAAACGTACACTTTATTTTTTTTTTTTTACTGGGCACAAAGGGCACACTGCATCACCATCCTCTTTGCTCACAGCAATCCCAGGTTCTAGTTGGCTGATATGTTGGTTTACAAAAATGTGATACAGTTCTAAGGTGGCCACACAGTGTAGTCACAGCTAGAAACATAGAATGTGTCACCGGCAGATAAGAACCATTCGGCCCATCTAGTCTGCCCAAATTTCGACATACTTTTATTAGTCCCCAGTTCCCTATCTTATATCTAGGATAGCCTTGTGTCTATCCCACGCATGCTTAAACTCCTTCACTGTGTTTACCTCTACCACTTCTACTGGAAGACTATTCCATGCATCCACTACCCTCTCAGTAAAGTAATACTTTCATTAGTCCCTGGCCTTATCTTATATCTAGGATAGCCTTGTGCCTATCCCACGCATGCTTAAACTCCTTCACTGTATTAACCTCTACCACATCTACTGGAAGACTATTCCATGCATCCACTACCCTCTCAGTAAAGTAATACTTTCATTAGTCCCTGACCTTATCTTATATCTAGGATAGCCTTATACCTATCCCACGCATGCTTAAACTCCTTCACTGTGTTTACCTCTACCACTTCTACTGGAAGACTATTCCATGCATCCACTACCCTCTCAGTAAAGTAATACTTTCATTAGTCCCTGGCGTTATCTTATATCTAGGATAGCCTTGTGTCTATCCCACGCATGCTTAAACTCCTTCACTGTATTAACCTCTACCACTTCTACTGGAAGACTATTCCATGCATCCACTACCCTCTCAGTAAGTAATACTTCCATTAGTCCCTGGCCTTATCTTATATCTAGGATAGCCTTATACCTATCCCACACATGCTTAAACTCCTTCACTGTATTAACCTGTACCACTTCTACTGGAAGGATATTCCATACACCCACTACCCTCTCAGTAAAGTAATACTTACTGATATTACTGTTAAATCGTTGCCCCTCTAATTTTAGACTATGTCCTCTAGTTGTAGTAGTTTTTCTTGTATTAAATATACTCTCCTTCTCTACTGTAAGCTACATTAACTATAAAACTGATTAGATGAGAATAATGTTAATTTACTGGTAATAGTGATTTATACAAATAAGTGACCGGTACAAATCAATACTACAACCTGCAGACTACACCCGATAACCTGGTGTCACGACTGCTAACAAACTACACATAACGGATCATGTAATAAAAAATAAAAAGCGAATATGTATTTTACATGCAAAACTATTTTTGCTCTTTGCTCCTATTGCAATGTACGAAACATTTAACAATCAAATAGTAAATACCAGCAAATTGCACAAAAAATAAAAAAAAAATCGCCACCGGAAAAATTCACACTGCATAAAATTAAATGGAAGCGGTACAAAATACGCAAATTGCTTCGTACTCATGGATTTACCGACTTTTTCCCTACTTCACTAGATTAGTACAAGACTACCCTAAGTCACTGTACGAAAATGGTATAGCGGTCAGTAGTCGATTCCTTTTCTGTAGGCATGTGACCTCACAGGAGGGGCTAGGTTATAAAAGATGAACGCCTCACAGTTCAGCAAGATAAAGTCTCGGCTTGGGTTATTTATCACAGTGCTAATAAAACACAAGTAAAAAAAAAAAAAAGGTATTGAGCAGCCAAACAGTAGGAAGTACCAAGAAAATACCTAATTATATAGCTAATAATGATTTGGTTTGTCTGTGAATATAAAAGAATTTCCATTTAATACCATTCATACGTGAACTGCGTGCGCAAGTGAATCTGCACTGACTGCTATTGATTTACAAAAAAATCCAAAATCCTGAATATGAATGGTACATGGGTTTATGAAAAAAAGGAAAGGGGGGGGGGGGGGATTCGACGATTGGCAGAAATAAATAAATAAGTCAGTCGTCTCGCAGCAGGGGGTGCCACATTCTTCTAACCCTCCCCAAAAATAAAAAATAAAAAAACTTTTTTTGAAATGTATTTATTTATTTTTTTTCCTGGCAGGCCCTCTCATCTCGGTTGCCATAGCAGCTGAATGCAGACTCCAGAGGCTCTGTAAAATTCAATCCAAGCCGTTACCCTGTTCAGAGATGGAGAGCAGGCGCTGAAGACAAGAGAAAATGACATAGGAGGGGGTTGGGGAGAAAGGAAGGGGGGTGCGGGTGGTGGAATGAAGACATGCGAGAAAAGGACACATCCGAAAACGAAGCAAAGTGTGAGAACAGATTTTTTTTTTTTTTTTTTTATCTCCTTTCTACACATTCCGATTTCGATTTATTTATTTCACGGGAAGATATCCCAGCACTTATATGACAAAACCAGGCCGCATTAGTGGTCCTTTTGAGTAATACGGATGCTGACATCATAGAAAAAAAAGAACTATATTCTCCAGCTGTATTCCACTCGAAACGGATACAAACACCACGAAAAAAACAAAACAAACAAATAAAAATTTTTTAAAAAAAAAGAAGATTAGTAGTACTTCCTAGTTGATAAATCAAACAGTACGCAAGACGCGGTTTGCAGACAGACACACAAACAAATACAGATTGCTTACGGTGTTGGGATCTGTACTCAGTGCGTACAATTAAATTAGTGGCATTGTTGCAGAAGAAGGGGTGAGAGATGAGGTAATGATTGCAGAGATGCAGGAAGCAGAATCGTTTGACAGTTACTTACTATAAAGGGACTCCTTCACCTAAACATGGTTTATCCTGCATATTTAGGGAATAAAAATGATCTGTAGAATGTGTTAGGAGATTTGCATAAATGAAGGAAAAATCAAGCGTCTCCCTTTATGTGGAATCAACACCCTCTGGTTTGTTACACATGTAGACTACTTTGAAAGGGAGAATTTGCTCATCATATCGCAGGTGATGACATAACCCGGGGACACCACAGACATATTTAAAACCCAAGTTTTTAAAATTAAATTACACATTTGCCTGCAAATTCTATATGGGATTTTTTTTTTTTTTTTTTTACAGGTGACTTAGTCCCTTTAAACATCAATTTACAAGCAACACTGTGTGTTTAACTTAAAAAAAAAAAAATACAAAAAAATAACTGTTGAGTTTTTGCCTCTGCAAAGCTCTACCTTGCTCCTTTATTGTGCCTTTTGTTGCAAACTCCATCACAGTCTGATATTAAAATAGCCAGCCCTGATATTGTACAGTCTACTGATCTTGAAAAGCTACATCTGTTAAATGTTAGAAGTTCCCAAAAGGGCATCAGCCCTCGAAAGAGAAGGTATTCGATATTTGATGGATCACTGTGAATGTTACAAGCCAATTCTATGGAATTTTGGGATTCCCTCAATAAAATTATCACTAGAGGAGGAACGCAGGGGGCGCACAGCATGATTAAAAATACACAATAAAAGGGGGGGATTACCAGGATCCCACCCTCCATTTTGGACTAAATACAGGGCCGCTGTGCAGTGTAATTAAAATTGATCACTCCTTGTGTATAATGGTCTTCTAATGATAGCGCCACACATCAGTGCCAACTAACTACATCTTTATCCCATTTGGTAGCCTCGTGTCTAATGGTTAAATCAGTCTGCAAACGATATTTTAATAGCTTGGAAAATTAGCCTCCGATTTAACCCGAGCTCACGGCGCCCTCCCGTTTGCAGTAATTGTACCACTAAACAAAAAACAAAACGAAAAAACACACACACAAGACAATAAATCTAAGTCATGGAAACAGAGAAAACAATAAAACTGCAGCAAACATTATAAACCCCACATGTCCGATGATGCTGCATAAAACAAATTAACAGCAAGAGACCCCAGGATTCAGATACTTCTGGCAGGGGCTGGTAGGTATGTTATCAAGCACAGTACCGTGCTCCTACAGCTGTATGTATGTATGTATGTATGTGTGTGTGTGTGTGTGTGTGTGTGTGTGTGTGTGTGTGTGTGTGTGTGTGTATGTATGTATGTATGTATGTATGTATGTATGTATGTATGTATGTATGTGTGTGTGTGTGTGTGTGTGTGTGTGTATGTATGTATGCATACATAGAGAGGAACAATACCATGATATTTTTATTGTCTATAATATAGTTTTTTAAAGGGTTAGAGAGGGACTGGTCCCTCAGATCAGTTGAAATCAGGTAAAGTGAGTGAATCTGTTCAATTCTCAGGGTTGCAGGTTTAATTCCTGGCAGGCTGTCTGTTCCTCCTCCCAAGTAGCATTACATTTGTTAATAGTAACATATCAAAGGCAGAGTACAGAATATGAAATACAGTCCAGCACCCGAGGTTGGGATTATGGGGTAATTATTTCAGAGGATTTAGACAAAGTAATAGAGCAGCAGGAAATGCTAGCAGGATGCTTGGATGCATAGGGAGAGGTATTAGCAGAATGCTTGGTTGCATAGGGAGAGGTATTAGCAGAATGCTTGGATGCATAGAGAGAGGTATTAGCAGGATGCTTGGTTGTCTAGAGAGAGGTATTGGCAGAATGTTTGGTTGCATAGGGAGAGGTATTAGCAGAATGCTTGGTTGCATAGGGAGAGGTATTAGCAGAATGCTTGGTTACATAGGGAGAGGTATTAGCAGAATGCTTGGTTGCATAGGGAGAGGTATTATCAGAATGCTTGGTTGCATAGGGAGAGGTATTAGCAGAATACTTGGTTGTATAGGGAGAGGTATTAGCAGGATACTTGGTTGTATGGGGAGAGGTATTAGCAGAATGCTTGGTTACATAGGGAGTGGTATTAGCAGAATTCTTGGTTGCATAGGGAGAGGTATTAGCAGAATGCTTGGTTGCGTAGGGAGATGTATTGGCGGTATGCATATTGCATAGGGAGAGGTATTAGCAGAATGCTTGGTTGCGTAGGGAGATGTATTGGCGGTATGCATATTGCATAGGGAGAGGTATTAGCAGAATGCATGGTTGTATAGGGAGAGGTATTAGCAGAATGCTTGGTTGCATAGGGAGAGGTATTAGCAGAATGCTTGGTTGCATAGGGAGAGGTATTAGCAGAATGCTTGGTTGTGTAGGGAGAGGTATTAGCAGTAGAAAGAGGGAAGTGCTCGTGCCATTGTACAGAGCACTGGTGAGACCTCACTTGGAGTATTGTACGCAGTACTGGAGAGCGTATCTCCAGAAGGATATTGATACTTTGGAGAGAGTTCAGAGAAGGGCTACTAAACTGGTTCATGGGTTGAGGGATACAACTTACCGGGAAAGGTTAAAGCATCTTAACATGTATAGCTTGGAGGAAAGACGCAACAGGGGGGATATGATAGAAACATTTATATACATAAAGGGAATCAATCAACACAGTAATGGAAGAGAGTATATTTAAAGGAAGAAAAACTACTACAACTAGAGGACAATATTTATACATTGTGACATCAAAGTTGCAACAAATTAGGAGAAAAATGGGTTTATAAACGTGTCTGTAGAGTCTCCAGCTTTCTGCAAATTACACATTTCCTGTTGAAAACCAGTTCATTTGCATATCAAGCCGCAGGTGATGTCATAAGCAGGAGACTCCAGTCCACACACACACACATTCTCCAAATTTAGACATTTGCTGGCAAAAACAAAGTGCAATCGCCGTTATACATACCAAATGGAAATTGTACTTTTTTTTTTTTTTTTTTATTATTAAACTGCTCCAATGTGTAGATCTTTTTCAATCACCTTTTATGCTCTACATTCATAGTAAAAATTAATGTTTTAGGTGATACAGTCCCTTTAAGACAAGATATAAATTCTAATTCTAGTCCAGTTCCAAGTATTGGTCCAAGTTCCTTAAAAGGGACTGTATCACCTATACAATTGGTTTTACTGTGAACGTAGAGCATAAAAAAAAAAAAAAAATGTAAACATTTTTTTTTTGCCTAAATTAGGAAAAAAATAGTGTTTTTAAACTTGTCTGTGGAGTCTCCTGCTTATGACATCACCTGTGGGACAGTATGCAAATTACACATTTCTCATTGAAAAGCAGTTCATTTACATACTGTGCCACAGGTGATGTCATAAGCTGGAGACTCCACAGATACATTTAAAATAGATCTAATTTAGTTGCTTTCAATTCTCCATCTATACACAATGTATAGATCATTTTCAATCTTTTTTTAATTTTTTTAACTCTCTACATGAACAATAAATACAATATTTAGGTGACACAGTGCCTTTAATGGATCGTATCATGTAACATTGGCTGTGGGTTAGGTGCTATGTTCAAGATGACTTGTCATAAGCGCTGCCACGTTCGCGACCTTGTGATGAGTTAACGTGTCATAAGCGCCGCAGCGTTCGCGACCTTGTGACGAGTTAACGTGTCATAAGCGCCGTAGCGTTCGCGACCTTGTGACAAGTTAACGTGTCATAAGCGCCGCAGCGTTCGCGACCTTGTGACGAGTTAATGTGTCATAAGCCCGGCAGCGTTCGCGACCTTGTGACGAGTTAATGTGTCATAAGCGCCGCAGCGTTCGCGACCTTGTGACGAGATAATGTGTCATAAGCGCTGCAGCGTTCGCGACCTTGTGACGAGTTAATGTGTCATAAGCGCCGCAGCGTTCGCGACCTTGTGACGAGTTAACGTGTCATAAGCGCCGCAGCGTTCGCGACCTTGTGACGAGTTAACGTGTCATAAGCGCCGCAGCGTTCGCGACCTTGTGACGAGTTAATGTGTCATAAGCGCTGCAGCGTTCGCGACCTTGCAACGAGTTAACTCATCCTGTAGGTAAGTCGGCGGGGAGCTCTGCACTAGCGGCAATGTTCCTGGACTCAATAGGTGGGTTTCCGGCCATGTGATCGCAGTGATCAATCGATCACAAGAAAATTAGATGGCAAAGTCCATGTTAATATACACTGACTAACTCCAGTTCACTACCTGTGCTTCACATATAGATTATGAAATACAAAGCGTGACAGGCAAGTGAGGAAAAAAAAAACATTTCCTGTTAAATACCGTATTTAATCGGCGTATAACACGCACTTTTTCTCCCTGAAAATAGGGGGAAAATGGTGTGTGCGTGTTATACGCCGAAAAAAAAAAAATCTACAACTTACCTCGTTCCTGCTCTGTCCCCCGGTGCTCTGAAGGTGCGTGGCTGTGAGGGAAGCGTTGTGAGCTCCCCTCCAGCCGCGCGGTCAATAAAGTTTGTTTAAAAAAAACACACTTTGTTGACCGCGCGGCTGGAGGGGAGCGCACAACGCTTCCCTCACTGCCACGCACCTTCAGAGCACCGGGGTACAGAGCAGGAACGAGGTAAGTACTGGGGTCTGAGGAAGGGGGGGGAGGAGGGTGGTATAACGAGCATACTTAGGGGCAATATCCTGGCATATTGGGGGCAATATCCTGCATAGTAAATGGCATATTGGGGCAATATCTGGCATATTGGGGGCAATATCCTGCATAGTAAATGGCATATTGGGGCAATATCTGGCATATTGGGGCAATATCTGGCATATTGGGGGCAATATCCTGCATAGTAAATGGCATATTGGGGCAATATCTGGCATATTGGGGGCAATATCCTGCATATTAAATGGCATATTGGGGGCAATATCCTGCATATTAAATGGCATATTGGGGGCAATATCTGGCATATTAAAATGGCATATTGGGGGCAAAATCCTGCATATTAAATGGCATATTGGGGGCAATATCTGGCATATTAAAATGGCATATTGGGGGCAATATCCGGCATACTAAAATGGCATATTGGGGGCAATATCCGGCATATTAAATGGCATATTGGGGGCAATATCCTGGCATATTAAATGGCATTTTGGGGGCAATATCCTGGCATATTAAAATGGCATATTGGGGGCAATATCCTGGCATATTAAATGGCATATTGGGGGCAATATCCTGCATATTAAATGGCATATTGGGGGCAATATCCTGCATATTAAATGGCATATTGGGGGCAATATCCTGCATATTAAATGGCATATTGGGGGCAATATCCTGCATATTAAATGGCATATTGGGGCAATATCCTGCATATTAAATGGCATATTGGGGGCAATATCCTGCATATTAAATGGCATATTGGGGGCAATATCCTGCATATTAAATGGCATATTGGGGGCAATATCCTGGCATATTAAATGGCATATTGGGGGCAATATCCTGCATATTAAATGGCATATTGGGGGCAATATCCTGGCATATTAAATGGCATATTGGGGGCAATATCCTGCATATTAAATGGCATATTGGGGGCAATATCCTGGCATATTAAATGGCATATTGGGGGCAATATTCTGCATATTAAATGGCATATTGGGGGCAATATCCTGCATATTAAATGGCATATTGGGGGCAATATCCTGCATATTAAATGGAATATTGGGGGCAATATCCTGCATATTAAATGGCATATTGGGGGCAATATTCTGCATATTAAATGGCATATTGGGGGCAATATCCTGCATATTAAATGGCATATTGGGGGCAATATCCTGGCATATTAAAATGGATTATTGGGCTTCAAAGTTCTTAATTTAAATTCTTAAGTTTTTTTCCCTGAAATTTCCTTCTTAAAATTAGGTGCGTGTTATACGCCGATAAATACGGTACATTTTTTTTAAAAGTTAATCCTTCCCATACCTTGCTGATCAGTAAGTCACAGTGATCAATTTCCTTCCTACTTTATGGCCCTCATCTTGTTTTCTTCTCATAACTTTGTTTGTTTAGTGTTGTACTAGTTTTGTACAAAGACAGTAAAAAAAAAAAATCCCCCCAAATCCACCCTTTATATGTATTTTTTTTACATTTAATTGTCGATTTGTTTGTCTATGGTATCCAAAGAAAGCTCCAACTTTCCTTTAAAAAAAAAAAAAACAACAACATAGGACTTGTATAGGTGCGTTAAATGACAGAGAGGAAAATTAATTAAACAACCACATAACATGGGGGGGGGGGAAATGGCTCTGGTCATTGGCCCAGGAAAACCCCTGGTCTTTAAAGGGTTAAGCAAATGACGGATGTAAAACAAAAACAATTACATATAAACAGTGCAAGGAAATCTCTTTTTGGCCTTTAATTTCCCCTTCAATTTGTCCACCCTAGCGCTTATCTACGCAGTAAATGGTAAAAAAAAAAAAAATCGGATTCCTTTTTAACTTGAATAAAAAAAGAAATAAACAAAATGTAAGAATAAGCGCTCACTAACCATTCATTGCTTCACAAAAACAATTCCAAGAAAAATCCACCGATTCAGGATTAAGCGCTGCAGGCATTCAGAGTGTAAACTGGAGTGAGTCATGAGTATTAACTGAAAATGTCACTTCTTTTACGCCGCTCGCTTGTGCTCTTAAAAAGAGAAAAAAAAAATAATAATATATATTTCTTTGTAAAAAAAAAAAGGAACAACCTGACCTATATTTGTGATGTCACAAGACGCGCAACCCGTCAGCCAATTAAATTCCAGTCATGCAGAACACAGGCGGAAAAAAAAAGAAAAAACAAAAAAAAGAAGAAGTATTTGCAAAAAGGTTCAACTTCACCAAAAAAGACAATTAAATATAAATAATTAAATAAAATAATCAGAGGACTTAGCCATGTACACAATACACAGTTACAGACATTTTGATGATGATATTTTTATTATCAGGGGTTTAGTATTGTATAATAGGTGTTTAAGCATTGCATTCTTTGGAGTTCTCAATAGAGATGTTAACCCCTTTGTTTGATGACCTTTTTTTGTTTAAGATCACAGTATGGCAAATAATACACTGTTTGACGTTGAGGTTTAACACACTGAGCACCTACCAAGGCAGCAAGGTTGAATGATGGTACCCATGTTATGTTGTGGTCAAATCAAGCCTCTGCCATTTCCAAAAACATATTGCCCATTTCACAGGGAGGAAACCCATCTCAAGCTCAGGGCTTGACACATATTTGTAAACTTTAGGAGCCAGGCTGATTATTTTTGGAACGTATTAAAAATGGAACGTTCCTAGAGATCTACGTTAGGAGCCATGGGCCGAGCCCAACGTCGGGAGCCATGGGCCGAGCCCAACGTCGGGAGCCATGGGCCGAGCCCAACGTCGGGAGCCATGGGCCGAGCCCAACGTCGGGAGCCATGGGCCGAGCCCAACGTCGGGAGCCATGGGCCGAGCCCAACGTCGGGAGCCATGGGCCGAGCCCAACGTCGGGAGCCATGGGCCGAGCCCAACGTCGGGAGCCATGGGCCGAGCCCTACGCCGGGAGCCATGGGCCGAGCCCTACGCCGGGAGCCATGGGCCGAGCCCTACGTCGGGAGCCATGGGCCGAGCCCTACGTCGGGAGCCATGGGCCGAGCCCTACGCCGGGAGCCATGGGCCGAGCCCTATGTTATGGAGCCATGGCTGAGTTCTATGTTATGGAGCCCTGGCTGAGTTCTATGTTATGGAGCCCTGGCTGAGCTCTATGTTAGGAGCCATGGCTGAGCTCTATGTTAGGGCTCGAGGGAATTATGACATCAAGCATGGCACTGGACAGTCAGTGTGTCCAACAATCAGAACTGAACAAACCAAAGCAGAACAAAAATTATTTAGTGGCAGGAACTGGGGTGTTGGCCAAATAGCATAACACCCATCCAGGTCAACACATTCAAGTTTAACAGGGAGGGAGAAGAAGCACCAACAATTAGATTTTATTTAAAACACAAACCACACACACACACACACACACACACACACACACACACACACACTATACTGTGCAGATTTCAGCCAAGCCCTTCACATGTGCATCTTCATGGGATGTATAGAGAGAACCTATAAACACAGGCCTAAAAATCATTCAATAAGACTAAAAGCCAATGTCTAGATAATGATTCGGGGCAGTTAAGCAGGTGAAGTCTGACAAACGTGGCATTTTTTTGGGCTCCAGCAGTCTCATCGGAAAAACTCCATATCATTGCCAAGAGAAGAAAGAAAAAGAAAAATATTTTTTCACCTAGAATAAAGATAATTGCCCATTTTTATTTTCTTTTTTACCGCCCAGAACCCCGCAAAACGTGCGTAACTCGCCATGATACCTACTCACAGCGGAATTAACGAGCGATTTGGTGAACAGATTAGGGACACCCCAGGGGTAAAGTGCAAAGCAGCCTGGACTCGGAATTAACGCACATATTCAAATTATTATTAACAATCCTAAGCAGATAAAAGACATTTGTGATTGGAGAGGATAGTATACAATAAGTCATGGAGAGGTGTGATGGAAAATCGAATATAAGATTATGACATGTTTTAACTAAATTACCAGACATGTCATTATGTTTCTACAGACACTCAGTGTGGTATATTCTCCCCCCGCGTAATTATTGGCTTCAATCTAAACAGCAACCCCCCAAAAAAAAATAAAAAAAATGGGAGGTCTTTCATTAAAACAGAACTTTTATCTGGAAAACTCAGCAAGTTTCCAGCAGATAATTCCTCACTCACAGAGCATCGGAGCTGGGAGGAATTGCCCAATGGATGGGACTTCCTCCCTATCCAATGTCCCCAGGCGTCTCTCTGTTATCCATCACTCAGAGTTTTTAGAATTCAGACCTCTGGCATTCAAGACATTCCAAGAACATGACATGTAGCAGGTTTAACTCAACTTTTATCTAATGTTTGATGGTGGCCACCTTGATACATCAAAATACAATCGCATAGAAATCAAAGTCCACGGATGTTTCGGGCAAACTGCGCTTAATCATAGGTGTAGGATACCTCCACATCATTAAATGGAAAGGGTCACCCAAAAGCAGAGGTAAAAATGGCATTCAATAGACTAATACAAGGATAATGTTAAACTTCTAAATATGTACATAATAAATGAAGATTTAAGTAAAAAAAGCAGCAGCACGGGAATATACATTTTCCAAAAATGGACCACAATGTTACCTCTGTTTGTATGGGAAAATTATATATATATATATATATATATATATATATATATACATACATACATACATACATATATATACATGAAAAATACAAAATCATATATATATATATATATATATATATATATATATATATATATAGAACGTGCATTGCTTATGGGACTACATGGATTCCAGTGACGAACATTTCAATCACCAACTTAATGTTAATCTACCTGAAGAGTAAACAATCAAATAAAAAAATAAAGTAAATCTTTATGCACAGGGCTAATTATTTCTGTTACCACACCTTAGCTGCCAATTTAGCTAGGGACATCCCATGGGACCCACATCGGTCTGTATCAAGCAGTGTCTTGATTTTTAATATATTTTAGCCTGATTTTTTTTAAAAAAAGGTAACTGGGGGCAGGGGAAAAGGTGCTTGCTATGTAAAATAAGGAAAAGAAAAAAAAGAAAGCTAAGAAACAAAAGTGGGCATTTTAGGAGCCAAAGCTCCTAACATATGTCAAATACTGTATGCCTGTATACACACACACCTTTATCTATCATGTGGCAAGAGACACTGGTACAAGTGATGGTTCTGCAGTAATGAGAAACCTTTACTATTTTTAAACCTTCCTTTATTGTGAGATGTGTACGGTCTGTGTATGGTCTGTGCATGGTCTGTGCATGGTCTGTGCATGGTCTGTGCATGGTCTGTGCATGGTCTGTGCATGGTCTGTGCATGGTCTGTGCAAGGTCTGTGCAAGGTCTGTGCAAGGTCTGTGCAAGGTCTGTGCACGGTCTGTGTAAGGTCTGTGCACGGTCTGTGTATGGTCCCAGTCAATTTCTAGAAATTCTCTCTGCTCCAAAAGCTCATTACAGGTTTTTTTCTTTTTTTCTAGTAATCACCTAACCTGGTATTAATATATATGTAAAATAGTGTCTGGCTTCCTGACCCCAAGGCACAGTTTAAACGGAGAGCAAACACCCCCAGCGCAGCGTTTGCGAGGCTCTAGCTTGCTTGGTGACGACCTCCTTAGCACGCCAGCTCTGCAAAGACCCTGAAGGGAAAAGCTTTCCAATCCGCTCAGATTTACTCGTCTGTCTCCGCTTTAATAAGGAGCATGAAAATACTTTTGTGTTCCTGTTTACAAAACACGTGGGAGGCGGTAATGAGCGACACACAGGCCCCTGCAGCTCTCCAATACACAGAACCTGCCAGCCTGGATACTGGCATTCATTTCCGCTGCTACTGGATCAGAAACTACACCTAAACCTTGTTCATACTGCAAATGTTTTACGCAACAATAAAAAGATACCGTATCTAAACATTTTGCCGTCTCCCGTTTATGACATCACCGTCAATTCACACGTGATGTCATAAGCAGGAGACTCCACAGACGCACTTAAAACATATTTTACTCCTAATTTAGGATTTTGCTGGCAATTTTGCCAACACTATGTATAGATCATTTTCAATCATTTGTTATGTTCTATAATGTTAATCTATGCATTTCCATATAGATAACAGAATTTAAAAGAAAACTGTGCAGATACAATAATATAAAGATAAATAAAATATGAGAAACAATAGTGAAATCCCATGTGCATTCTGCGGTGAGAATATTCTCAGGACTGTCCTCTCTAAAATCAGGACTGTTGGAAAATACCACCTTCTGGGGAGCCGAGTGGGGATCTCGGATACTGTGCGAGTAAACGCTATTTAAAAACAAGATAGGCATGTTGTAATAAATGCCTACATTTTCACCATTACATTTGAATGCACACTAGAAAGAAAAAGATTATTTTTTTAAGGTTTTAAGAATAACAAATCCTCAGAACAGGGGAGGGGAGGGTGAACCAATCAGTAGCAGCTGATTCAATTCATACCGAAAACTGGTTGAAAGGTCGCCAGAGGAAGGTAATCCGAACGATCAATGTGCATTTTCTTCACGGCTGAAGGTCTGTTCTTTACGCGTGTGTGTGTTTGTCTGTATATACGTATAGATGAACCATAAACTTAGTTTGTGCATCCTCATCTACCCCACCATTTATTTTTAGATTAAACCAATTTAACGGCGGGCTGGCTTCCTCAGTAGCAGTTTTCATGCTCCTCACGTCTTTAACCCCTTCCCGCCTGTAGGACGTTCCGTGCCGTCTTAATTTTTAGTGCCTAGAGTGCTTGTAGGACAACATGGAACGTCTTACATTAAGAGTGGCCTCAGTCTGACATAGGAAATGTAGCGAACTCTCAAACAGAGCGTTCACTACATCTCCTGCACAAAGTATCACGAGCAAAATCCTGGCATTTTGAGTGGCAAAACCTGGCATATTAAATGGCTAAATCCTGGCATATTGAGTGACTAAATCCTGGCATATTGAGTGACAAAACCTGGCATATTGAGTGGCTAAATCCTGGCATATTAAATGGCTAAATCCTGGCATATTAAATGGCTAAATCCTGGCATATTGAGTGGCTAAATCCTGGCATATTGAGTGGCTAAATCCTGGCATATTAAATGGCTAAATCCTGGCATATTAAATGGCTAAATCCTGGCATATTAAGTGGCTAAATCCTGGCATATTGAGTGGCTAAATCCTGGCATATTAAATGGCTAAATCCTGGCATATTGAGTGGCTAAATCCTGGCATATTAAGTGGCTAAATCCTGGCATATTAAGTGGCTAAATCCTGGCATATTAAATGGCTAAATCCTGGCATATTGAGTGGCTAAATCCTGGCATATTAAGTGGCTAAATCCTGGCATATTAAGTGGCTAAATCCTGGCATATTAAATGGCTAAATCCTGGCATATTAAATGGCTAAATCCTGGCATATTAAATGGCTAAATCCTGGCATATTAAATGGCTAAATCCTGGCATATTGAGTGGCTAAATCCTGGCATATTAAATGGCTAAATCCTGGCATATTGAGTGGCTAAATCCTGGCATATTAAATGGCTAAATCCTGGCATATTAAATGGCTAAATCCTGGCATATTGAGTGGCTAAATCCTGGCATATTAAATGGCTAAATCCTGGCATATTAAGTGGCTAAATCCTGGCATATTAAATGGCTAAATCCTGGCATATTAAATGGCTAAATCCTGGCATATTAAATGGCTAAATCCTGGCATATTAAGTGGCTAAATCCTGGCATATTAAATGGCTAAATCCTGGCATATTAAATGGCTAAATCCTGGCATATTAAATGGCTAAATCCTGGCATATTAAATGGCTAAATCCTGGCATATTAAATGGCTAAATCCTGGCATATTGAGTGACTAAATCCTGGCATATCAAATGGCTAAGTCCTGGCATATCAAATTGCAAAATCCTTGAATATTGAGTGGCAAAATCCTGGAATACTGAGTGGCTAAATACTGGCATATTGTGCATAATGGAAAATATTAAAGGCCAAAGCAGCTGGGATGCTAAAGGTTAGTCACCACTGCAGTCTTATTACTATCACAGGGATTGCTAATGTTTGGCTGGTGCACACTGCATTTCTTATGGTACAGAATGGTGGGCCTAAAGTTAGCTGTATTAGTTTGGTCTCTAGCTTTGCTCATTACCACTACTTTTGGGGAGATACGAATTTAGTAAAGATCTGTTCTATGTGGTTTTCTTATGGTCAGGTGCGTCTTATAGAGCGAAAAATACAGTAATTAATTTGATTGTGACTGTGCATGTATCCATCCTACGTATTGCTGGGCTACACTTTGCATGCTCTTTCTGCAGCATGTGGAAAAACGGAACCGCTGTATTTCATTTTCACACAGAGCGTTATTTAGAGTCTGCCAATTACCCGTCCTGCAGTGTACTTTACATCAGGTGGAATATCTCAACGTGTCGGGCCCACACTTTTTTTTCGATGCAGGCCGCTAAAGAAGAGAATGTTAAAATTTGATTTTACTCTTTAGGAGCAGGACACGGACACATTTAGTAGTCACATTATTGTGACTCACATGCAAGTGCTCCCTTCAAAGCGTGAATGGTTGAGCCAGCGGCCTTGGTACAGAATGGACAGAACTCGCTTGTATTCATTGCAAAACAATTCATTTGAGCATTTAAAGTACAAAAGTAAATTCACGACAGACAAAAAAGGCTTGTATGGTGACGGACATCATGGCTGCCTATAATAAGGCCCCTTTGGTCCAACCAACCAATTTTCACAAAAAACCTTGCATCCTGCAAGTACTAATAAATTGCGGATTGAGTAGGGGAGAAACTAGCATTAGGACACCTTTTCCCCTGCACATGGTCATGATCTGTTCCTTTACGGTCTGACTACCAGACCAATAAGGGTGAATGTAGAACTGTGACAAGTCACTCCCCCGTGCAAAGATTCTAGAAAGCAAATCTCCTAGTGCTGAGCTTCTGCCCTATATAAATCAGCCATTTATACTAGACAAAGCATGGTAGAAAGATCATTTAAAAAGCAATCATTATGGAATAAACAGGGCCAGTTTATTAACAGGGTTTAAAAAAGGTCGAAGGATTATTCCTTCATTAAATAGAAAGACTGCCAATTTAGAACGCATATAAAACTTTGATTTCTTGTGCAGAAAATGTTTGACTGTTTCCAGGAAATCCCACAACATGTAAGATGATGTTGAATCGTTGCTGCCAACGCAGACTGATTGAGCAGAAGCTGTGATGTTTCTGTGACAAGGAGAGGAGATGAGCACATGTTGTCACTGTGAGCAGACAGGATGTTTCACGACGCTGTATCTTAGGTGTTCCTCGACAAGATGCAATAATTACTCAGCAAGTAGATGTTTTCTAGCGATTATTAAAATGTTTGGCCAATTTGTTAGGGAAGTAACTCCAGTGCAGAAACAGGTTTTGCATGACTGAACGATACCGCTGGTGTGTGGGAGACAGCACAAACAACAAGGCTTACTATAATTATATACGACACCAGAGGAGAGAGAGACAGACAGCCAGAGACAGCCACAGAGAAAGACAGCCAGAGACAGCCAGAGACACAGAGACACACAAAAAGAGACAGACACAGAGAAAAAGACAGCCAGAGACACAGAGACTGCCAGAGGAGAGAGAGACAGACAGAGACAAAAAGACAGCCAGAGACAAAAAGACAGCCAGAGAGAGAGATAGAGACACACACAAAGACAGCCAGAGAGACACAGAGACAACGAGACTGCCAGAGAGACACAGAGACAACGAGACAGCCAGAGACAGAGACTGCCAGAGACACAGAGACTGCCAGAGACAGAAAGACAGCCAGAGAGAGAGACACACACAAAGAGACAGCCACAGAGACAAAAAAAAAGTGACTGCCAGAGACAGCCAGAGACACAAAAACACCCAGAGAGAGAGAGAGAGAGAGAGGCAAAGACAGACAAAGAGACACAGAGACAACGAGACAGCCAGAGACAGAGACTGCCAGAGACACAGAGACTGCCAGAGACAGAAAGACAGCCAGAGAGAGAGACACACACAAAGAGACAGCCACAGAGACAAAAAAAAAGTGACTGCCAGAGACACAAAAACACCTAGAGAGAGAGAGAGAGAGAGGCAAAGACAGACAAAGAGACACAGAGACAACGAGACTGCCAGAGACAACGAGACAGACAGAGATAGACAGAGACAGAGAGACAGACAGACAGAGACAGAGAGAAAGACAGACAGAGAGAAAAAGACAGAGAGAAAGTAAAACCAAAACAGTCATCAAGCAAGGTGAACATTTAGCTGAAAGAGGGAGATGTGAGACTCCATCCAATACAGCGTGTCTCCAGACCAGAGGCAGACAAACACTGGTCCAGTATGAGCCAGGGAGTCGTAACCAGGAGCCAGCTTCGTCTGTCACATAAATTCACTTTAATATCAGGTGCCCGTCGCCAGCTCTGCACTGAACACATACAGTCATAATGACCCTGCCACGTGGGTTAACTTGAAGCATATCATTATTACTGGCTAAACCAGAGCTGCCAGGGATGTACAGAGAACACATTTGCTCTGCTGATCTCCAGCCAGTGCTTGGCAAGGGATCTCCCATGTCTGGCACCATCCTCTGCCCCAGCAGCAGCGGACAAGACCAGGTTCTTATGCCACAGCTGGCACAGGACTGTGCCAGTACCTACACAAGTCTCAGTGCCTTCCTCCTCGCTGGCGCCCTGATATCCAAACCCAGCACACATGGGCAAGCTTGTGTGAATTTCACTGCGTCGGGGTCAGCCAACTGACAACTCAACACTTTATCACAGCTAAAAATACAGATATGAAAAGGGGCCACCTAGCTTACTTTCTGTGCGTTGTACAGGCTGGTAACATTGGAGAAATGCACTTATTTTAAACTTGTCCCTGTTCTATTATAGAAACGAAAGCAAAAGTCCGGTCCCTGTGACATGAGAAACGAAGGAAGTCCCAAGTATATATAGGGTGCCTTGATGCTGCCCCGGCGCTTCCGTCGGGCGAACAACAGGAGGAGAAGAAAACAGGAGTTTGAAGGCAAGTTAGCAGAGGCTCCGAAGAAACAAAAATGACCAGACACGGGATGTGCTGCAAAACGTTATTTACTAAAACATGAAGCAGCTTAGGCAATGCAGTGCTCCTACAAGCCTACGCGTTTCGCGCCTAAACAGGGCGCTTTTTCTCATGTCTTTAAAAAAAATCATCAATATTCACGGAAAAGTAGGACTTCAAAAGGTTTCCAGGTTAACGGGGCAAAAAAAAAAAATTAAAAAATGAAATACTGAAGGGGCCCTGTCTCCCCAAAACATTTAATAAATTGCTCCTTATATTTGGAGATCAAGGCTACTGGGAGTGTGCAATCTGGAATCTCATAAGGCTTGTGCAGGACTAGGATCCACTGTTTGAGTGGCTGAGACTAAGCTGGTTGCATAGACACGCTGAAAGGGAGCAGAGTGCTGTACCTCTCTGTAGTGCTCTCTGTCACAGAGCGGAGCTCAATGAAACGGAAGCCCTTTAAATGTAGAACTGAATATCTCACAATCCATAGACCATTCAGCTTAAAGGGTCAACAAGTCAGGCTCTTTTTTGTGGCTTTTTACACAAGTATAAAATAATAGAATGCTGTGTAGTAGAATGCTGCGTAGTAGAATGCTGCGTAGTAGAACGCCGCGTAATAGAACGCCGCGTAGTAGAATGCTCCATAATAGAACGCCGCGTAATAGAATGCTGCGTAATAGAATGCTGTCCCCTGGACATAAAGCATGAGAAGCAAGGTTACTGTGCCTTTAAATACATCTGCATGAATGAATATCCTCGATGAGTGAGAAGATTAAACATAACAAACGTGACATAGAAAGAAGAAAATAATTGCCAAGGTAAAGGCCGACTAAACAAGGCATTTAACAAAAGGGCCAATTACACACACACACACACACACACACACCATTTAATCAGAAATGGTTTCCCTTAGAGGGTTTATAGTTTTATCAAATTAAAAAAGAAAAAACACAAGTCAGAAATATTTACCTGTAGAAAATGTGCAGTGTGTTGGGTCAGCAGCCTTCCCAATGTGTGCGGATAAATACAAACAAACTAGGAAAATCATTTGGCAACTATACTATCCATACTACGGATTGTTACTTTCCTTTAATACAATATCAGTAGAGGAGGAAACATCTCTCTTTTAAGGATCAGCCTAACTAGTGGCTGACCAATGTCCCCTCAACCCCCCCCCCCCCCCCCCCCCCCCCCGCGCCGTGAAATATCTATTTAGAGTAACACACAACTGGAGAGAATCCGCTATACAGATACAGAAAACAAAAACAACAAGTTCTGTGCATTTTCACCAGAGGCGCCAACATCTGTTTGGAGACAATCCAATAGCTACACAGGGACAAAAATCAGCCCTCGCGTCTCAGCCAAGACTTGGCATCACTGCCACCAGCTCTCCATGTGGTTTGTGTCCTCAAGGACCCCCCCCCCCCCCCCCCCCCCAACGGTCCAGGATTTCAGGATTACCCAGTTGTGTTAAAAAAAGAAGTATATGTAGAACACCTGATGTGGTTCCCCAAACATTAGGAAACCAGACCAGGTGTTCTACATATTCTTATTTAAATACAAATGGGTAATCCTTAAATCCTGGACTGTTGGGGGTCCTTGAGGACAGGGATATGTAACCTTTAACAATTAAATTTAAACATAAATAAATCCAGGAGGACTGAAAATGCACTCTCTGGACTTAAACTGCCTTTAAAAACTTGTTTAGCCACTACAGGTATTCTCCCCTACCCTCAGTAGACCCGATCGGAAGGTGTATAGTAGGCCGTTGCGCGGATTGACCCAGGATCAGACAAGCTCTGTCTCACCTGAGAGGCAGAGCTCACATTAACCTGTGTGTATCTGTAAAGGCTTATCCCTCTAGGAACATCAACCCTATTGCAAATCTTAGTTTCATCTGAGGAAAAAAAAAAAGACCTACTGCAATATCGCTAAATGAAAATATTAAAGAGAATGGGTCCAAGTACAGATCCCTGTGGTACCCCACTGGTAACAAGACCTTGCATTGAATATACTCCATTGACTGCAACCCTCTGTTGTCTCAATATTGTAATCCAAAACGGAAAGATAGTTTATTGATCCGTTAAAAGAATCCTTTTCTGTCAATTTTAATATTAAACTGTAACTACAATACATAGTAAAAATTTAAAAGTTAATGCATAGCGTTTGTAAGCACATTTAGCAGCCTCCTCTGATTTACTGGACTCCAATGTCCTGCTCTACAGCTCCGATCCTGATATGCAACCCCCTAACTTCTGTAAGGTTTCCCAGTGCCCCTGTGCTCTCACACTGTCACAGTGACCATTATATGGACTTCTAAATGCATCTGGCAAATTAACGACCTTTCAACAGGAATTTTTGTTGTTTTGTTTTTGACACTATATGGACACAATCGTGGGAACTAGTTTGTGTGTGTTTATAAACACAGCGTGCCATACGGTGAAGTGTTAATTTAAAGCCCCAGTTCATCTCCAGGAAGGATATGTACAGCTGTACTGCAGGGAGGACAAAGATTGGCTTTAATGAAAGAACACAAATAAAGCATTTGATTGAGCCCTTTGTGTCTGTATAGCTCTATCAGGTGAAGGAAGATTTGACTCACCTGAGCCAAGATGTCTGCCCCCTGATAGAGCTATACAAGCAGAGGCAGCTCAATAAAAAGGTGCTTTATTTGTATTTTCTTATTAAGGAATTTCTATTAAAAAGGCCTACACGTGATTCAGTCTTTCAGTCTTTTCCCCGAGCGTTTAATGAGAAAAACTTTTATTGGACCATAAGCCATTGGAGGACTAGTTTGCTCATTGATTGAGGTAACATTTGCACTTGGAAAATGATATATATATATTTCGTTAAAATCGATCAGTACAAAAAAAAATTCTTCTATTGCCAATTGAAATTCACTGATTAAAAAAGCATAATGAATCTATAACGGGCGTCACCAAACCCAGCCCTGGAGTAGAGCTTTACTCAGATGTCATAAATAGCAAACAGGAAATAAAGAGTCAAAAGGTTATCTTGACTATTTGTTCTATACGCTAACAAAAATAATTAGCTAATCGCACTAGACGGAGTGACAATAGAGCTCTGTCTTAACCAGATGTCCTTTGGCAAAAGACTGGGTAACTTACCATAGTAATTAAAGTTGAAAAACAAATAAAAATAAAAACCTATGTACGTGAAGTTCAACTCTTCTACCTATCATTCCTGAAGAAGGATCGGTAGAACCCAAAAAAAAAAAAAAAAATCCTCATTAAGCCAATTCAAATTTTTTTGGGGAAAAAAATTCCTTCTCAACTCCAAAAAAAGGAAAAATCAGATCTTTCCCTGGATTGAAAAGATGGCTTACTAAATATGGCGCCAAACCGAAAATATCACTAGAGTATATTTACTATGAAGATACCATTGGTGTGACTTCTAGCAACATTCGACTTCCGGCAAGGTCATACCAGACCATGTGGGATGTGAGGGGGCAAAGTTAAAATGGGCCTGGTGGGGGGGGGGGCCACCCTGGGGAATTTGATACTGGGTATCTGGAACAAAATTCTCCTTGTTAAGGCTGTGCATGTCTGTTACAGTGAATTCTCTCCAATTCTATCAATATTCATGGATTTAATCCAAAAAATCCTAAAACATCTTTAAAAATCGAGAAGGAATTCAAATGAAGAAAAAAAAAAAATGTAAAAAGATGCCTTTGTGGAAGTAATTTGGCCAGAATTTTAACATTTATAAAAAATAATACACTGGCATTTTTTACACACATTGCTTTCTATTCCCCAACACTGTGAACTGACAAGACAACCGCAAACACCAGGCGTTCGTAGCCGAGTTGGTGAGAATTTTTTTCCCAATTCGGTTATTTGCAGTTCATTTGTCAGTCAACATTTTAGTGCAGATCCCCCTTCAGATGAGATTCACCAAAATGAAGACCGTTTCCGGGGGATTCAAAATTCGCGGTAATCGAGTATTTCATTGGTGACGTTTCTTGCAAGATGTGGTTCTTAAATATCAGAAGCAACAGCGGAGAAAAAAAACAAAACGATTAAAAGCGGATGAGCACAGTCAAAAATAAAAAAAAATAAAAAAGTATTTGAAAGTTTCCTTAGCAACTTCAAATATTTCAATTCAGACTGAATGCAATTAGCAGTTTCAGTAGTACGGTAGTATCAAGTGAAAGTCATTGACGGAGAGAAATTTTTTTTTTTTTTTTTTTTTTTAATTGCAACAAATGATCACGTTTTAGGGAAAATGTCCACTTTTATCCATCTTTTAGCTTAGTTAGTATAAAGGCTCATTGAATTATTTATTTATTTTTTACTTACCGAGGTGTTAAAAAAAAAAAAAAAAAAAAATAAAAAAAAAAAAAAATTTTTTTTTTTAAAAAGCCCTATGGGTAGGGAAAAAACCCATGGTCCTATTTATCAGATCAAAATCTCGGATCATGTTCTAAAAGTAATCCACAGAGACATTCCATTGGTTTCCATGGATACTGCACCAGTTTCAGAACTTTGCCCATTTGCACATTTCTTATAAATCAAACCATCCCCAAAAAAATAAATGTTTGCTACTTTTCAGTTAACTGGGCAATCGGAGGTGATTCTACTTGGGTTAGAAGAAGACCACCGATGCCAGCTGGCAGAAGAAGTTAATGTATCACCGTATCTAGGCCCCTGGCGAGTAGCGCGTCACATATGGGACAGAGTGTACTGAAATTTAAAACCTCTGCAAAAGATTGTAGAAGCTTTTCACACTGTTTAAGTGAACATCAAGTATTATATCCCTGCGTCTACCTCAGTGTGCAATGGGAATTTTGGCAGCAATATGCCAGCTACAAAAGCATATAAAAAAAAAAGAACATACATAGATATTCGGCAAGCCTCTCTCCGAAAAGCAGTGACATGTTAGGTGCCCAACAAGTGCAGCTGCACGCTTTCTAAAACGAGTGGGCATATGGCCATCCGAGACCCCCCTCTTACTAACCCACTGTGCCAGGCTGCTTCTCAGCAGTTCCTCCTTACACCCATCCCTATTCTTACAACAACAGATTTTTTTTGGGCTGCGTGTCCAGCAAGTAAAAGGTTATTCCTACGCATCCAAATTACTGATCCCCTTGCGAAATTCCCAAAGCGTGCATCTTGTTCACGTAAAGGGATTACAACCTAAAAATAAATAAAAACTTGCTACATTCATTACACTATTTTCATTCATTTTACTTTTTATTTTTTTTTCGATGCAGGCATTCTGCGTAAATCACAATTTTTAATATTTTACACAAGCCCTCCCCCAGCGATTACTCTGCATGTTTACTGCAGGTGCGGCAGCACTGATTATATAGACACTGAGGATATAAAGGTTTGTTTTATATAGTCACTTCCTGTGGTGCTGGAATTGAATACATGGTGTGGAATGTAATAAGCTTGCTCTTGTACATGGTAGGATCTCTAAAGAGTGCAACACATTGTCTGATGACATCGCTAAAGAAACCGGATATGAAACTATTCTGATTGGTACCTGCAGCGAAAAAAAATAAAAGGAAATTACTGTTACTCAGCTGATGTGGGCAGTCCTGGTTTCTTGCAAACTGCTGTAATTTCACAAATTCATCTAGTTGTAAGATTTTAATTTTTTAAGTAATGTAAAATGTACAACATGTATTGTAAAGTACTTTGAAAGCACTTTAATATGCATTAACATTTGTAAGATGCATTTGTAAGATGCGCTATTCCCTATCTAGTCAAAAAGCGGAAGTTCTACACAATAGTGGGTTTTTCTTCCAAACCGCGAAGAGCAAAAACTGGAGTAATCAGCTTGAGACTGCAGCAAAAATCAGCACCTGGCCCCGGGATTTGCTCTCAACGATATCTATATATAACAAATTAGGATCCAAAAGAGATCACCAATATACTACAGGTGCTGTGAGCCATCTTCTCCCTCTGTGGAAGGATAGGTATTTGTCAGCATCTCACTAGGCTTTACCTGCGCACTCCAAACTAATTGAATGGGCCATAGACTATCTGTGGTATCTGCTGCTGCTGCATCAATGCTCCGTCCAGAGAGAAACAAAAAACGCCTCCCCCCCCCCCCCCCCCCCACCCCCCACATCTCCTTCTTGCTTCTCCTGGGCTTTGCATGGATCGGAAGAGGTCACAAGTGTGTAACACTGCTGCCAGGGGAATACCGGCATACAATCTGCAAGTAGCCCTTGTTGTGATAACATACCTGATGGTTTGGAAGTTCATCTATTATTATACCTCTGGCCTATAGGAGGTCAAAACAAGGAACACTCATTCAATTACCTGCCTTGTTCATTTATGGGGTGGCTGGGGGGGGTTAGATGGGGCATTTCCAACTCTAGTGTCCAAAAAAAAAAAAAATATATATATATATATATATATATATATATATATACATACATACATATACACACACAAAATCCAGTGGTCTCAGCAGTACCCCTTATAATAGATGCTAGTATAGGTGAGTGCATTCCTTTTAGATTTGTTATATATATATATATATATATATTTGTATATAAGTGCTGTATCTTGTACAAGAAACCATGTGATCAGTTCTTTCCTCGGCTCTTCCCTTCTGCTGCAAACTGCACACAAAGCGTAAGAGACGTTCCGTGGTTGCTATAGCAACAGTGCACGCCCCCTTCTTGATGTCACTGAATTTAGAATTCCCAAAGAAATTATTTTCAATGTAAAAATCTACAGCAGAATTGTAAACTGGCTGAAAGTTTAAAAAAAAAATAAAAAAAAAATGTATATCATAAATATTAAACGTTTATACAACACATAATAAGAAAATAAGCTAGGAGGAACTGCCTCTTTTAAGGGAGGTTGACGTAATTGCCCCTATATTTTTGCAATGGTTTTATTGTAAGCCCTGCTACCTTTACACCTCAAGTGGAGAATGCTTATTGAAATAATAATAAAGAAAGGAAAATCATTCAAACTATAGCTTCACCGGTAGAACTTGATATCCCCTCAGCGTCCAACAGCAACAAGAATACTACTATTCATTTCTAGAGGAAGGGATTTAGAAGATCAGTGTTTTGCAAACATTTTAATTCCGAGGGACCAATTAGGCTGAGAAGCCACTGAAATCAGTCATACAATAGACCCAAAATGATGATTCTACCATACAGCTGTCTTAAAGGACGACTGTAGCAAAAAACCAACTTATATTTAATTGAAAGATTGTATCAAGTGTAGGAATTTTCAATAGACATGCTTTAATAAAAGAATACAAATAAAGTACCTTATTGAGCCATCTTTACTCCATATAGCGCTACCAGGAGGCAGACATATTGTTTAGAATCTTGGGTCAGATCTTTGTTTACCTGAACCAAGGTGAGTGAAGATCTGACCCAAGATTCTAAACAACATGTCTGCCCCCTGAGGGAACTATATGGAGTAAAGATTCTAACCAACATGTCTGCCTCCTGAGAGAACGATATGGAGTAAAGATTCTAACCAACATGTCTGCCCCCTGAGAGAACTATATAGAGTAAAGATTCTAACCAACATGTCTGCCCCCTGAGAGAACTATATGGAGTAAAGATTCTAACCAACATGTCTGCCCCCTGAGAGAACTATATGGAGTAAAGATTCTAACCAACATGTCTGCCCCCTGAGAGAACTATATGGAGTAAAGATTCTAACCAACATGTCTGCCCCCTGAGAGAACTATATGGAGTAAAGATTCTAACCAACATGTCTGCCCCCTGAGAGAACTATATGGAGTAAAGATTCTAACCAACATGTCTGCCCCCTGAGAGAACTATATGGAGTAAAGATTCTAACCAACATGTCTGCCCCCTGAGAGAACTATATGGAGTAAAGATTCTAACCAAATGTCTGCCCCCTGAGAGAACCACATGGAGTAAAGATTCTAACCAAATGTCTGCCCCCTGAGAGAACTACATGGAGTAAAGATTCTAACCAAATGTCTGCCCCCTGAGAGAACTATATGGAGTAAAGATTCTAACCAACATGTCTGCCCCCTGAGAGAACGATATGGAGTAAAGATTCTAACCAACATGTCTGCCCCCTGAGAGAACGATATGGAGTAAAGATTCTAACCAACATGTCTGCCCCCTGAGAGAACGATATGGAGTAAAGAAGGCTTAATAAGGAACTTAATTTATATTCTTTCATTCGAGAATTTCTTTATAAATCATCTACACTTGATACAATCTTTCAATTAAACATAAGTTTCTTTTTGTTTTTTTCTACAGCTGTCCTTTAATCGTTACCCCAGTAAAGAAGACCGCAGCACTGTCAGATAATATAACATTGAGCATCTTCACATGTTAATGCACACTGCCACTTGTTCATTCTTTTACCTTTATTCTAACCACATTATATTGCACGTATAGAAGAAGTGCTGCGTCTAACCCAGGCCGCTACACTCTCCCTACGCCAAGAGTTTTATTTCTACATTTAAGAAGACTAGTGAAGCCCACTTTAAACAAATAAGACACATAAAGCAAATATCCCTCTCATACTCTACAATGTGGCTGCACGCGTATATTCAATCACCCGCTCCAATAAGACCGATTTACTTTCAAGAGGGGCACTTAATAAAAACCCCTGCCACCCGCAGTGTCGGCTAAAGAAATGCCATCTATTCTGGGTTTTATTTTTTATTTTATTTTTACCACTCAACTGAGAGACACAGTTTTTACAGGAAAAAAAAATAATTATAATAAAATAAACCCTTCTGCAAAGTGCATGTAATATTCCATTAACGGCATTTTGGTCAATGGAAAAATTCCAATATTATATATTATTATACGCAGCGTTTAATGTCCAGCCTACAGGTGGTAAAATGGTGCAGAAAAGTTGTAGGAGTTTCTGCCAAGGGGAATTGTAAATTGGGGTCATTTCATATAAAAAAAAAAAAATTAAAAAGAAAGAAAAAAAAAGTACAAAACTTGAAGCGAAGAGGTTCTACCTGATATTTATTGTGGTGTCTGGTTTATATATAGGGGCACCTGCCGATTACGCCAGTATTTGGTGCCGTGTGTGCCCCGTGGTTCTACATTCTCCCTCATTTGGGTCTAAAATCCACTATGTAGGAATTGTGCCAAAACTTGGAACATGTGTGTGCACACAGTATGAACTGCAAAATGTGTCAAACATACACCTCCAGGGTACAGATAAAAATAGAACCACACTCGCTGCATAGACTCCAAAGAGTCACAGTTGAAGGCTTCCCCCAGCAACGTAGACAGCGGATGTAACCCTTCCCAGGCTCTGGGGCCGCGGAACGACTCGGAGAGTAATGTAAAAAAAAACAGCTGAGAAACTCAGGAAGCAAAAGTGTTAAAAAAAAAAAAAATGTAATTTATTAGAATAAATAAAATAATGGCAGACATAATGTCACTGCAGGGTACATCCATATAAAAAAAAAAGAAAAAAAAAAACACCCAACGCATTTCGCACCATCCCAGCACAATACATAACGAATGTAAATAACACACATGATTTTATGCAAGCAGCAATTGTGTGTTTTAGTACACAGAGCGAGGGTAGGCGGGGGGCTCTTTAGGCCCTTGAGAGAGATGGCTTTATACTATCACCTTAAGTGACCTCTACTCTACATTAAAGCTCTGTGCACAGAATTTAACACTGTAGCCAAAATTCAATCCTTCAGTGTTATTGGATGAAACATTTTGCGAAGTCCAATAACCCAAATGAAATGTTTGTGTTCACAACAGACCAGAGCTCCGTGCTGAAGGGTATCAGACAAGCTGGGGTGAAACAAGGGGAAAGGAGATTATACACTGCAGAAGGGTTAACACTGAGGATGCACCCATGTGTCAATGCGCATCTATTGGCTAATCCTGCCATGACGTCACTTGTGCTAGACACAAGGCTATGTTCTATGCTGCTTAGCCATACAACTCTGAAAGTTATAATAAATGGTATTCTAGACAGTGTATACAAAGCCCAGCCGTTGCAGACTTTATTTCCCATGATACTCATGGCCAACGTAGTCCACAACAGCTGGAGGGCCAAAGAATATCCATGTCTGCGTGAGATCATTAAATACCTTGGAATGAGGTTAGATCCCAACATATGCTTTGGTCTTTATATTGGATTGACCATCCAAAACATCTCCCCAAAAGAGGTGGGCTTTATTTATTAAGGAAAGGAATTGAGAAAGGCCAAAGCAGCCCAAATACAAACAGTCTCCCCTTTAGCTGCAACTTGAGGCAAAATACAGTATTTATTCTAACATTTTCTTCTTTGAAGTTGCGGACCAGTCATACTGTGTAAACTCGGCTGGTTATCTTTACACTCTACAGGGGCAGAGAGAAACCCAATTTAAAATAGAACCAGGAGAGAGGAACCTAGTTAGGTTAATTATATATAAAAACACAGGTCACTCACCATGTTAGCAGTGCTGGATCAGCCTGCATGCATCACAGTGACACATGGAGGGGGAGAGTGTGAGAATAAAATGGCATGTATTTTTTTATATAGTAAATGCCATTTTACTCTCATACTGAACTTTTCAGCTGTGCTACCTCAATATAATTACAAGAATGGTGGGGGAGGAATGGAAGACAAGGGGCTCGTAGTCTTTAAATCTCTGGTAACAAAACAAAACAAAACAAAAAAAAAAATCACTTTTTTTGGCAGATTATTAGGATGCAATACATCCACCTGCTCCAAAAAAATCTGTTTTGGAAAATATATAACGGTCCTTGATTTATTATGATAAGTTCATACAAACATATCTTTTTAATGAGTAGTGCAGAACAGTCAACTACAGAAAAAAAAACATAACAAATAAATCTGCTCCTCTATATTCAACCTTCAAAATGCACTATAACAGTGATGTCCCACCTTAGCACTGCAGATGTTTGTGAACTACATATCCCATGATTCTCGGTCTTAGCGAACCAAGGTCAGTTGTGTCTCCACTTCCAACTCTTAAAGGGACCTCACATACTTAACATTGAATTATAGTGTGACTGCACTGGTAGTATCATTAATTGAGCCTTGTTTCATTAATTATCCATTTCCACCAACATAATGTATAGATCATTTTTTACAGTACATAGAATGTTTTATGGGACAGAACACTGAATATTTTATGGTTTATTTGGTGTATTTAGATATATTTTTTATATTTACTCCAGGGCAAAACATTTTTATATATATATATTTTTTATTTTTTTTGGTGACAAAACATATAAAAAAAAGGACAAGTGCTAAAAGTTTAGAAGCCATAGCTACATAGCTGCTGTGATTTGTTGAGCCAGACCAAGGAATCTGTATCCATCCTGGTAATACACTAAATAAATACAATTGATTTTAATCCTTTGAGTGCCGGAGAGATTATGTAAACATTAGCACAAAAAAAAAAAAAAAGACAAAAACAAGACTAGTCGGTTAAACTATTGTTCTATCAAAATAAAAGTGTGAGAAATAGTTCTTGTAACAGTGTCCCTTTAAATCCAGGGATCAACCTATTCTTGGGCTTACCCCTCCTCCACATCCCCCCTAAGTCTTTATAAAATCAGCCAGTAAAATAATCTGCCAAAAAAAAAAAGAAAGAAAGGAGGGGGCTGAGGGAGTGGGAGAAATCACACAAACAGGTGGAAAAAATCTCTTGTTGGTTGATTTAGAAGAGAGAGAAAAGAAAAGAAAAAGAAAGAAGAAACATGATCTCTTGTTTTATTGCATTTTCTACTGCAGGAAAAAAAAAAATAACACACGCTACAATGTATGCAGGAAATGGTAAGCAGCATGGCACCGATGCAGTCAATTCTAGACAAGATATAGACACAGACAAAAGATCTTGGAAAAAGAGGGATTTACAAAAATCATTTTGTAATTAATCAGTCAGCCATTCTTAAAATGAGTAGCTTGTTGGTGCACAGAAAAATCCGATTGCCATTTTGGAGTCAAGAAGGAATATTTTCCATTTTGAATTAAAGTCATAAAAGTATTTCAACCTAAATTACTGGATTATACAAATTATACAGGGCTTGAGAAATCCCAGGAGCCAGGGCTCCTAAAATCCCTGCTGTTGAACCCTAAGTTTTGACGCTAGGGCCATTTCCTAGGGGTCCTAAAAATAGCCTTATTAGGGGCTACAGTCTCCAAACAAGTTTTGACACTAACAAGACCAAGTGTGAGTATGCGAGCCATCCAGCCAGCCATGGTGTTACAATGTCAATTTCCTAAAGACAGTCAGACCGACTCCTTCATTCGCTGCCTTTTTGCCTCATTATCTACTTTACAAAGCTGATCCCTGTTAGACAGCCTTTTTGTGGTTTATGGAACTCATCGGAATGAGTCTGGTTTCAAACAGTATGCGAGCGCGATGGCATCGCGTTAAGTACACACAATGGGGTTAACTTTAAAAACTCCGTTCTGGGGCAACGTTCGAAAAGTGATGTAATCCGCGGGAACATTCCATCAGTGACTGCTGCAGTATTAGAAACTTGCACCAGCATTTTGCTCCATCACCCAGTGACAAATGAAGTAGTAAAAAATAAAAGTTTCCTTTTTATGATGTTACCTGTGGCTAGATATGCCTATTAACCCCTTCCCGCTTGTAGGACGTTCTATGCCGTCCTACTTTTTAGTGCCTTGAGGCTTGTAGGACGGCATGGAACGTCCTGCATTAAACAGCTCATCGCGGCCCCCCGCGGCAGGGTCCCCACTGTCATGTGGCCTCACTCTGACACAGAAAATGGAGCAGACACTTAAAGTGACCGTCGGCTCCATTTTACAGTTAAAACCTGTAGGACAGCATAGACCGTCCGGCAGGTAACAGCTCCCCGCGATGAGCTGAAGATCCCGCCACTTTGACGTCACAGAGTTTTTTTGTTTTGTTTTACTCCTTTGTAAAGTAATCCCGGCATGTATATTTACAGATACGCCTGGGCTTACTCTGCCTCTTAAAAGAGGCAGAGCTCAGCTGAACACTGGGGTACGCAGACACGGTCTGCAGGCGCACAAGCCAATCAGTGCTTCATTTATCAGAGAATAAATTGGCATGTAGCTAAAAACCGAAAAATGGCAGATTATCTTCATACTATGTTAAAAGCACAAGTGGGGAAAAAAAGTTTAGTGTCTTTTTAATGCAGTCCCTTTAAAAAACTGTTTTAAGGTAATTGGTAGTAGGTACAGGAAGTTTAGTGGTCGTATAGTTAACAGAGATGCCCTTTTATTTCCCTGGAATTTATTCAACAACTTGAAAAATACATGTTCCCAATTACCAGAGGCGTCAAATACTGGAAAATCCAACAACATATGCCATTTATCAGCCTCTTAGATATGAGATGAATCAGGAAACAGACCCATGGTCATCCAGTCGTGGGCCTACAGGACACGCCACATGTAACCTCCTCCATCACTCCAGTGGCACCTAGAGAATCGCTCTCTGACAATTTGCACCAGCACTGATGGTTTACTCGTAGATTAGAAAATGGGGGGGGGGGGGGGGGGGGAAGGATTGTGTTTCAGATGCTTAGCGAGCAATAAAAATAAGTAAAAAAAAAAATAATACAGAGGAATCAATTAAATATGTTCTCCATTAATTTGGTTTGAAATTGGCAGTTTTGGGATACCGCATATCAAGGAAGGAAAACATTTGAATTTATTGTGATGATATAGTGTTTGTTTTTCCAAGTAGTGGATCTTGCATTGCAGTATGTAGAGTTTTGTAATTCCTCTAAAAATAAAAAAATTCCAAAAAATAAAAAAGAAAGAAATTAAATAAGCAGAGCACCAGCAGCCCGAGCTTTGCAAGTCTTTCTGCGATCATCATGCAACCGAAGGAATAAACTTATCTGTGGATGCCTTATATCCACAAGGGTGGGGGGAGCACTAGGAGATCACAGCCCATAACTTTACAGGATCTAATGAGCACTCCAACCACTGTAACAAAAGCCCAATCCCACCTCCTCTTTCCTCAGCTTTCACTACAGATCGGGCAACCTGTTGTAAGATTTCAGGTCCCAATAGCCGGCTGAGCATAGTGAGGATTGGAGGTCCACAACAGCCAAGACGCTTATAGGATAGCCGGCTGAGCATAGTGAGGATTGGAGGTCCGCAACAGCCAAGACGTTTCTAGGATAGCCGGCTGAGCATAGTGAGGATTGGAGGTCCGCAACAGCCAAGACGTTTCTAGGATAGCCGGCTGAGCATAGTGAGGATTGGAGGTCCGCAACAGCCAAGACGTTTCTAGGATAGCCGGCTGAGCATAGTGAGGATTGGAGCCAAGACGTTTCTAGGCCAGTAATACAGGGATAACACATCTTCTCAGGACAAGTAACAAGTAGAATTCCTCGGCCAATCTGATAGAATGCCTGGCTGCAGACACAATGAATATATTCCAGATAATTATATAAACACACAAATAAAAACACAGAATGGCCACATAAACACGCTTTAAAACAAAGTTTCAAATGTCCACTCGAAAGACAGAAGCCATTGTCTAGGTAATCATAGGAGTAATGATACTCTGCATTATTACTGCTAAGGTGAGATTTTGTGTCGTCCCGTAATGCAATCAGTCCTTTAACCCTATGGGTGCTGGGGGGCACAAACAAAACAAATATCCTCTAGACTGCAAGCTGGCGAGCAGGGCTCTCTCTCTCTCTCTCTCTCATGTATTAGCTGTGTAACGTAGTATGTAGATCCCTTCCATGCTCTGTACCTAGCGCTACGTAAACTGTTGACGCTATATAAATAAATGTTAATGTAATGTAATCATTAGCTCAGTTCAGACAATTAACCCTCTGCGGTTTGCGGAGACTGGTACAATGCATTCAAGTATTTATAAAGGGTAATTTTTGGGGCACAATACCCTTTATCCTTACTTATCATGACATATTTTGTTGTTGTCTCTTTAGCAGATAGCTGGATTTCCTCCCCCCCCTCTGTATCACTAGTTGAATTAGTATTGTTGAATTTGCAGGGAATAACATACAATAGATACCGTTTGAGCGTGCCCAATTTTTTTGTTTAATAAACAATTTTTCAAAACAACCAATCTTCAGACACCAGCAGCAAAAAATACATTTTTTTAAACAGTAATAAATAATAATAATACCACCCTTGTACCCCCAAAGCTGGTACATGTGCAACATCAATCCAGACAGAGACCTCAGCAGTCTCCTTTTCACTGACACCAACAACAAACCTATATAAGGCTAGTGTATTCAACAAACTATTTCCCTGCGCAGACATTGCAATATATTCTACATATACACTTCATTAGAAGGATGGATAACTCTGATACACTGCAAAATATACATCGCTGAAACAGAAGAGAACAGCCAAATCCCATCACACAAGGTATATAATACAATACACTTTTCATGGCTTACATTTGGCATAATGGGCACTACAGCTCCTATAAGGCTCAGGCAGCCAACATCCCCCCCCCCTTCTGATTCATAGCCCAGCACAAGTCTGGCTGAGCATCATGGTAGCTGCAGTCCCCAACAGCTAGACTGCCAAAAGAGGAGCCAGCATTGCCCCCCCCCCCCCCCCCCAGTAGGTGCCAGTCTGTGCCCAGCATGCACCAGCCCTGGCTGCAGCTGCCTCCTGCAAGCCTTGCAGCGCTCTTAGTGTGAGCTCAGGAATCCAGCTGCCCCACTCCTCCTCCTCTACCTCCTCCTTCCCTCCCAGTGCAAACAAGCAAGGAAGAATGCAAAGCCTCCTCTTACCTTGCCTCTCACCAGGAGCATTGCTGGACATGCATCTCCTGCAACCCAGGGGATAGAATGGGGGGTGGAGAGGGGGCAATCAGTGCACACCACAAGAAGACTTTCCTTGCAAATCCTTAGTATGAAAGACACCAGGACAACATCAAAGCAACTTTAGGGGGGACACTTCAGGGGCCTATTGTCTGCCTCTGATCTGCTTTACTTGTGACTCCCCCTGTGGCTGGGAAACTTGGTACGGCCCAGGCATTCAAGCCAAGTAGCTTTCACACATGGAAGGAAGCTTGTCTCAGGCAATTGCTGACAAGCCACAAACAAGACATTTTCCCTCCCCCTTTTCCCTCTCCTTCCACCTCCCTCCACCTCCTCCTCCACCTCCTTTCTTCTCAAAGCAAGCTTAAAGGCACCATGTCACCTAAACATTGCACTGGCAATGCACAGCATCACAATAATCCTAAAAAAAAAAGAAATGCTGATCCTAAATAAAAACCCCAAAAATGTCATTTAAATGCTTCTGTTTATAATAAGCAGCACCACCATAGGGAAATTTGCTATATCAGTGAAAATTAAATATTTGCATTATGGTGGCACCCAGTGATGTCAGAAGCAATTAAAAGCAGAAGAAAGTTAAAAACATTTTTTGTTTTGTTTTACTTAATCTGCCAACTTGCTTGCAATTCTACTAACACCATGTGTAGATCCACTTTTGTGCAGCTAAAAATAATAATAATAATAAATTCTATTTGTGTGACAGGGTCCCTTTAAAACTCCATTGACAGGCAGACAGGGGCAAGCTAGTGCTGTATATAGGAATTACAAAATACACACACAGGCTCAGGTCAGGGTTGTCTATGTCTGTTGGGGGAAGGGGCATCATTTCACCCTCCTTTATCCTAACACAGGAGTGGAGCTCATGACAGAGGCATTGTTAAAATATCAAGGGCACTGACTCCTAATTATGCTAAAATCCTTAGCCCCTAGCTGGTTGTTCCCTTATGGTATACACTGACTCAGTCCAGATTTGGGGGGGGGTACCAGAGATTTATAAAAAAATATTTATTAATACTGAAACGCTGAGGCTTTTTTACCAAAAATTTTTTTAGGTAATTTTATAATTTTGTAGAATTTGTTTATTGTCAATTGTTGTATCCAACAATAAATAAATAATATATACATGTACATGTATTATAATTTCTCTTTTATTCCCATGTTTCTACCAATATAACACACACACACACACATATATATATATATATATATATATATATATTATACATATATGAGATGAAAATAATGAATAAACAGACTAGTGCCTCACGATTATTATACTGATCCTCTACCAAAATAAAAACATCAATAAAATGAAAATACCTGCAAATGAAACAATCTAAATAAATATAATTTAATCATTTAATAACAAGCAGTAGGACTCTGTACTTAAATACTTTATAGAAAAGTATTTCTGCCTGTATAGTAATATTATGCTGCCTCTTGTTTGTCCATTATACAGAGATCTGGAATATGATGATGCTTTATAAAATAAATATTAAAAATAAATTGAATAGAAGGATATCCCAAATCTTGACAAAGGTCCAAGAACCAGGAATAACCATTGAAACACTCGTGTGTTTAGTACTGAGAGAAAATAAACATATTTTTATCTAAAATCCCTGTGTTCTGATATTTGTACATTTGATGCATCCAGATTGAATTTAATTCATTTAGCCTTACTCCAAAATTATACTTTTTAAATAAAAAATTATAGAAAAATGAAATAAAAATACAATAAATTATGATTCCCTAGTTAGTCTGAAAGACATACAAAGCCAGGAAATTAGTTCCAGGCATCTGTATCTGTACGCGGTGTTTTGCGTAACTCTGCCCCCTTAGGCCTCACCCATTTTTTTATCCTGGGACCATGACTCAGTTGGTAAGAATGCCATTTTGTATTTATTTGTTGCATGCTCACATATGCATGGTTGGCATCCTAACCAGTGGTGTATCTTGGTTTTGTGCTGCCCTAGGTAGTCATTACATGCCCCATCACCCACATTGCATACATACTAAATGCCCTATCACCCCCATTACATGCCACCATCACCCTCATTTCATACCCCCACCACGTCCATTACATGCCCCAATCGCCCACATTGTATACACACTAAATGCCCCATCACCCCCATTACATGCCACCATCACCCCCATTAACTGGAAGGAGCTAAAGCGTGCTGAATGGTTGGGGAGGGAGCGAAAACGTTTGAAGCACCAGAAGTGTGCTTTAACACCCTCTGGCATAGTGCAGCCCTCTGGCAAAGTGCCGCCCTAGGCGAGTGCCTTGTTTGCCTTGCGGAAGATACACTACTGATCCTAACCCTAGTGTCATGGTGATGTCAGCATTTGGGGCAGGCTATTGTGCATTCATAGCTGTGCATATGCATCTAATGCAAAGAATCAACACAATGGAGGCCGTAAGGGGTCCGAAGTTAGGACAGTCGAGGCCAGCAGGTTTTTTGTTTTTTTTACCAATATCCCCTTGGCATGGAATTAAAGCTTAGAGCAACATACAGTTATGTTGAAGTTATATTCAATAAAGAGAGAACTGCAGGGAATCGAGATGGGAATTTAAAACGTTAGGCCAAAGTAGCCGAGTTGGAAAATTTCTCCAATGCAGCTGAATGAGAGAATTTTTCCAACTCAGCTACTTTGGCCTTGTCAGTGAAGGCTGTCATTTTGCACAACTCAATTATCTCCAAACCTCCCCATTCCTCCCCATTCCCAGTTCCTGGGGGCTGTCCTGCTGAGCTCTACCACAGTCCCGCTTTTCCAACTGGACAGTCGCCGACCAGACCAGCTGCCTGCTTCCCACGGAAGCATGGCAGCTGCCTGTCAGAGGATAAACTGACACTAGGAGCACTACTTTTTTTCACTAGTGCCTCTATATTAAAAGCTCAATTGAAAAAAGGTTTACTTGCCCTTTAAGTTCCAATTGTCAGAATGCATCAGTTTATTAATGCAGAGATTCTGTAAAAAATAAATGAATAAATCAGGTTGTATTTACCCTCGAACCATCTCAGTAAACCAAATTAATATATATTCTCAATCTGTCACCTAATCAATACACAAGTTTGAAGATCAATCAATACTGCCTGTCAAATCTGGTATCAGCTTTGATAGGAAACTGATAGATTTATCTGTGTGTTCTATAGAGTGTGTCAGTATGGAATTATATGATGCGTTGATAATTTATCATTAAATTAAAACTAAACCATATTTCAATAAATATTTGGAAGTGGAGAGGTATTTTGCCACTGGTGGGGGCACATTGAGCAGCTCTGCTCCCCCTGTGGTTAAACCTTTCACCCAGGAACATTGGGGATATTTAAAAAATGTAAAAAAAAAAAAAAAATGAGTTAGTTTTTTTATTTTTTGCTATTTGAACCCTTAGCACGAACCTAGTTTGGAGCTTGGGGTGTAACTTAATAAAAGTGAACTGACAAGAGATCTGCAAAAATCAGGCCTTAACAGCTGAACTGCAAAATGTCTCTAACTTGCCTATCATCCCAACATGGTTGTAGTGGCTGAACTTCTGGTGAAGTATTTATTATAAATTATAATAATACCCCTATGCCCAATTGGCTACTTACAGGAGGTAGAATAAAATGACAGCTATTAACAGAGATAATCCTGAGTACTACTGGGTTCACAATAGAATTGAAACGAGTGAGATGGTGGGTGAAATGGAAGGAGATGCCTGCGGTGGTAAAGATCCCAAAGATCCCTGGACTGCTGGTAGTAGGGAAACTAGACATGTGCAAAACTAAAATTTACGTTTCGTTTTCGTCCATTTCGTTCATTACTACATTCGTTTCGGACGAAATTCGTTCATTATTTTCATTTTGTTTCGTTTTATTTTATAGAATACGTGTAACAATATTGGCTTTCTATAAACCGAACGAGAGCCCCATTCATAAGAAATTCTTATGAATGGGGCTCTCGTTCGGTTCATAGAAAGGCAATAGTACTACATGTTTTCTCTAAGCCGAAAGTCTATAAACCGAACATCCTTCGGTTTATAGACTTTCGGCTTATAGTAAACGTACAGTAGTAGTGCCTTTCTATGAACCCATTCATAAGAATTATGAATGGGTTCATAGAAAGGCACTACTACTGTTCGTTTTCTATAAGCCGAAAGTCTATAAACCAAACGACCTTCGGTTTATAGACTTTCGGCTTATGGAATACATATAATCCTATTGCTATTCTATAAACCGAACGTTCGGTTTATAGAATAGCAATAGGATTACATGTATTCCATAAACCGAAAGCCTATAAACCGAACGTTCGGTTTATAGACTTTCGGCATTTGTAATGCATGTAATAGTACTATTGGCTTTCACTACACAGAGACAGAGTCTCCATTTATAACTTAATGAATGGAGACTCTGTCTCTGTGTAGTGAAAGCCAATAGTACTATTAAATGCATTACAAATCCCGAAAGTCTATAAACCGAACGTTCGGTTTATAGGCTTTCGGTTTATGGAATACATGTAATCCTATTGCTATTCTATAAACCGAACTAGAGTTCCCATTCATAAAAATTTATGAATGGGGACTCTGTTTCGGTTTATAGAAAGCTAACAAGTTGAACGAATGAACGAATGGTTTAATATAAACGAAAATCGTTTATAGAATGCCAATAGACTTACATGCATTCCATAAACCGAAAGTCGTTCATTATGTCGGTTTATGGAATGTAGTGTACTATGCTATTGTATTCTATAAACCGACTCTATTTCGGCTTATAGGATGCCAATAGTACTACGATCGCCGAATTAGCTGAAGTCGCTTTAACTAATTCGTCTGACTGAGAGAGAGAAGAAATACTACAGGGGGATAGAGAAGAAATACTACGGGGGAAGAGAGAGAAGAAATACTACGGGGGAAGAGAGAGAAGAAATACTACGGGGGAAGAGAGAGAAGAAATACTACAGGGGAAGAGAGAGAAGAAATACTACGGGGGAAGAGAGAGAAGAAATACTACGGGGGAAGAGAGAGAAGAAATACTACGGGGGAAGAGAGAGAAGAAATACTACAGGGGGAGAGAGAAGAAATACTACAGAGGGGAGAGAGAAGAAATACTACAGGGGGGAAAGAGAAAAAATACTACGGGGAGGAGAGAGAAGAAATACTACAGGGGAAGAGAGAGAAGAAATACTACAGGGGGGAGAGAGAAGAAATACTACGGGGGAAGAGAGAGAAGAAATACTACAGGGGGAGAGAGAAGAAATACTACAGGGGGAGAGAGAAGAAATACTACAGAGGGGAGAGAGAAGAAATACTACAGGGGGGAAAGAGAAAAAATACTACGGGGAGGAGAGAGAAGAAATACTACAGGGGAAGAGAGAGAAGAAATACTACAGGGGGGAGAGAGAAGAAATACTACAGGGGGAGAGAGAAGAAATACTACAGAGGGGAGAGAGAAGAAATACTACAGGGGGGAAAGAGAAAAAATACTACGGGGAGGAGAGAGAAGAAATACTACAGGGGAAGAGAGAGAAGAAATACTACAGGGGGGAGAGAGAAGAAATACTACGGGGGAAGAGAGAGAAGAAATACTACAGGGGGAGAGAGAAGAAATACTACAGGGGGAGAGAGAAGAAATACTACAGGGGGGAAAGAGAAAAAATACTACGGGGAGGAGAGAGAAGAAATACTACAGGGGAAGAGAGAGCAGAAATACTACAGGGGGGAGAGAGAAGAAATACTACAGGGGGGAGAGAGAAGAAATACTACGGGGGAAGAGAGAGAAGAAATACTACGGGGGAAGAGAGAGAAGAAATACTACGGGGGAAGAGAGAGAAGAAATACTACAGGGGGAAGAGAGAAGAAATACTACAGGGGGAAGAGAGAAGAAATACTACGGGGGAAGAGAGAGAAGAAATACTACAGGGGGAAGAGAGAAGAAATACTACGGGGGAAGAGAGAAGAAATACTACGGGGGAAGAGAGAGAAGAAATACTACAGGGGGAGAGAGGAGAGAGAGAGAGAGAGAGAGAGAGAGAGAGAGACTACAGAGGGGATAGAGAAGAGACTACAGAGGGATTAGAGAGACTCCAAAGGGGAGAGAGAAGAAAGGCTACAGACGGGGGAGAGAGAGAAGAGATGAAAGTGTGAGGGATTGTGCAACCAAAGCAATTATTTTGTATCAGTTTTTATTATCCTGACACAAACTTACATCTGTGATCTTATATATCTGTATTGATGGATAACATGAAATAATTTGAAAAAATAAAAATGTGAAGTTTATTAGGATAGGAATGAGATCTAAAAAAAAAAACTTTCTGCATTACTTATCAAAACTGAGGGGATGAGGCAACTTCACAGGGCAGCAGACTTATCAAAAGGATCCAGCGAATGACAAAACAGCTTGGGCCATCCGTATTCTGAATTAAGAGAATAGTAGTTATCCTGATCAGTTCAGCCTAGTGTTGCATAGCTGCCAACAGTCCTGTCCTGGCAAATGCAGGTCTGTCCCAGCATTACTGCTGCTAGATATAAAGGCTCTCCCCGAGCATCAAAACAATGTCCAATGTTCTCTTAATTGTACCCTAAGCAGCTGTTCCTCTCAGTATAGTAAATACTGTGGGAGAACAGGTTACAGCAGGGGTCCTCAAACTTTTTAAACAGGGGGCCAGTTCACTGTCCCTCAGACCGTTGAAGGGCCGGACTATAGTAAAAATAAAAACTATGAAGAAATTCCTATGCACACTGCATATATCTTATTTTGAACAAAACGAGAACAAATACAATATTTAAAGTAAAGTTAAATCAACAAACTTACCAGTATTTCAATGGGAATAGTGTGCCAGTCAGAGCCCAGGAATATGATGCCAGTCAGATGCCCAGGAATATGATGCCAGTCAGATGCCCAGGAATATTATGCCAGTCAGATGCCCAGGAATATTATGCCAGTCAGATGGCCAGGAATATTATGCCATTCAGATGCCCAGGAATATTATGCCAGTCAGATGCCCAGGAATATTTTGCCATTCAGATGCCCAGGAATATTATGCCAGTCAGATGCCCAGGAATATTTTGCCATTCAGATGCCCAGGAATATTATGCCATTCAGATGCCCAGGAATATGATGCCATTCAGATGCCCAGGAATATGATGCCAGTCAGATGCCCAGGAATATTATGCCAGTCAGATGCCCAGGAATATTTTGCCATTCAGATGCCCAGGAATATTGTGCCAGTCAGATGCCCAGGAATATTTTGCCATTCAGATGCCCTGGAATATGATGCCAGTCAGATGCCCAGGAATATGATGCCAGTCAGATGCCCAGGAATATTGTGCCAGTCAGGTGCCCAGGAATATTGTGCCAGTCAGATGCCCAGGAATATTGTGCCAGTCAGATGCCCAGGAATATTTTGCCATTCAGATGCCCTGGAATATGATGCCAGTCAGATGCCCAGGAATATTGTGCCAGTCAGAGCCCAGGAATAGTGCTCGTTACCCCTCCCTCCTCCCCCGCTTCCCCATCACTTACCTCCAGCTGCTGTGTCCCCAGACGTCTCGCGCAGTGTCCTCCTGTGGAGGAGGGAAACAGTTACCGGATCCGGATGTGACGTAACGTCACATCCGGTCGCGGTGATTTTTTTTTGATTTTTTTTTCTTCCTGAACCATTTTTGCTTTGTGGCAGGGAGCATTATCTTGCTGAAAGAGGCCAATGCCATCAGGGAATACTGTTTCCATGAAAGGGATGTACATGGCCTGTAACAATGCTTAGGTAGGTGTCAAAGTAACGTCCACATGAATGGTAGGACCCAATGTTTCCCAAAGCATCACACTGCCTCCGCTGGCTTGCCACCTGTCAGTCCAAAGCATCACAATGCCTCCGCCGGCTTGCCACCTGTCAGTCCAAAGCATCACACTGCCTCCGCCGGCTTGCCACCTGTCAGTCCAAAGCATCACACTGCCTCCGCCGGCTTGCCACCTGTCAGTCCAAAGCATCACACTGCCTCCGTCGGCTTGCCACCTGCATGTTTGAAACTAGCTGAGTGGGAAGCTAAGAGTTTGTGTGTATGAAACACATTTGGAATATAAAAAAATAAATATTTTTTTTATAATGATCTAACTTTGACATGCATTAAATTAGGCAGGTCAGATAAGAGTGGCCTCTAAAAATTGATTTCACTAGCCTGCCACCACATAATGTACCACATAATAGTGGGAAGAGGTCAGTTTCCTAAAGCTTCCGTGGCACCCTAGCCAGCTATATTTCTTTTTATTTTTACTTATATATCCTTTTGCCAGGATTGAAATCAAATAAATTAATTTTCAAGGTTCAGCCTTTGATTGCCTCAGGTTGAACTTACAGGTTGTGAGCGGGGGGAGGTTGCTCAATGTGAACCAATTTTATTTTTTCTCCAGTTCACTGCACATGGATAGAAATTTCTTCAACCTTGCTTTGGTGACCTCAACACTTACACGTAATTACCAGGTTTGTGGCGACAGAAACCAGTTCTCCAGGTCACAAGACATTCCTCTCATTGTGTCCTGTTACATTCAAGCCCTTTTATTGTACTTCTCACAACTTTCTGTCTGGTTCGCTCCCCTTTATTGCTGGCCACGCCCACCTATTACATAGGGTTACCACCCAGCCTACTGGCAGGTCGGTAATACAAAATTGGCCTCAGGCCAAGGTTAAGTCCATAGATCATCACTGGGGTGTTGAGAAAGGTGTCATCTCTACAACTACATCAACTGAGTTTATTAACGCTACATGTTTTTGAAGTACTAAACCATTTAAGCAGGAAAAAAACTGCTAAGACCTAATAGAAATAAAACTCTTCATGTGTAAAAAAAAAAAAAAAAAAGAATTTCTTATATAGTATAAGTATATATAGTAGGAGAGAGATTGGCCAATCATAGAGGAGAACTCAGTGGGACAGTGGGATTGCTTCCCATATTCAGGACTGCCCTGAGCGAAGTGGGACAGTTGGGAGGCATGTCTGTATAATAATGATTTCTAACCTTTTGCACTTCAACTGCTGTGTATTATCCTCTCATCAGGCTCAGCCAAAAGCGTGCTGATCATCATGATAAACATGGGGCTTTATTAACAAAACTGAAACGGAATTGTAGGGAATTAAAAGGACAACCGTAGCAAAAAAAAGAAATGACTAATGTTTATTTTAAAGATGGCATCAAGTGTAGATAGTTTGCATAGAAATGCTTTAATGAAAGAATATAAATAATGTACCTTATTGAGCCCCTTTTTGCCCTGTTCAGCTCTAACAGGGGGCAGCCATGTTGTTTAGAATCTTGGGGCAGATTGGTCAGATCTCCCTTCATCTGAACCAATGTGTATGAAGAACTGTCCTAAGATTCTAAACAACATGGCCGCTCCCTATTACAGCTAAACAGAGCAAAGAGGGCTCAATAAGGTATATTTTTTATACTCTCTCATTAAAACATTTCAATTTAATATTTCTACAGTCAGTGCAATCTTTCAATTAAACATTACTTGTGTTTTTGCTACAGTTGCCCTTTAAGGTCAAGTTGGAAAAAATTCTCAGTTGAAGAAGAGCAAGGGGTCCAAATGGCCCCTTCATTAGGGTCAAGATGGCCGTAATGAATGTTTTACACCGTATACAGGCAAATAAAACTGATGTGGTCACAGCTTTGGCATTTTGGCGATTGTTGGTAAAGACTCCTTTACACCTAGCGATATCCTGCTAATTAGTGAATCCCGGGGCAGTTTGGCAGGGGAAATGACTATATCTGAGTCACTACAGTTTTTTCTTGGGACTAGTAAATTCATCGTGTCAGAGAGCAGTGATACACTATTTAATCTTAGGAGAAGATCTTTGGAGGGTTTCAGCTTTTTTATATTTTCTAACTCACAATGTATTTTTAGAACACGGTGATATTTTAAAGAAATGGAAAAGTCGCCCGACATGACATTTGATGACACAATATATCACTATATATATATATATATATATATATATATATATATATATATATATATATATGTAACAACAAGACTGGGGGTTATGTATAAACACAGTGTACATGCCAATAGCACCAAATTTCGTGAGTTTGCTCTGCGTCCGCCGGTTATGTACTTTTAGATTATGCCGGCACTCATAGCGCTGGCACAGTCAATGTATAAAAAAATCAGCCACTGAAAAGTGCCCGATTACCGTAGGGGAATCGCCGACCATACCCTATATATAACAAACAGCGATTGCGCCTTTTCTCAAATCCTGACGCTTTGCATGACCCACGATGTATGATTTCAGGAAACAATGGGATTTCTACAGCAATCTCAGAGAGAACTGGCACACTCGCAGGGGAGGGGGGGCACAATCTAGACCAGGGATTTTTCTACTACAGCCCCCGTCATGATCTGGAGGTCATAGGTAGATGAACGTGTGATTTATTCCATGGCTTGTACTGGTGGCAGCATGGTTCTGTGGGTGGAGGTTCGTGGTCGCACCTTAATACCTCTAGTATAGATGAGTTTACACCGGCGTATAACATTTTATTTTACGTTATAGAGGTTCTTGGACCTCGCGAAGAGCGTGTAGGCTTGTGTAGAAATGAAATGAACACCCCACTTCGCTACTAAAAAAAAAGTCCGTGTCGCCCCAAGCATTGTTTGAACAGACAATTCTGGGCAAGTTCACAAGGGTGCAATAGAAAAGCTGGTTACAATAAATGAAAAACAGCAACAGGGCCTCTTAATATCAACAGGATCTCCCCATATCAACATGAAATCCCTCATAGGATAAGTCTAGTGATGTGAACGGGCACAACGTGGGTGACCCATCCGGTAACTCCAGGGCAAGATATTCACTGAGGGTCAGACGGGCCACGGCAATCTTACGTATATCCGCTGCCCAGGAGAAGACCGGCTGAGGCATTAAAACAAGCAATAAGGCCAGACCTGTTTTTGTCCACTTTTTATCCTCCAAAAAATACAATTATAGGAATTAAATATTCTGTTGCAGAGGATGATGATATTATATTGCTCATCGCAAAAAAAAAATTATCTTCTTAGTGCAGGAAGGAATACACTGCAAGTCCGTTTAGCTTAGTGAGGACTTCTGCAATCGTCTGACCCTCGTCAATTTGGAAATGCACTACGCATTTCGCTAGCCGGTGTTCTGACAAATTTCTCAGAAGAGAGGCATGCATGGATATATTCTCTCATTTCCCAATATATCCAGTGCTTTCTTTTAAAGAAGTAAAAGTTAAAGGCCAACAGCGTGCAAAATGTTAATTTATGTTTAAATCAAAAGCTTGCGTCAAGTGTCGGCATTTTAAATAGAGATGCTGTAATACACATCCAGCACCCTCTTGAGCCCTCTTTGCTCCGTGTAGCTCAATCAGGGGGGGCCGGCATCTTGTTTAGAATCTTGGGTCAGATCTTCCTTCGTCTAACCCAAGATGTCTGCCCCCTGATAGAGCTATACTACTAAAAAGGGCTCGACAATCGTACTTCAGAACTGAACTAGCCAAAGCCTTTTTTTTTTTTTTTTTTTTTTAGAGGTGATGATGTTTTATTATAAAGCCATTTATTAGTGGCACTTCGCCACTTAGCTGCACACGCCTGGCACGTTTACAATGGTTCCCATCAAAACCCTTTTATTGTCTATGGCAAAGCTGATTTGTTTACCTTTTCAATAATAGAAGGCTGTGCAGTACGCCCTCTAGTGGTAGGAAGCTATACATACATTCCTTCATCATAAACTACCATATAGTGTGTTACACAAGTAACAGACTGCCATGAATTCTTAAAGTGAACCTGTGTGGGGGGACAGGAGATAAAATACCCTTCCAGTTAGTAATTCCATTGCGTTAGAGACCCCAATAACAAATTCATAGACTACATGGTATACTTACCTGACATTTCTATCCTGGCGAATGTTCTTCTACACATTTGCAAGTTCCCAGAATGCATAGCACATATCCCAGAATGCAACAGATGTAACAACACATTATATTCTGGTACTGCAGGCTATGCATATCACTAGAAGGTGAGCTGCGGTGAGGTGAGATGGGTTGCAGGTGAGTTTCAGGTGAGTTGCGATGAGATGAATATTTAATGGTAACAATTTAGCTATACATGGTGCAGGGACAAACCTGGTGAGTTTGCTCAGCATGGGTGAACTTGCCATGTGTGTCCCTGCACAATACATAGCTAAAATAGTGAGATGAAATGTTCCTCTCACCTGCAACTCACCTCATCTCACCTGCAACTCACCTCATCTCACCTGCAACTCACCTCATCTCACCTGCAACTCACCTAAACTCACCTGCAACTAACCTCATCTCACCTGCAACTCCCCTCATCTCACCTGCAACTCACCTCATCTCACCTGCAACTCACCTAAACTCACCTGCAACTAACCTCATCTCACCTGCAACTCACCTCATCTCACCTGCAACTCACCTCATCTCACCTAAACTCACCTGCAACTAACCTCATCTCACCTGCAACTCACCTCATCTCACCTGCAACTCCCCTCATCTCACCTGCAACTCACCTCATCTCACCTGCAACTCCCCTCATCTCACCTGCAACTCACCTCATCTCACCTGCAACTCCCCTCATCTCACCTGCAACCTACCTAAACTCACGTGCAACTCCCCTCATCTCACCTGCAACTCCCCTCATCTCATTTAAACTCACCTCATCTCACCTGCAACTCCCCTCATCTCACCTGCAACTCACCTCATCTCACCTGCAACTCCCCTCATCTCACCTGCAACTCCCCTCATCTCACCTGCAACTCACCTCATCTCACCTGCAACTCCCCTCATCTCACCTGCAACCTACCTAAACTCACGTGCAACTCCCCTCATCTCACCTGCAACTCCCCTCATCTCACATGCAACTAACCTCATCTCACCTGCAACTAACCTCATCTCACCTGCAACTCACCTCATCTCACCTGCAACTCACCTCATCTTACCTGCAACTCACCTGCAACTAACCTCATCTCACCTGCAACTCACCTCATCTCACCTGCAACTCACCTCATCTCACCTGCAACTCCCCTCATCTCACCTGCAACTCACCTCATCTCACCTGCAACTCCCCTCATCTCACCTGCAACTCCCCTCATCTCACCTGCAACTCACCTCATCTCACCTGCAACTCCCCTCATCTCACCTGCAACCTACCTAAACTCACGTGCAACTCCCCTCATCTCACCTGCAACTCCCCTCATCTCACCTAAACTCACCTCATCTCGACGCACTTGTTAGTGTATAAATGCAGGAAAAAATTGTGCCGGGTCAAAAATGAAAGATTGGATCACATATGATCAGACAAAGCAATTAGATGTTTATTGGGTCAGTTATTTTAACGAGGCTTGTTGTCTGGGACCATTCAACCACATTGGTACGCAGACAGTATTGTATCAGGAAATATTCCAAAGTGGATTACATCACTGGGTACATCTCTGGACCTGTTACTTTCCAATATACCCCCCAACTAGATGAGGGGGAGGCAAGGGGCTGGCACTGGTGAAAATGATGGTCCCAAGCATTTGGGATCATGGATACTCAACCTGTATACAATAAAATAATTCAATCGTGTGCACTGATTTTATAATTGGAATAACAAGACATTTCGTATATGTACAACATTCCCTCAATCCAACAATAAAAAAAATCTTAAATGTTACATTTCCATTTATTACCTATCAGTTGCAAATCCGAAAATACAGATGCGTGGTAAACATGGTTAGTGATTTAAACAGGTTTGTTATATATTGTGATGTCTGTCATGGAATGCCAGCGATCTAATTACTATCGGGTCTGTAGTCATCAGTGTTAAGTTAACTTGCTAAGGAGATGGGAGGGAACAGGTCTGAGAAGGCTGTTACAAAGTGTTAAGTTAACTTGCTAGGGAGATGGGAGGGAACAGGTCTGAGAAGGCTGTTACATAGTGTTAAGTTAACTTGCTAGGGAGATGGGAGGGAACAGGTCTGAGGAGGCTGTTAAATAGTGTTAAGTTAACTTGCTAGGGAGATGGGAGGGAACAGGTCTGAGAAGGCTGTTACAAAGTGTTAAGTTAACTTGCTAGGGAGATGGGAGGGAACAGGTCTGAGAAGGCTGTTACAGAGTGTTAAGTTAACTTGCTAGAGAGATGGGAGGGAACAGGTCTGAGAAGGCTGTTACAGAGTGTTAAGTTAACTTGCTAGGGAGATGGGAGGGAACAGGTCTGAGAAGGCTGTTACAGAGTGTTAAGTTAGCTTGCTAGGGAGATGGGAGGGAACAGGTCTGAGAAGGTTGCTACATAGTGTTAAGTTAGCTTGCTAGGGAGATGGGAGGGAACAGGTCTGAGAAGGCTGTTACATAGTGTTAAGTTAACTCGCTAGGGAGATGGGAGGGAACAGGTCTGAGAAGGCTGTTACACTGTATTAAGTTAACTCGCTAGGGAGATGGGAGGGAACAGGTCTGAGAAGGCTGTTACATAGCGTTAAGTTAACTGACTAAGGAGATGGGAGGGAACAGGTCTGAGAAGGCTGTTACATAGTGTTAAGTTAACTGACTAAGGAGATGGGAGGGAACAGGTCTGAGAAGGCTGTTACATAGTATTAAGTTAACTTGCTAGGGAGATGGGAGGGAACAGGTCTGAGAAGGCTGTTACATAGTGTTAAGTTAGCTTGCTAGGGAGATGGGAGGGAACAGGTCTGAGAAGGCTGTTACACAGTATTAAGTTAACTTGTTAGGGAGATGGGAGGGAACAGGTCTGAGAAGGCTGTTACATAGTGTTAAGTTAACTTGCTAGGGAGATGGGAGGGAACAGGTCTGAGAAGGCTGTTACAGAGTATTAAGTTAGCTTGCTAGGGAGATGGGAGGGGACAGGTCTGAGAAGGCTGTTACACAGTATTAAGTTAACTTGTTAGGGAGATGGGAGGGGACAGGTCTGAGAAGGCTGTTACATAGTGTTAGGTTAACTTGCTAGGGAGATGGGAGGGAACAGGTCTGAGAAGGCTGTTACAGAGTGTTAAGTTAACTTGCTAGGGAGATGGGAGGGAGCAGGTCTGAGAAGTCTGTTACAGAGTATTAAGTTAATTTAACTTAACACTGTTGCTAATTAACTGCAGTTTGCAGGGCATTGTTCCAGGGGACAGACAGGCACAGGGAGCCCATGTCTCAGCCAATCTAGCTGCAGATAGAGTCAGGGGACTGGGCTTTGGCAGAGATCCAAGGGAACCAGAACCAGAAGTCCAAATAGGTAAATGCAATAGTCCCTCTCTAACATTTTACTTAGTTGACAAAATGTCAATGGATTTTAGTCCTAGTTTTAGTCCTAGTAACTTAGTTTTTATGTAGTTATTGTTCCGTTTTAGTCACTGAAAACACGCAGTTTAATAAAAAACCATGACGAAAATGTTTCGTCGGCAAAATTAACACTGGTAGTGACAAACAGATGAAAAATCAGCTAATGAACTTTGTTTTATTAAGATGTGCTACCTAATAAAGATTTTTTATCTCTCCTTTACTGTTATCTAGCCGTGTCTTTATCAGAGAGACAATAAAGATAAGGGGAGTGAAGTGAAGGAAGTGCGATGCGTACGATTAGGGAAACACAGTGACATCTGACAAACAGGAACCTCTGGAGGAAGTCAGTCCATCCTAAATCAATTTTTCATCACTCCTCCCCCCCTCCGGCTGGACAAAATAAACATAACCCTTCAGAGAGACGCAGACGTTCATTGCTAATGTGATATGATGATTCCACATCCCGCCCGGGTGTCTGAGCGTAAAGATTTCGCTCAACAATGAACTGAATACACAACGGCTCAAAGAAACAAATACCTGTCCAATAAAAAGGAGAAATACGTCGCACAACGGGAAGAGAGAGTAAAACATGGGCAAAAATAATGGATAAGTTGTGTTGGAAGAATTGCAAGCCTATGTATAAATTAACTGTGTTTTAAATATGCTTGTGGAGTCTCCTGCTTATGACATCACCATGTGGCTTGATATGCCAATGACACGTTTCACATAGGTGATGTCATAATCTGGAGATTCCACAGACACATGTAAAACACCTTTTAATCTTAATGCATCATGCATTTTTATGCGATTCTGATAAAACGATGTATTGTTCATTTTTACATTTCTCCGTGTTTAGATGACAGAATCCTTTTGAAGAGGCAGTTCCGCGTAGCTTATTTTCTGTATGCTGTAAATGGGTTTAATATAGGTCAAATGCATTTATTTATTGTCTCTTTAAATAATAATAATCTCACCGGTTGCGTCTAAATTCAGTGGCATCTTGGAGAGATACACAGGGCTGTTGTAGAACAATCAATAACTCTGTTACTCATTGTTTGCAGTTTCTAGGAGATCGGAAGCATGCCTCCCGACTATCCTGCATTGCGCGGGACAGTCACGGTAATCCCGCCGAGCTCTACGTCTGTCCCGCCTTTTTGGAAAAAGAGGTAGAGCTTGGCGAGAAAGCAGAACTTAAGAAAGCAATTCTAAAGTATTAATGTGTCTAGTGGCTGGGGCACCCCGGAGACTGACACTTGACCTCTCAAGCTCCTCCCCCGGCGCCATGATTTGAGTTGGGAAGTATGTGGAAGTGTTGAGGGAAAATAAAACTGATTAGACAGATCCGTTTCTGTCTACTATACATGATACAGCACTGATGTTATTTGTGACACTGCGAGGATTCACTGCCCCTTTAAATGTTAGTTACGCGTCTGTACATTTATTAGTGGGGTTGGTTTTGTGATCACCCCCCCCCCCCCAAATTGATAACATCAATAGATAACTAAAATATGAGAGTAGATAAGTTGTCAATACACTATCTGCTAATTATAGCATTACGGAGTTGGTAGGGGACTATTATTTTTCATGATGCATGCGCTAAGGACTGGCTAAGCAAGATGGGAGTACTAATGAGCGTCCGATGTGAAGCCATCTGTTGCTTGTCTCCGGGTGGATAGGGTGCGTGGGTAATAAGTTTATGAAAGGTAATACAGTCAGTCCCACTGAACAAATGGTTTCACTTTATTCATTTCATTATCATGTGGAAAAAAGTGATTATGGAAAGGTTTAAAAAAATGAAAATAAACACTGTTTCTCTGTATCCTTCCCGCGCTGTACAATTTGCCAAGTCAGTCCGATCTTCAGGGAAATCCTTCCAGGAGTAGGCCATTCCACACACAGTGATTCATTACCCCAGGCTTCCAGCCAAATGGAAAGACAGGAGACTGTATCATAAAGTACATCATGTATTGCACACCTCTGTGGCACGCAAAGAGTGCACAAAGTCAGTTAAGGGCAACCTACTACTGTCAACAATGGACAATACCTCCCAACACCCTCATCCAACTAGGGATTGGCTTGGGATGCTAGCTTGTGTTGCTAAAAACATGTTAAAAATAAATTTGTTTGATAGGCTGGGACTAAACGTTAATGTAACAAATTAAGAAAATAACACAGCTCAGGAGTGGCTGGCTGCTGTTTTTGACCCACAATTCTCATCTTGAGACAAATACTGTCTGTGTTTTTGTGTGTTTGTGGCATGACAGTTAAAAAAAAGTTGCAGTAATTGTTCATACTAAATCCAGCCAATGACACTAGCACAATTCTTGCAATCAACTTGCGTCTGTCAACGCCCCAAAAGCCAAGCAATGAATTTGAGGTATTTTGGCAGGAAAATATCCTAGCAATTAACCCCCATTTTGACAATGACTCAGAAATCGTCAAAGATAATAAATGTTTAATAAAACAATGTTATGAAATATTACAAAATTCCAATTAACATATTCTAGCGAAACATTTGTAACAAGAACTAGATAAATTATCTTTGCAGTACTAAAAGGTACATGTTATCAATGGCTATCCAAGCAATTTATAATATACAAAAGTATAAAAACAGAAAAAGGATAAAGTTAAATAATTATAGTCCCAGGTAATCTTTGTCAATGATGATGATCTTATTCTGAATTTAAGTGGAAGTGCCTGGTTTAACAGATAATCTTTGTCAGTAATGTGATGCCAACACCATCACATGTGACCTGCTGGCCGCCCAACACAATGTCCAAACTTCCTGATTTTCTGAGACATGATGTAAGTGGGAAGCTAGATGTAGGAGAAAAATCTTCCCAATGAGTAAGGGTGCATGAAATGCGTTAGGTATTCAAAATTTGTCTTCCCTTAACTGTCTCCTATGCATTAATAAAGAGGGTTTCCTCAGTCCCACAGTGCTGTGTACATGTGAGTGTAGTTTATTTCAGGAAACATTAGGAAGACACCTTGGAAAGTGGTTGTTGTGGGCTGAGTCGGTTTGTAGAATACAATAGCATTTCACTACACGGAGACAAAGTCTCCATTCAGAAATTTATGAATGGAGACTCTGTCTCCGTGTAGCGAAATGCCGACAGCCTATAAACAGAACGTTCGGTTTATAGAATAGCAATAGGATTACATGTATTAGATAAGCCGACAGCCTATAAACCGAACGTTCGGTTTATAGGCTGTCGGCATTTCACTACACGGAGACAAAGTCTCCATTCATAAATTTATGAATGGAGACTTTGTCTCCGTGTAGTGAAATGCTATTGTATTCTATAAACCGACTCTATTTCGGCTTATAGAATGCAATAGTACTACGAATGAACGAATGGACGAATGATTTTCGTTTATTAACCATTCGTTCATTCGGCTTTCGTTAGCTTAGCATTTTCGTTATTCGTTTTTCGGACGAATGGACGAAAATGCTATTTTCGGACGAAAATCCATTCGCCCGAAAACGAATACACATGTCTAGTGGGCTCTACCTTAGTTGAAGGGCACAATATGCGTTGAACCAGAAGATGGTGCTGCTCAAAGCAGGGTGGACCCCTGCTTTATCAAGTGAGTTGGCATGTTTCTAATACCTGTTATGAATTTATTCTTGAGGTGTAAGGCTGAATTTTTTCAGTGAACTGTCTCAATTCTGCAAAATTGTAAGACACCTGTGAATATAATTCTGAAAGCGAAGGTATACATGAGAACAAAATGGAAGGCGAGGACGGGTTATTTGAAACATTTTGTTCTTATAAAGACTAATTTGGAATTTTTCGGTTTGTCTGGGATTTTTCTCACTGTTAGTTTTGGCTGTAGATTTTCTTTGCATGACCAAGATATTTTTCCCCAAGTCTCTCTACTTGAAGAGCTAAAAACATACATAACTCCATAGAAGGAGCAGATAATAACTGCAGAATTGGCAGTAATGTATTCCAGGATGTAAAGGAGCTCACAATATTTGTGCTGTGTTCAAGAGTTATTAGATTACGGACTTCAAGCTTCTGAGATTAAAGGACAACAGTCTGCAAAGAAACGAACTTATGTTAAATTGAAAGATTGCATTAAGTGTAAAACATTTGAAATAGAAATGAAAGATTACAAATAAAGTGTCTTAGTGCAGCCTTCTTTGATCTGCATAGCTCTATCACAGGGTGGACATGTTGTATAGAACCTCAGGTCAGATCAGTCAGATCTCCTTTCCCAAAATTCTAAACATGTCCTCCTCTACTTGCTGTGCCTCCATCCACTTCAGGATTCATTCCTGCATCACACTGTGCGCTGGTAAGTCACATGATAGCCAGTGTTCCTACTCAGAAGTGTACCCCCTCATGTTACGCTCTCAGCCTCCCGAATAATGTTAGATTGTGTGTGATCCCCTGGTATTATTGTCCCCACAGCTTGCTCTACCCCCGGTATTATTTTTATATTTTTCAATTCTATTTTGTATTGGGAAAAAAATGAAATAATCAATATTTCGTTTTTGTTTTCGATTTTATTTGTCTAATTCCGGTCATATGACTTTACTTTGACCAGTTTCCTAAATTCTCACCTTATTCGGAGCGTGTACATCATATGTGTAGTAATTCTACACTCCACATTCATTTATTTGATGGACGCTGATCTGTACTGGGCACATTAGAAAGAGAACTGGAACGGAGGTGATCTTAGGACATTGGAATGAATAATTCATTATACAGGAGTAATATACTCCCTAAATAATTAAATCTCCAACCCTATTACATTGCTACAAGAGACTAAATATAGCATCTAAACCTATATTTATTTCAAAACAAATCTGTATGCATAATTTTAGTCCAGTGTACATTTAGTTATTAAAAAAAAAACATTGTCCTGTTCATGTTCTTATATAGTAGTAAAAAGCATATATTTTATTACTATTACATTTACCAGGGAATCCAGAGGACATCTTTCAGCTACTTTGGTCTTAAGTTTGCAACTCCCTTCTCAATTCCCACTTACATGAATAAAACCCATAATAAATGAAAGGGACACTACTACTGATCACACTTAATAGCAAGGGTGTCTTCTCTGCCCTCTCTGGGACCCGAGCACTTTCAGCTATGGCTCAGCTGATACAGGCCAAGTTTACTTAAGTCACGTTGGCTTTTCTTAACCCCATCGCAACATTGGACAATCAGGCACGTCCAAGGCAGGGTCAGGATTGGGACAACAGGTGAAAATGGTTAGGAAAGGAAAAACAAGCAACTTTAAATTGCCCTAGAACTTGAAAAAACAAAACAAACATGGTATATTTCTAAACCCAAGTCAAAATTTAGAAGGGGTCTTTTTTTTACTTTATGTAATGGTGTAAAAGATTTTTCAGGTCAAAGTTATGATTTTTTTTTTTGATCTAAAGAACGACTGTCTTATGCCAATAAAAACACTACATAAATTTGTGTGAGTACAGTAAATTGGAAAATCAGCTAAACGCAAACACTGCAGAAAAGTTAAAAAAAGCCCATGTCAACAAGATTTAAGGTTTTTTTCTTTATTCTGTACTGCAATATAACGGACTGCCTCTAGGTGCATCACTTCAGTAGATCGTCCCACAAGAGGGCCGTTCAGCCTACAGTGTAAAAAAATGAGAGGTCGCTCTGCTGGTTTCATACTTGTCTGATAGAACTCAATATGTGTCCATTGCTGATACTGCCTCCCTCCCGTTGCCAATTAAGTGTGGAGTGCCTCAAGGATGCATTCTTGGACCGCTGCTTTTCTCACTATTTATAAATGATCTACCCTCGGTGTGTGACCTGGCTAATGTGCATTTGTATGCTGATGATACAGTCATTTATGCGTGCAGTACTAAACTATCGAAAGTGGAATCCGTGCTACAGGGTCAGTTTTCTAAAGTAGAAAATTGGATAGCTAACAACAAATTATTCCTCAATGCTGAAAAAACTGTGTCCATGTTGTTTGGGACAAATGCCAAACTACTTAAATTAAACAGTCCTCAATTAAACATCAAGACCAAATCCAGTTATAACCTGACCCTGCTAAATTCATATAAGTATCTTGGCATGTGGCTAGATCCAAACTTATCTTTTGGTCTCCATATTGATAAGCTTGTGTCAAAGCTATATCCTAGGATTGGCTTTCTGTATAGAAACAAATCTAACCTAGATTCCACGGTAAGGAAGCGTATTGTGCAGCAAATGTTGATGCCGATCTTAGATTATGGAGATGTTGTGTATGATTCTGCCCCGCAGACCCATCTCGGTAAACTCAACACTATGTACAATACATTGTGTCGTTTTGCACTACAGTGTGATTATAACACGCATCCCTGTAAAATGTTAAAAGAGTTAAACTGGCTGACGCTTGCCTCCAGGCGCACTCTCCACCTAGCTTGCTTAGTGCATAACCACTTCTCTGGAAAGCTCCCCCCGTACCTGAGCGGCATGCTCGCGCTTACTCCCTGCACATCCCATAATCTCAGATCCTGCACCAACCCTTCACTAGCGATCCCTCACTTCCAAAAGGAAGGGGGTCTAGGTGCGTTCTCTTTCAGAGCTCCTCATATGTGGAATTAGCCTTCCTGTTTCTGCCAAATCCTCAGCTACTCTAAGATCCCTGAAAATAAGTATCTCCCAAATCCTCAAAACAGATTGTACCGTTTATTAGTTTACAAACTCCTTCGTATACTGTACATGTTGTTCCTTTTTTTGTATCAATAATGATTTACCCTGTATGTTCCCCTTCCAACTTGTTTAATATATGTATGTATGTATGTATTTTTTTTGTAACTCCATTCTGGACTGGGTCCCCAGGACATACTTGAAAACGAGAGAAATCTCAATGTATTCTTCCTGGTAAAACACTTTCTAAATAAAAATAATAAATAAATCTGAAACATTGGTAACAAAATTTGGTTTCCTGGACCAAGGACGGGCAAAAGTGTATTTTTAGGATGGTAAAGTAATGAGAAATAACCGTGTTACCAGTTTTTTCCTCAACACTTCCGATCTTCTAAAAACAATAAATAACGGGTAGTAGGCAGGACCGTTGCCAAGCAGTGTTTATTGAATGTAGAAGCCCTGGTGAAATGACTTTCACTATAAAACTACAAGAGAAATGTAACTTGTTTCACAAATATTAGAACACCTGAACAACATACAAAAAACAGGCCAGGTGGCACTGCTCTTTTAGAAAAGCAAATTTTTTAAAAAAGCAGAAAACCCCCCAAAAAACTTATGTCCCTATAATAGCTGAGCGGGAAAAATTATCCAACTTCCCTAATCTTTCCAATTTGTTTCTGAGTGGCTTATTGAGTTTTAAGTCGACGCTGAATAACCTCACATTTAAAAAACAAACTAATAAAACATGTATGGTGTTGATTTATATCTTACCGCTACGGAGAGGTTTTAAGTTTGGTTGTTGCTTTGTGTATTGAAAACATACTTCTATGTCTGTATTATCACTACCTGTATGTTGAATCTTCTAATGCTACAGCACCGCTTAAAAAAAGAATGGTGTCAGAAAGAACAAAAATTGGTTATAACTATCCGTGAGACAATCCAAGAAAGTTGGAAAACTTTTTATTGGAGTTTCAAAAAAAAAAAAAAAAAATTGGAGGTAAATTCTCCAAACAAAATTAAACATAAGCTAAAACATTTCTACATAAAAAAAAAAAAAAAAAAAAAAGGATTTTATTTCCTATAAAATTTGTTCAATTGTATTCTGGCCCATGTCCATCTTCAATAAATATTTGAGAAAAGTTCACAAAATCAATTGAGGCACTAGGTTGTATGGAGAGGAGAGATTGGTGGTAGCAGTGGGATCACTCCACTACTTCCTTTTATCACTTGCACGGTCCGTCTCTTTTACAGAACAGCGTTTGCTGTAATCTTCAGGACTGATGTCATACTCTGACAGAGCGCTTAGAAAATCTTTCAAAGGGCAGAGTGCTGCTTTACATCCTTTCAGGACCTGTTGCTGAGAAGACAAACAAACAAAAAAAAGGGATTAATTTAATATATCTCAAGAGCACTATATAAACTGCTGTTTAACATATTTTCAGGGGTAGAAAACTATCCGACACTGCGTCCAGAACATATTTGCAGTCTCCCCAATTTATAAGGCAAACATCCAACAAAGACATTGTACACAACAAAAAAAACCTCCCAAGACTTAATGTTCTGACAGTGGGCATTATGTATGAACATTACGCCGAAGCAAAAAAACAACTATTCTAACGGTTTAATTAATAACATAAGAATAGTCTAGCATTGGGCAACGTGAACGATGGACAATTTATTGCTGTTCTATGGATCTTCACAGACCTTGCCACGGACACTTTTGCCCGTCCCTGGTCCAGGAAGTGTTTGACACTCGTTACCAATGTATTAGATCTGGATGCTTGTCATTTAAAAAAAATAAATAATAATCATCTGTCCAATGTGGTCCCACGGCTTTCATTTTACAGACAAGGTAACTATATAACAGTCTGTCGCGAATACACAGTGTGTAACACAGGGTCCAAGTGATGCTAGGAGCTTAAACTAGATGTGATTTGCAGGCGAAATCCCTTCCACATAGTCATACACACATTAGATACTGGCTTTAGGATAAAGCAATGTTACCCTCATAATGAAATCTAATCAGGCGCTGTAGGAATACATCAGCCACAAAGCATGATGGGAATATCTGGTCCTCTCACCCCTGAGCAATGTATTAAAAGGAAGAACTGTCTGAGAGCAAGGGACTATTTATCAAGGCCTCTCTCTCTAAAGTGCAATTCTGGGTTAAAATTCCAAATAAGGTCCAGTCACCATGGAAACCGATGGAATGCTCCTGCTGATTCCAGTCACCATGGAAACCGATGGAATGCTCCTGCTGATTCCAGTCACCATGGAAACCGATGGAATGCTCCTGCTGATTCCAGTCACCATGGAAACCAATGGAATGCTCCTGCTGATTCCAGTCACCATGGAAACCGATGGAATGTCCCGGCTGATTACATCACCTTTAGAACTCTTCCCCAGAATTTGACATCAGAAATAGGTCCAGTTCTGACATTCAGCGAGCCCCCACCAAAACAGCCACTAGAGGGCAGTGTAACAAAATCTGAATGCCGCAGCACTACACATACAGTGTAACAGGTGATAATGGCAGAATGTGGAATGCTCATCATCATTATTATAATGTAATGACAGTATATACTCCGTGGTGTAGGATTATCTTGGTATCTGGCTCTAATAGGTGCATTCAATAAAAAATGTACAGCTAATATGTCCATAGTCCGTTTCCAGAGCTGTTTAGATTATATATACCCACACCAGTGACAAGTGTACGTGCAATGTCATGCCCCGCCCTCTACAATGTCACTTCCTGTCCTGGAATTCCACTCAATATAACACAGCCAGTTTCCCAGACCTTAAAATGAGACACTGTAACCTAAACATGACTTATACCGTGACTGCAGAGAGTAAAACCCAATGAAAAATGATCTATAATTTGTGTCAGCAGAATAACGAGCAAAATGCATAAATTTAGCGGAAAATCTGCTTTAAAATGTATCTGTGGCATCTCCTGCTTATGACATCACAGGTGGCTTGATATGCCAAAATTTCGGGTTTCCCATTTAACGTAGTTATAGTGCTGTGTGTGCTTTTAAAAGGCCGACAAAAAAATACAAAAAAAAAAAAACACCAACCAAACCAAAACAAACAGGATGAATTATTAATGGTTTATGCGTTCGGATTTCTGTCAGAGTCTGCTGAATAAAGTTCATTACCCCACTAGCGTACAATGGAGCGACCTACTGCCGATATCAAGGCCTCCAGTGGGAAGTGGCCAACAGTGGCTGAACAAGACCATTAGGGGCCCAGGTACAAGAACAACTATCACCCCCCCCCCCCCCCCCCAACTAAGCTGATATGGCTAACTATCTGTAAAATGGACCCTCTTAAAAGGTAAAGATCCAGCTGCACCTGACGCACACCCCTTATGGTTCTGCCCCTGATAACGGCGAACAGAAGATATTACAACATTGTTTCATCCCAATAAAATCGGCTCGGTGTACTCGTAGGAGCCACAATCCCTAAATGGCTCACTTCAGTCTGGGATGAAATAAAATGAACAAATAAAATACATTTTGAAACAAAGGAAAAAAAAAAAAAAAAAATAAATAAAGAATATGTAAGTAACCATGGAAGAATAGAAAATGAACGTGCATCATCTCCTGCCAGATAAACCATGGGGATGTCTGGGATTTCACCATCACACAACTGTCCAACCACTGCCGGTTACATTTGTTTTTGTTTACAAGAGGGCTACTGCAGGAGAGAGACTTCTCCTAAACAAACTGTACATTATACCGATTAAACACCATCAAATGCATCGGTTTAATGCCTGGAGTGTCCGATTTTTTACGATGAACAATGTTTTGAGCTGGCAGTGAATGTGTTACAGAGAGTGTTCCCAGTAAAGCAGTTGTGTGTAAAGCCTTGGCGGCCGTTTAGCTGCAGACTGGGTCTTAATAAAGGCGGCCCAGTGATAAATCACTGCTGCAGGGTCTTCCGGCCTAATGCAGCCATCAATATTTACATGCTTTGTATTGCTTTCAGCCAGTACCGTGGTTAAGGGATTGCTGACAGACCAGGCATTTTGTCAGACTTAGCAGTGCTGGGTGGATTTGAAGACTGGATTCCCAGTGACATAATAGAGCACTGGCTGCCAGGGTCATGCAGGACCCTAGATTTATCCAGGGGGAGGCTAAATACACAACACACAAGAATTAAATTGCTTTACTTGCCATCAATGTACAGCCATTGTGTCCCAACAACACTATCAATTTACAGATACGAACCGCTAGTGAACGTATAAAAACAAAAGAATTAAAAAAGTGGGAATAACAAATTAATTGTTATTTTGGGGGGGGAGACAGGTCGGCAAGTAGCTATGGAGGCCATCGTGGAAGAGGCAAAATAATTCTTCAGGGATGTATATTTTTTTAGTCTCTATTTCTGCCCATGATTTTTGGATTCGGGGACACATACAGAAAGGCAGAGTTCATGCCAATGGAAGAAGAACAGATCTGCATTTCTCATAAGCAGATCTGAGCGCCTTTTGAAATACATTGCACTGCGCAGCCAGAGGGGGTTTCAAAGCTGACGACTCCATAAGGAAGTGCTGAGGAGCTCCGTGAAACAGTCTAACTTCATCGTCTCTGCCGATCAATACAGAGAGTATGCACAGATACACACACACACACACACACACACACACACACACCAATAAACCACAATATAGTGATCTGATCACTGGCAGACCCTGCAGGCACCATGCAGCTCTAATTAAAGGGACACCAACAGGTTTTCTTTTTCTTTTTTTTTTAGTTAACCCATTCAATGTTCAAGAGACAGTAAACTTTCTTTTTTCTTTGCTTATAGAGCCAGGCTTGTCAGAAAGCACTGTATAAACTGTACGGAAACTATTCACTAAAACTGAACGGAAAAGTGAAGTGTAAAAATCAGGTATTAATAGCTGAACTTGAATAAATAAATAATTTTCACCACTTCTGTATATTAAATAGAAGCACAAATGAAACATCCAGTGGACCAAGTAAGAGAACAAACAGGCAAGTATTTATTAAGATACACGCCATTTATTTTCTGTGCAGCGGCAGCCGCCATGTTTACATCCGGTCAGCTCGCGGCTAATTTGGCGTGACGCGCTCGCTTCACGTGTCATCACCAGGACGGACACTGGAACTCTGTGTTAATTTTAGCGAATAGCTAAACACAGAGGTGCGCGGCTTAGATTGGATTCTGTGTGAATTGGACATTGGTGACATCACTGGCGGCTTTACTTATTTCGAGTAATTAAAGTTCTAATTAACAGGAGTCTGATTTACGGGTCAATAGCTGGGAGGAACGGCAAACAAAGCCCAAAGGGTTAAACACGTCTGAGGCCAGAGTCGCCCCCCCCCCCTCCCTTTTACAGCACCAGTGACATCTGATCTACTGGCTGGACGAGGAGGGGAGGGGGTTAACCCTGTGAGTATCAGAGGACTGTGCAATGCAGTGTCATTCTTACACAGGGAGTGGGGTGAAAGGTCAGGAAACCAATACAAGAGGACCATCTACTGTCACTAATGAAAGACCATTAAACCCGGATACAATGCGGCTTCTCTCTCTCCTTCATCACTATACTGCTGCACAGATCCTCCTGAAGTCAGAGAGCTGCCCCATATCACAGGGGCTCCCCCTATAGAGAGTCCAAAATCAAACACAGGGGCTCCCCCCACAGAGTGCCCAAAATCAAACACAGGGGCTACCCCCACAGAGTGCCCAAAATCAAACACAGGGGCTCCCCCCACAGAGAGCCCAAAATCAAATACAGGGGCTCCCCCCACAAAGTGCCCAAAATCAAACACAGGGGCTCCCCCCACAGAGAGCCCAAAATCAAACACAGGGGCTCCCCCCACAGAGAGCCCAAAATCAAACACTGGGGCTCCCCCCACAGAGAGCCCAAAATCCCAGGGGCTCCCCCCACAGAGAGCCCAAAATCCCAGGGGCTCCCCCCACAGAGAGCCCAAAATCCCAGGGGCTCCCCCCACAGAGAGCCCAAAATCCCAGGGGCTCCCCCAACAGAGAGCCCAAAATCAATCACAGGGGCTCCCCCCACAGAGAGCCCAAAATCAATCACAGGGGCTCCCCCCCCCCCCCCACAGAGAGCCCAAAATCAATCACAGGGGCTCCCCCCCCAAAGAGAGCCCAAAATCAATCACAGGGGCCCCCCCCCCCCCCAAGAGAGCCCAAAATCAAACACAGGGGCTCCCCCCCACAGAGAGACCAAAATCAAACACAGGGGCTCCCCCCATAGAGAGTCCAAAATCAAACACAGGGGCTCCCCCCATAGAGAGCCCAAAATCAAACACAGGGGCTCCCCAAGAGGACTAACATACATTGAAAGTGTTCATCAACTTCTTCTGCATAACATCACCTCTGCACATCCATTCTATTTAATACTGGTGTACTTTCAGAATTCCCAAAACAGAGTGAGGGGGCGGGGCATGTCTATTGTATGTATGATCAAAATGTGCAAAAAAATTAAAATAATTGCAAACAAGATGGTTAGTGAAATCAGTCTCGGTGGCAGTGACTCCTTGTTCTTAATAAGATAAGCATGACAATAGGGACCACCCTAAGCGTGGATTCAAGACATTCCTGGGGTTGGGGAGGGCACTATGGGTGCAGGTTGCTGATCTACCTCCGTATCCAGTACAAGGAATTGCAGTGCATACTCTTAATGTGATGTCTGGAGTACAATCTCAGCCAGTCTCCCATTTCTAATCTGGGATTTAATTTCCTCTTTAACCCATTAAGGACACACGATGGTCCCAGTATCTACACAAAGGGTTTCGTCACATGGTGTATAGTTTACAGTTTGTAGGAGCACATTAAACGAGACACATAACGAAACATCCCAAAAAAAAGTGGCTTAAGAGTATAGAAAAGCCAAAAAAACCAAATGTATAAATCCCATTGTTTTCTTTACATTCACAGTTCCGAGCAATGTTTCGGCGATGGGATCCCTTTAAGGACTTCTGTACCAAATCTGAAATGCACTTTGTTTTACAGAGGGTGATTATAGATGGATAAGGATGGCTTTTTGACAAAACATTGGTCGGATTGATTCATTTTACTCTTGCACTTTTCCTTGTAAAAGTTGGTGTTTATTGTTGTATTGCATTAAATATTATGATGCTGATCTGGAATATAATTATTTAATTTATTTTTTTAATAAAGGCTATAGCTTTTTACAGGATTGTTTTGGTGTGCCGCCCCCTTTCCTGTTTGGGATTGGTTATTTTTGACCTGGGTGACCTAGGTCCTGTTTGGCTGACACATTCGTTGACACTAGAGATTATGCGGTAAGCTTATTCTGGGTCTCCTAACCATCATATGTTTTTGTCTAAATCATAACCCCCAGAACCCATTGCATGTCATTTATACGTGGCCAGAGTTTAGAAACAATCATCACTGAGAGACTAATAGATATATCTTACTCCATGTGGCATGATCCACGGCAGGAAGGACCCTGCGTGCAGAGTGCAGGACCATCTCTTACCTCTCCGTTGTAGTTGAGTCGAGCAAACCACTCCTTGGAGGTCTGATGCTGGTAAAGTTCCAGGGTCAAGTCGGCAGCGTAAGGAGGCCACTTCTTGTCAAAGATCCCCAGGGCAATGAGCAGCGGGATTAGGGTCACGTCGTGCGTGGCATAGAGATAAAGTTTCCTGTAAAGGGACATTGAGAAACAGTAAGACAATCAACAGGTCAAACATTCCCAGGTAGCCACGCTGAGGTCACGGGTTCAGACAAGTTCCATAAACGGACACGTTCCAGATAAACTAGCGCTTCCCTTGAAGGCCAACTATTAGATACGAGCCAAAAGCTCCACTAATAAATCAAAGCTTACCTTAAAGTGAGGTCACACCGGTGCTCATGCCATTGTACAGAGCGCTGGTGAGACCTCACTTGGAGTATTGTCCGCAGTACCGGAGACCGTATCTCCAGAAGGATATTGATACTTTGGAGAGAGTTCAGAGAAGGGCTACTAAACTGGTTCATGGGGTGAAGGATAAAACTTACCAGGAAAGGTTAAAGCATCTTAACATGTATAGCTTGGAGGAAAGACGTAACAGGGGGGATATGATAGAAACATTTAAATACATAAAGGGAATCAACACAGTAATGGAAGTGAGTATATTTAAAGGAAGAAAAATTACCACAACTAGAGGACATAGTCTGAAATTAGAGGGGCAACGATTTAAAAGTAATATCAGGAAGTATTACTTTACTGAGAGGGTAGTGGATGTATGGAATAGTCTTCCAGTAGAATACAGTGAAGGAGTTTAAGCATGCGCGGGATAGGTATAAGGCTATCCTAGATATAAGATAAGGCCAGGGACTAATGAAAGTATTACTTTACTGAGAGGGTAGTGGATGTATGGAATAGTCTTCCAGTAGAAGTGGTAGAGGTTAATACAGTGAAGGAGTTTTAGCATGCGTGGGATGGGCACAAGGCTATCCTAGATATAAGATAAGACCAGGGACTAATGAAAGTATTACTTTACTGAGAGGGTAGTGGATGTATGGAATAGTCTTCCAGTAGAAGTGGTAGAGGTTAATACAGTGAAGGAGTTTAAGCATGCATGGGATAGGTATAAGGCTATCCTAGATATAAGATAGGGAACTGGGGACTAATAAAAGTATTTAGCACATTGGGCAGACTAGATGGACCGAATGGTTCTTATCTGCCAGTGACACATTCTATGTTTCCATTGAAGCTATAACTTGTCATTAGTGATTGATAATTAAAGTATATATTGCTCCATTTCCCCTCATATCAGCACCCACAACCATCTCCTCCAAGAATATCATATCCAACACTGCTCTAGCATCACAGTTTTCTCTTTTCTCTGCCATGCAGCATTTAACTCCATTAGTGCCTCTCCCACCCTCCATCAGTCCCAATCCCCCTTCCCCACGCAACATAACACTCCCCTAATGTCTCTCCTAACCGGCTTCACACTCCTGAAACCCAGCACCACAGCTCCTTCCCTCTGCCACCCGCCATCAGTCCCAATCCCCCTTTAGCATTATCAAATTTGCACACAACGCTGAGGGTCCCCCCGCCACCAAAGCTGCACACAGCGTTGAGGGTCCCCCCTTCCACCAAAGCGGCACACAACGCTGAGGCCCCCCCCCTCCCGCCACCAAAGTGGCAAAGACTGAGGCCCCCCCCAGCTAAGGCTGCACACAACGCTGCGGGCCCCTTCAAACCAAGGCTGCACACAACGCTGCGGGCCCCCGCAAACCAAAGCTGCACACAACGCTGCGGGCCCCCGCAAACCAAGGCTGCACACAACCCGAGGGCCCCCGCAAACCAAAGCTGCGCACAGCGCTGCGGGCCCCCGCAAACCAAAGCTGCGCACAACGCTGAGGGCCCCCGCAAACCAAAGCTGCGCACAACGCTGCG